>JAHTLZ010003542.1:51450804-51471472 GCA_023846285.1 Phrynocephalus versicolor | reverse complement strand
ACACACACACACACACACACACACACACACACACACACACACACACAGGGGACATGTGTTTGTGTTATTTATTCATTTATTTTGAATATTTTTATCCCACCTTTAGTTTTCAAAACCAGCTTTCCAAACTGAATCTTCCTCTACCCTGGTGTCATCCAATACATAGAAAGATCTTCAGGAAATTATCAGTTGCACTGAGTTCTGGAAATGCATAGAAGTACCAGGAAAGATTCTTGTTCTCTAATAGGTCAGTGCAGTTTATTACTCCTATTGCTTTGTAAGATCCTTTTGTCAGAGGAATTCAAGGTAGAAACAGATTCAGAGCTTAGAAAGTGTTTTTCCTATGAAACACATCTCATTTTATAATCCAGTAAGCATTTTCTAATGTGTGTCCAACTGCAGTTCTATTTTTTGAGGGTTCATACTACATTCTATGGCTTAAATCCAATTATTGGAATAGATCTACTGCATCACTAGGATTAGCAGTTATTCCAACTTTGCTACATACTCACAGTGTGTGTGTATAGAGGCTTAAGTCCCGCAGTTACTCCAACAAGTCTACACCAGTTGGATTTAAGCCTCTATACGCACATACACTGTGAGTATGTAGCAAAGATGATTCAAATGCAATTGAAATGCGAATAAATTCAATTGATTGCAATTTAGCTCACTGGTTTAGATATCTGGCTGCACATCCAGAGGTTGGAAGTTTGATTCCCCACTTTGCCTCCAATGAGTAGAGCCTGCCTTTGTGGTTATGGGCAAGCTGCGCAGTCCCAGGGCACCCCCGAAGAAGAGAACAGTAAACCACTTCTGAGTATCCTCTGAGTGGGAAAAAAAAAACACCTGAAAAGGGTTGCCATAACTAAAAATTAACTCAGCGGCCTATGATTACTATAATGTCCAGTTTGTCAGCACACTTTAGTATGTTCTTTGCATTGGCTATACTGGCCTGGGGGATTCTGGGAGTTTTAGCCCTATAAGTGATGTTTCCAAGCACTGATGACATAATCAAGTAGACTACTGAACTTACTGGAAATGTAACTCAGTGCAAAATCTATTTAGAGGCTTAAATCCTGTTGCATACATTTTTCTGCTTAAGGATGACACTGTCACCAGCCTCTGTAGCTTTTCAAAATTAATTGGGGCCAAAGGAAGGGAAGCCTTTAATTTCTGAAAATTGCTGCCAGTAGTAAAATCATTCTGGGTAAAATCATGATGCCAGTGGTGACATTTGGAAATTCAAGATCCCCACCCCATCCCATAGCCCTCAACAGCTTCCCTTGAAAGGCTTTGGCGGGGGTGGGGGGTGGGGTGGGATGGGAAATTTTTAATTTCTGAAAAACCATCATGGCTGATGATGTCATGAGCCCTAAAAGGCACTAAATTAATCTGCTGAATTTCAGTGTGTTTCTTCTTTAAATACAGTAAATGTGTTTTTGAGTCTTCTCTAGAAATATGCTTGTGAGAAAATATGAAAAGAAACAGTTAGATTACATCCAACTACTCAATCACATTACAGTGCATGGTAAAAAGGAAGCTTTCTTTATTGTATGCTCTTCTGTTTTATACTATATCCTCCCAAGCTGACTTCATTTAAGAAATCACTGTATTAATTTTGTTTTTATGTATTTATTGGATTTTTATACCACCCATCTGGCAGCGAGGTCACTCTAGATTCCTATTAAGGAATCCAAGATACATATCAACATTTTACAGATTTTTGTTTTCCCATGCATGTAACCATCAGTGTTTTTAGTTGAATACTATTATATTTTTTTTTTGGGGTGGGGGAATAAAATATCTCCTCCATGTTAAAAAATAATGTGGTAATGTCTTTTGGGAATGGAGGGTTGCCTTTTGCTGTGAACAGAATCAAGAGGGTAAAAAAGTTAATTATTCCCCATAATAAGTAATTATGATTAAATAAGAAAGTCTTTGGTAATGACTTGCTCCTGTGATGGAAGACCTGCATTTCAGGAAATATAATAATACACAAGCATAACTGTGTATGCAAAGTACATAGAACTACTGCCTGTTAACTTGTCAGTGAATTATTAAATAGGAATTCATAATTAGAAAAGTCCACAGTGTAATTTATTAACTTTCCTGACAGTTCTGGTTCATTAAAGGTTGATTACCAAAGACTGACCTCTAGTGGCACAGAAATCTCTTGTGCTGGCTTTTTTAGACTTCCAGAGAGATAGCATAAAGCCATGACTTAACCTAAGAGAGAACCAACATTTGTATTTTTTTACCATTAAGCTCATTTTCTGATTTCTATATCGCACACAGAAACATTGACTATAGCTTACAAATATGATCAAACCTTTTTTAAAAGCACTGCTCTACTTAAGAATAGCAATATACATTGATTTAACATGTTAAATTATTGTCTGAAATCTTACAAGTTTTTATTTCAAAATAAGCCACAGTAAATCCAATGGAATTTCCATCTGACAAAACAGATTCAGGAATGTGCCGCCAAGACACAGTACATTCAGGATGATCCATATTTAAGTTGTTAGTCATTATAAAAACATCTGAACCAAACTGAATTCTCAAATAACAATTCTCACTGTTTAAAGAAGACACTGTCTCAATTCTCAGTGCAAACAAGGATCAGGTTTAGAAAATTGGCCACTTTCTGGTTCCTACCACTCAGAAAGTCAAAAGTAAGAATACAGCAAATGACAAACGTACGAGTCCTGCCTAAAGAGCTAGTGAACATTTTAAAAACCCACAAATCTCAATCCTCATATTTCTTTTGAATGTTATCAGTGTCACCTTTTCAATGAAAAATCAGTGATCCCTATATTGATACTGCACACATCCATCTCCTGTTAATTCTGGAATACTCTAAAAGGTGGGGCAAATAGTTCAGATGGACGGGAAAAGAAACTTTAGCCATCCACTTTGCACTGCTAACTGAGTGACATGGAAAAGTTCCAGTTGTTTGTGGTGATGATTTAATATAGTGGCTGAATAATGAGCTGTGATTCCCGCAGCAAGTGAATCACCATTTAATGCTATTATCATTGGTTCATGACCCGCCAGCACGAAATGTCAGCCTGATTAATCTCATCTCAACACAGATGACCTCAGAGAAGGAAAGCGACCCTGCTGTCCAAATATTGTTATTAATGGTCCTATTTGCTTTCCTCTCTTCTTCTTCTTCTTCTTCTTCTTCTTTGGTAGTAACTCTTGCATGTTTACAAAATAATAAACCATCTATTATAAAACCTAATTAAGAAGATATTTTCTGAAAAAAGAATCTATAACTTCTGTTTCATCATTTCCCTGAGAAACAATGACGACATGACACAATATGTTCTAAATATAACCAGTAATGTTTCAAAGAGATTTGCTTTACAATTTTTAGCATTTATATTAAATATATATTTGAGAAATATACATTTGAAGAGAGGAAAAAAAGTGAAAACCCTCCTTCTGTGTTGTACTTTGACCACTGCTACATGCAATGGACAGTAAATCTTCTCTGTTGATGTGAATAAATGTGTGATGCTGAAACAATTGCATTAAAGAACCTTACAGTTCCTTTCCATTAAGGCTGTTCCAGATGGATGTTATGAAACAAATGCATGGTTCCCAGTTGTAGTGGAGGATCCGTATTAGGGGAAAGAAGTTAAACGTTTTTATAGGGATACTGTTTCATTGCCAGCACTGTGCAGATTTCCTTTCAGTAAACAAAACTGGAATAGTACTCCAGTGCAGACTGTGGCTTGAATGATGGGATAGTGGTTTGGGCCATACATCCCTCTTTCCTTATTGTCAACATTATGTAACCCCTTTTTCCAAAAAGGGCCATTCCCCCCCCCCCAATTCAACAGAGATGATTGGATCCTGCGATATTATCCAAGTAGCTCATTCAATTGCAAGTGAAAAAAGAAAGCAAAGAACACTTCTTCCAATGCCTTTCCTTTAAAGAAAATATACACAGCAGCCCAATAGCCTTTTTTATTAGGCAGTGAGCATTTTTGTTGCCAGTTGCCACTGCCAAATTTTGAGGCGACAAGTGGAATATTGCATCACTGGGTATTGAAAAAGGAACAGCAGTCAGCAAAAAGGCAAAGCAGCTTTGTGTGTGTGACGTCACAGGTTCAGTCCCAGCAATGTTGAGGTTGAAAAGACCTCTGCTTGAAAACTTGGACAGCTGCTGCAGTCAGTTTGGATTACACCAAACTACACAGACTTGGTGTCTTGATGCACAGCTTGGAAACACCTCCCCACCCCACACCCTTTTAAAAACGGTCTACAACTTTCAGAACCCCTTGGCCAGCAAGGTCCAAAAATGTCTGGCTTCATTCATTGCAAGTCAATGCTCTATGCTTTTTTTTTTTCCTCAAGCCAGGTCACTCTGATTCAAGCAAGATTTATATTAAAAGTAGTCAGGGAAATGTTTGCTGAGCTGTTGATGAGAAAGGTCTTTAGGTCTCAGATGAATGTAGGTGTAAAGGCATCTACCTCATGTAGGCGTTGTAGAGATATGTGTTGTCCTAAAAAAAAACCAGACCTTCTGTTCAGCAAAGAATAATTATTCCCTTAAAGGATATAAGAACCAACATTACACTTAAACAGAGCTATGAAAATTATTCTCTATGCGTCCTAAAAGATAGCCTTTATAGCTCATTTGGGCACAAAAGACAAACTGGTACAATAAAACTGATACTGAGGGGAAAGAGATGAGGCAATAGTCTGACAATTATTTTAATACGATCACAAGATTTGGACAGTATTTGTCAGTTAGCTGCCATAGATGGGCATTTCTAATACATACTTATGTTAAATCTATTAAATATAGGAAACTATCATCTTTATTTATTGGCTTTGCTGCTCAAGCATGAGAAGGTTCACACAACAAATAAAAAGTTATTGAGCAAGAAAACCAGAATACTCCTCTTGTACAAACCTTTTATTCCATAAGAATATAGGGATGCGACAGGGATGGGAAAGATGGTTACAAAAGAAGACTTGTAAGGAATCATCAGTGCTAGGAAAACAAAGGCTGAAAATAGAAAATTCTTTGTATTTTCATGCTATCTTCCACCTTTCCCATAATTATTGCCTTTTACAGAGAATCATGCTTTTTAATGATGTTCCCAAAGTATGACAGCAGTTTCATCATTTGTCTGAAAAATTGTTCATGATCCACACGACGTGAAAGGTTTTGCTGTAGTCTACAATGCAAAGATGGATCTCCACACATCCTGGACATAATCTGTTTCAACTGTCAGGATGATGTTTTAGGGCATTGCATACTAGTATAACTAGATATAAAGATACCTTCTTTCCAAGTGCTATCAAACTTTTGCATAATTAATTTTTTTCTTTTCTTCTTTTTTTAATAATAGGTTATATTGTGTTGTACTGTGTTTTTATTGCTGATTATATGATTCTTATATTTCCTTCTTGCATATGGAGATCATTTTTTACCAAAACAAATTCTGGGCGTGTCCAACCACACGGCCAATAAAAGGATTCTGATTCTGATTCTGTTTCTGAAATCCTTCTAGTGCTCCCGTAGTCAACAGATATTTACAATATGGTCTCAAGTGCTTCTTCCTCCCCCACGCCCCCCCCCCAAATCCTGCTTGAGCATCAGGCATTTCTTGTGCCATATAAGATAAAAGCCTTTGTTGGTAAACCTTGAGCGTCACTTTGCCTGTATGGGAAATTACAGCAATGGTCCCATAGTTATGTCATTCCTTGGCATCTCCTTTCTTGGGAATTGGACTATACGTTGAATGTTTTTCATCTGTGGTCCATTGTTGAGTTTTTCATATTCTTGTTTGGATTTCAACACATTCAGTCTCTATGACTTGAAATAGTTCATCTAGTATCCCATCTATTCTGGTGATTTATTTCTTTCCAGTGCTTTATGAGCAGTTTTTACTTCATTCTGTAGAGCTGCAGGTTCTAAATCAGCATTATTCTTCAAAGGGCTCACTCATTGTTTTATCTATCTTGTATAGGTTTTCAGTGTACTGTACTATTTTCACCTTCTTTTTACTTCCTCCTGCTCACATTCCTTAGCTAGGCTTGAATTTCCTTTTGATTTCTTATATCTTCTGGAGGAGATCTCTTGTTTTTCCTCTTTTTGTTGTTCTCTATTTCTTCACATTGGTTACAGTAGTTCTCTTTGTCTCTATGCTATGTGATAGTTGCTAAAAATCTGGCTTCCTGTAGTTTGAACCCATTAGTCCATTTCCTGGACACTGGGATGATTGAGAACAGACCCCTGCCCATCCTCTGTATTACTACCTTTCAAATAGTTAAAAAGTGCTGTTATGTCACTTGTGTTATGTCATACTTGTCCTTTGCTCATCCATAGTAGCTAACTGAATGCTTTAAAACCTGGACATCTCATCTTTCAGTACTATCTCTTTTTTTCATTTTGGACAGTCATATCATAGGGTTTTCATGGTAGGAAATAGTGATGGGCAATTCATATTCAGTTCCCTGAAGAAATAAATGGGAAGAGAGGGGATGTTGGCTAAAGTTTAGGAAGTATTTCTACTCAATAAGAGCTGCTCAATACTGACACATACCATCTTAGAAGGTGGTAGATTCTACTTCGTTGGAAATTTTTAAGAGGCTGGATTGCCAAGTGTCAGAAGTATTTTAGTAATGGATATCTTACAGAATCAAGTGAACTTGATCCATGGCATCCCATCCAACATTACAATTATGCAACTTAAAAGTCTACCTATCTTTAAGGAGGATGCCTTATCAAATCAGGACATAAATGTTCCCCTCTCCTTTCTTCCACAGGAATGGAAGTAGAGATCCTTTGAATCTTTAGATATTTTGAAACAAAATTCCCCCAAATCTCCTATCACTGGCCACACTGGTTGAGGATGTTTATTCCTGGCTCTAAGATTCAAGGACCATACAGTACTTTTGACATACTAAAAAATAATTGTGGCCATTATTTGTTCACAATGACCATACCACATGTACACACAGATTCTTTCTGTGTGTAGCTGCATGGGGGTTATCATTTTTGTAGAATGCAAATCAGCAAGCAAATAAGCATCTACATCATTCATCTCTTATGTAAACATTTAAAATATGAATTCCAGAAACTATGTCAAATTCCTTTGTGACAATTTCAGTATTTTTGATGTTTCAAAAAAAAAATATAGATGTCATTTCACATAACTGGTATTTTGGCTGAAGATACAGTCTTTAGGCTTTGATAGATTCCCCAAGCTCTGTTTAGTAGAACAGACAGCATCTGACAACCCAAATTCTTGGGCTAAACAAATTCGTATCATTACTGCCCATTTTGGGCTTTCAATTCAGAGCCAAATTTTACATGTCAACCAGGCTAAAGAAATTTTCCTTCAAAGAGCCTTAGATCACAGTGCTCAATCAGACCTGGAGCTGCTTTCCAAAAACAGAGCCTTGGGTTGGCTATCTAAGAATAAACTGATATTCCACTGTGAAAAATACCTTACAATTAGCCTGCACCATTCCCTCAGAAAGGCTTATACTAGATTAAGGTTCGAACTTTTGGAGTCTATGAATAAATATGGTCGCTTCCATAATTGGCCGTATTGTGACAGAACTTGCATATGCAGCGCTCCAGTCATTGAAGATATCGCTCATATACTATTTGACTGTGAGTTATACTCCACTCTTAGACAAAATTATCTTTCAAACATATTGGCCAATACCCTTCATTGGAATGTGAATTACAGACTCTCTCTCCTGCTTACTAGTTCTACCGTGCAGGTTTTTCGTGCAGTAGCCAGATTTATACACAAGGCAACAGTGGTGAGATCTGCTTATATTGATCAAATTGGAGTTCCATGTAAGGGTGATGCTGATCTATAAATTTTAACATTCTCGGATTTTACTGTCTGTAGTATAATTTGTTTTTATTGTGCTTTGTATCTTATATCTTGTACTGATATGGCCTTGTTTGGCTAATCAATAAACATATTCGATTCGACACATAACTGGTATGGGTCTGGTTTGACATACAGAAGCTTCCTTCTTTAACTGTTTCAGACCAGTACTCCTGACAAATACCTACTCACTGCAATGCCTTTATTGCTCTAAATATCTATTCCTGGGAGGAACAATATATTACATTCTTCTGTTACTATTTGAAATATCCATATTAGCTAATCCTAAAATGTATTCCCAGAAGGACTGTTCAATATTCTTGATACCCATAAATTTTTCACTTTTACTTAATATACTCTGGCAGTGTATTTATATTGTAAGACAAGCTAAATTATATCTTCAACTTTTTTCTCGTGCATTGCATTTTCTTCCAAAACTGCTTATTAGATGGTAATGTGGAAGTAGTATAATAGGTTCCATCAAAGTAAAAAAAAAAAAATACCACTTTTCTGTCAAATTACAGGTAATAAGGCTGTTGCCTGCATAAATTATTACCCCATTCCATTCATCAAGGTCCAAATGGAAGGTACTTTCAACCCATTTATCTTTATGATTAACTTTTTAAATGTTGCCCATACTACATAAACTTCATAAAATTCACTTGTACACTTCCTCTACCTAGAATTATATACGCACCAGTAGTTTTTAGCTTATTTTCTATTCCAAAACTGCCTTTAAGATAGCTAAGATGCACAGTGTGAAGAAGTCAAGTACCACAGACAATTTATGATTATGTTGCATTTTACTTATTAAATTGGCCCTCTGGATATATATTTCTGTAGCCAAACATTCTTAGCTTATTATGGTATACTATAAAAGGTATTTTAAAAAGCTTCAGTTAATTCTCCAGTAACTAATTCTATGTTTTCCTTTTGCTTCACTATGGCAAAACCCTGAATTTCACAGTTCTTAGATCCCCAAGATCTGTAAGCAAATTAGACTCTGCTACTTTTAATCTTTGTTCCTGACATTCCTTTTCCCCCCATCGCTCTCTCTTTCTTTTTAGATCATTTTTTATTATTATTTTTGTGGCTTGAAGTCTGTGTTTCAACATTAACATTTTAAATATTTGATTGAAGCCTTTTCAATAAAGGCAACTGTAAGCCCACTCCTTTGACTCAAAAAGTTTTTTAAAGGCTTGTAAAAAATTGAAATTGGTGTTCTTTTCTAATGTTCTGAAAAGATCTTAGGTATTTTTATAGGAAGCATATAAAATCATTAGAGGAGTCTCAAAGGCAGTTCACACCTGTGACATATTGACTCCCTAGGAAGATTACAGAAATGGTTCTCCAGTTTCTTGTCTGCCTTTTTGTGAAAGGCTGTAGCTAGGGGAGGAAGCATTTCGACTTTCTTCCTCATATTCAGCAGCACAATAAAAAGAATAATTCATAGACAAGAAAGTGAACTCAACAGTAATCCAACATACCAGACTTGAGATCGTTGATTTCAGGCCTTTGTTTTGCTTCTGATCATGTACGTAAACTGAAACCTAAGCTGACGTAATCGTTCTCTGAAGATATAAAGGCTGCTGCGGGATACCCATATGGGATTCCCCATAGCCTCCATCTTTAGCAAAGAAGCCAGTTTGAACTGCATGAGACAGCATATCTTTACAAATGTATCTACACTTATAAATATAAAAATAAATTTAAAAAAATAAAAATTGGAGCTGAGGGAACATGGGTAGTCCAGAGATACAGCTTTGGCACATTATATATCTTTATCTCAATCTGTAGGTCTGCATTCTCTGGCTTTCACATTTCCAGACTGTCCATCTCATTCACCATCTGCTTCCCTTTTGTATCATCTTCTTTGGGTACCAGAAACTTGGAAATATAATACATTAGTTTATATCTAATAGCACTAGAGTTTTCTGCTTGTATACCGCCCCATACCACTTCAAGTAGTCTCTGGGTGGTTTACAGTTTAATTACAGTATACAAGCTACACATTGCCCCCCACCCAGCAAGCTGGGTACTCATTTTTCCGACCTCGGAAGGATGGAAGGCTGAGTGAACCTTGAGCCTGCTACCTGGGACTGAACCCCAGGTCATGAGCGCAGTTTTACCTGCAATACAGGCATTTAACCATTGCACCACAAGGTGTGATGGACTTTTCTTCTTCTTCTTCCTTTAACCTGCATTTTTTCTTGCTGCCAAAACCTGACACAGTTTTTTTTGAATGCACTAGGGATTGGAGATTGGAGTCTAATAGAAATTGTTCCATCCAGGGATACCCTCTTCTGAGTACAGTCATTCAATTGGCTGGTACCCTGTTGAACTCCAACTGAATAGTCAAGTGGGATCACAGCACTTGTACAGGCGTTTATATTGGGGAGGTGGGAGACCTCCATGGAGAGGCCCAGTTCTCTGCTTGCCAACAGCAATACTTCCACAAGCAACATGATCTCACATTATTGTTCCAAGCTTTTCTCCTTCTTGGATACATACCTCAACACTAATATAAAAACAGAGGACAGAATTCTATTCATTTTTCTGTTCATCCAACAGTCTATTGGGCGAACAACTGAACAGTTATACTCTAAAGGTTTACTCCTCTCAAATCAATGCAAAACAAAATCTTGTATGTCCACAAACCATTCGGTTGCTGTTCATGTAGACTGCACAATTTCACCAACTTAAGGACCAGGATTTTAAAAATCTAGATTTCTCTTGGTCTGTACTATACTACTTTTAACACAGTCTCCCTTTTAATACATGTAGAAGCTTTCATAAGCTTGCACACGTTCAGATATATGGATAACAGTAGCATACTATAGCTGGCTTGGCATAGTAACTTCCATCTATTTCATCCTTTATTCATTTATAATATTCATAACATAATTTATATTTAAAATATTTCTAACATAAAAATTAAGCATGTAAAAATGTTTGCTTTGGAGAAATTAGCAGTTCTAGTAAACAATTAATGAACTTGTGATCCAAGGACATCCCTGGTGTGTCTTATTCTGCTCTCACTGGAAGCTGCACATCAGATGTGGCAGCTGTGAAAAACATTTGTCCAACTGGTCTCAAACATCTTTCAACCAAGAGATTTTATTCCAGAATGAACTAAAGCGAAAATCTTTGCTACTCAAATAGGGACTGGATAATTAAAATTCAAGATGGGGTAAGTTGCATAAGGCAACTAGAAACCCAGAAATGTGCTGATAACTGAACTTTGTCACAGTTCAGAGGATTGTATAAATTAGAGGTAATAATGTATGCTATCAGATGAGATCTATAAATTTTGGTAATAAACATTCAAAACTTCTTACAAAAATCCTTAGGGAAAAAAGAGCCCAAAATTAACAAAATTCTCTGAAATTAAAACACACACACACATTAATCAAACACACAGTGGAACAGTTTGAAAATCATGAAGAGTTAAATTTCTCAGAACTATTTGACGAAGAATATATGAGTACATTTCTGAAGAGAATTTATGTTCCAAAAATCTCATAACAATACAACCTTGGATGCTCATTCCCGGTTAATGAAATCATTCCTTATTATTGATATCAGTATTACTTCTCTGTTAAGAAAATGAAATCTAATAAATCTCCAGGATCAGATGGCTTAAAAACAGTTTTATAACACTTCCAGAAATAAATGTAAGTATCCAATGATAAATGTAATCAACAAAACAGTCTCTTTACTGCAACTTCCAGCCATACAGAAAGAAGCTAAAATAACCATAAAGCCAAAACTGGGGAAACATCTAACACAATGGGACTCATATAGATCAGTATCTTTACTTCCTAATGATTTTATAATCTGCTCCTTCATTACAACTGCAAGATTAGATAAGATGACAGCTAAATATACTGTATACAGGTATATGAAGTTCAGAAAATGCATGTTGGTAAAATAAAATTGTAATTATGTATTAAAATGGTGATAATGTGATAGTAAAAATGAAGCGTATCAGTGAAGATACCTTTTCCCCTCCTAGATGCAAAGAAAGCTTTTGATAGGGTAGAACATACATTTGTAAATCAGAATATAGATAGCATTAATTTAGGAGAATCTTTCAAAACTTGGGCTATTCTGATATATGATCACCTTTTTCCATGTTGTAAATATTATTTGAAGAAATAATGAATTAAATATATAGGAAAAAATAACTGACAATCCAGAGATCTTAAACTATCAGGAAATAATAAATTAAAGACACCCATCCCATCCTGTAACTCCCAACTCCCCAAAATTGCCAAGGCAACAGCATTTCAGCCATTACAAGTTCAACAGAATGAAAGAGAATAATATGAAAAGATGTCAATTCAAAATTAATTTCAAAGAGCCCAATAATTTTTCAAAAATGCCTTTTTAATTATGCCTGATGACTTGTACATTAACAATTTACATATCAAAAGCCATTATTAGATAAATGAAATAGTTGTACTTCACTACATGGGATGTGGTCTTGCTTGAAAATGTTTCTTTGTGCAAACTATGATTGAGTTTTTAATGAACTTATCATTGGTTCCAAAAGTAATTTTGTTGGACTACATAAAATAACTTGTCAATGAATCAGGTACTGAACTGGTTTCAAGGAGACTTGTTGCTTCTAAGATGGTTACAGCAATGCATTGAGAAATTGAAATACAGCCTTCTTCTATAAATGTCCGTTTGAACCTTACCAGGAGCACTGCCCTGTTAACTAAACAGGCGTGTTATCAGTCGATGCAAAGAAATTGCATAAAAGGTACAGATAAGTACAATTAGGGATGGGGTGTTATTTGTTACATACTGGAATGAGAAAGTGGGAAATTAAACATACTATTCTGCTTTCTTGAACTACTATGAAAAATTACAATATTCTTTTAATGAATACAAATTATTTCCGAAACAGTTTCTGGATGCTGACACTATAATATTTTGCATAATCAAGAGGCAATCATCAGTAGTGGGTTGTTAAAATGCTATAACATTTTAAATAAAGAAACCGAACAGAACAGAACCAAATCTCCTTGTCCAGATTTGAGTGATCTAGATTCACGAAAGAAGTAGAAATGTAAAGTTTTATAGTAATAAATGACTGGTGCATATACAGGCATACCTCGGTTTGCAAAATTAATTCATTCTCTGGGACATTTCGTATTCCAGAAAATTTCTAAACCGGAAACACATGGGGGTGCAATGCATCCTGGCTACTTTCTTCACAATGCCTTACGGGGGGGGGGGATGTAAGCTGGGGTATTGTGAAAAAAATTCATGAACCAAGGCATTATTTACATTGGATTTCCTTTTGTGAACCAAAAATTATGTTAACGCAGGCGTTTGTAAGCCAAGGTACGGCTGTATATTGCAACTGAATATATACATTTATCTCGTTCTCTTTGTTCAAGAATGAGAAGCATTTTCAGAAGAATCAGCATCTATACTGTACATCAAAGCAGAATTCACCAAGCCAGGAGCAGATTTCTAAATAGTTCTGGAGAAACTCAGAAGCAAATTGTTCTGTTTGCTGCCTGCAGTCCCTGCAGGTCCAGGAGGCTGACAAGCAATAAGAAAACCCCGCTTATAGGGACAGAGCCTGTCGGAAGCCACCAGCTGGCCTGCCAGGGCTTTGCAATTGCATGGGGCAGCTGACAGCCTAGGCGTTGTTAACCATGCTGAGCTACGTGCCACCCAGCTGCTGTGTGGTCATGTCCATCTGGAGTTCTCCATCCAGACAAATCTCTACGCCTGTCAGATCTTTTCAGCAAGCCTTGTTATGCAAATTCAATTACTCAAGTGTACCCCATTATTGTGGGCTAACCGCTCCTCCAACCAATCTCACACTGACAGTCGGCTCACATTTTTCCTTACCAGAAACGCCTCATTTATTCCTGCTTAGCTCTTCACTTCTATCATTAACGAAGAACAGGACAATCAAAGTCCATGGCAGTGTAACCTCTCGGCAGTGGGAAACTATTCTTAAGAGCAAAGGGCTTTGGGGGGGGGGGATTATTTATTTATTTATTTATTTTTACAACTTATATGCCGCCCACTACCCAAAGGTCTCTGGGCGGCTTACAATCAAAGAATTAAAACAGTTAAAAACATCAAACAACAATAAATAATTAAAACAATAATAAAAACCTTATACTAAAATCATCACACTAAAATTGCCATCAGAAGACCCACAATCTAGATTGTATCAATTAAAAAATTTCTGGAACAGGAAGGTTTTTACCTGGCGCCGAAATGTCATCAGTGTTGGCACCAGGCGGATCTCACTTGGGAGGGCATTCCATAGCTTGGGGGCAGCTGCCGAGAAGGCCCTGTGTCTGCAAGCCATCCCTCTTACCTCCTTGAGGGATGGCTCTTTCAAGAGGGCCCCCTGGCTTGATCTTAATTGCTGTGTAGGTTCATATGGAAGGAGGCGGTCCTTCAGGTATCTAGGTCCTAAGCCATGGGTCTGCAACCTTTAAGACATAAAGAGCCACTTGGACCTGTTTCTGCCGGGGAAAAAAAACTGGGAGCCGCAAAACCATTGCGACATTTAAAACAAATATAACACTGCATATATTGTTTCTTACTTATTCTAAACATGTGACAAAACGTTTTAGCGCCTCGCCTCTGGACAGCCACCGGACCTTGTTGTAGAGCAGGAGGTCAGAATATGTGCTTTCCACCTCATCCAATAGCAAACGGAACTGGTGGTGGTTTAAACTCTTTGCCATTATCTTATTAACAATCTGAATGACCACATCCATCACTTTTGTGCATTACGGGGGAAATGTTTGAGCACACAACGCCTCTTGGTGCAGGATGCAATGAAATGACAGCAGCGTTCTACCTTCTGCAGTAGAGCCACAAAGCAGGATCCCGAGTGGTGGTCGCCTGCCTGCCTACCTTGCTCTGGCCCCGGACTCTCCAGGGGCCGCTGGCTGCCAGGATCCACCTTGCCGAGCTGCTGCTGCTGCTGCTGCTGCAGGGCGCCCGCTCTTCCTGCACCGAAGGCGGGCGGGAGGAACGGCCAGCGCCGTCGCCGTTGCCACTGCGGCTCCCCCGCCTCCCTCCCCCCGCCCTCGCTGGGATTCTGCCGCGACTATATAGGGGACTCCTCGGCGGTTGGCAGGAAGAAGGGAAGGGGGAAAATTGAAACTTACACTTTCGTGCGTCCCTCTGGCGTGATGCTGCGCGCTGACATCACGGAGTGGAACGTGCCCAACAGAGTCAGACGCGCGGGGCGAACACTGTTCCCTCCCCCCCACCTCCCGCGTCCTATAGCCGCCGTACGTTCGCTTTGGCCCGCCTACCAGGAATGGCGTAATAGGAGGGGGGAAGAGAAAAAAGGCGCGTGCATGCGCATGATTTTCGCGCCCTCAGGATTCCACCACGCCTCCCTCTCTCTGTCTCTTGCTCTGAAGAAGAGGGAGCGCGCGGGAAGGTAGAGTGCGAGAGTGTGGCCACTCTTGGCTTTGGCCGCCTTGTGTTGGAGCCGCGGCAAAGGTTCCAAAGAGCCGCATGCGGCTCCGGAGCCACGGGTTGCCGACAGGTGTCCTAAGCCATTTAGGGCTTTATATGTCAAAACAAGCACTTTGAATTGGGCTCGGGCAGCAACTGGTAACCAATGTAGGCTACGTAGAATCGGCGTTATGTGATCCCTAGTGGCCCCACCACTTACTAGCCGCGCCGCACGATTCTGAACCAGTTGCAATCGCCGAACCGTCTTCAAAGGCAGCCCCATGTAGAGCACATTGCAATAATCAATACGGGATGTTACCAGTGCATGTGTAACTGTCATGAGGCTCCGTTCATCCAGGTAGGGGCGTAGCTGATATATTTTCCGCAGCTGGAGAAAGGCACCCCTGGCCACCGAGTCCACCTGGGCTTCCAGAGTTAGACTGGGGTCCAGGAGCACCCCAAAGCTGTGGACCCTGTCCCTTAGGGGGAGTGCAACCCCATCCAGAACAGGGAAGTGGCCCTCTAACCTGTCTGGCGAAGCACCCACTAACAGCACTTCCGTCTTGTCTGGATTGAGTTTCAATTTGTTAACCCTCATCCAGTCCATTATCTGGTCCAGACACGAGTTCAGCACAGAAACCGCCTCACCTGGATTGGTGGAAAATGAGAGGTAGAGCTGAGTATCATCAGCATATTGCTGACTCCTCAGCTAAAACCTCCTGATGACCTCTCCCAGTGGTTCCATGTAAATGTTGAACAGCATGGGGGACAGTATAGAGCCCTGAGGAACCCCATGACATAAATGCCACGGGGCAGAGCAACTGTCCCCCAGCACCACCTTCTAGACACGGTCAGCCAGGAAGGAACGGAACCACCACAAAGCGGTGCCTCCGACTCCCAACCTGGCCAGCCTATCCAGAAGGACACCATGGTCGATGGTGTCAAAAGCCGTTGAGAGGTCCAGGAGTATCAACAGGGTTACACTCCCCCTGTCTCCCTCCCGGCAGAGGTCATCATACAGGGCGACCAAGGCAGACCAAGTTAACGCCTTTTAAAATTATATACAATCTTATTAGAATAACTGTGGCCACACAGTCTCTTAGGCTTAAAATATATGTAAAGAGCCTGTTCAGCAAAGCAGTTTTAAAAGCAAAAGATCTGAAATCAACTGCCAGGTGATTATTTCAAACATTCACCTAACCTTAAGCCATTTATTTTAAATGACAGTAAACTTTCTGGAGCTTGAAAATGAAGACACAAAAGACATGTACTGAGTCTCCATTTGTTCCTTGCACAAAAGCAAGGAAAGCTGCTACACCCAACTCAGTGAGGCAATTGTTAGTCTCTATAAAAGTGTGCAATATTTACCACACGAGCAACTCGCAAACACAGAAATCTGAGGCTCCAAAAATGTCCCACTAGTCTTGTAAATCTTTACCTTTTCCCGCAGAAGGCATTTTTAAGCTTACAAAAAACCTCAGCTAGTACTACTAAAATAAATATTGGGCAAAACGCTACATATTGAAAGGATGCCCATTGTGCAGTTGAGAGAAGGAATCAGAAAGCTCTTCCTTTGAACTTAACCAGCCGGACCCCAGTTAATTTGCATTCGCACAAGAGGAATCAGAAAACTGGCTGTGTCTAATCAAAGAACTGCTGTCTTGTTTGTCAGCCATGTGCCTGGTCACCCTCCTGGTCAATTAGCCACAAGCTACATGGTTCCTTTTGTGTGTGCATAAATATCCAACAGGATTTTGGACACAGTGGTTACGAATGTTGCCTTATCTTGGGGAAAAGTTGAACTATGCTAAATTTAACCAAGCTGATTTCAAGCCACAGTTTGTGAGGTCAACTTGTTTTGGTTAAACATATTTAGAATTACTGTAATTATACTTTTGCATATCATTTGAGTTCTAAACTGTAGTTGAAGGAGAGGGGAGTGTGTGAGCCAGATTAGTTCTTCTAACACAGGAGAGGTCATAGGATAGTCCTTAAGATACTTTCACTGCAACTTCCATCAATTCTAGCCATATAATAAATGCTAAGGAATGTTAAGACCTGCAGTCCAAAACCAGAAGGAAGGTTCCACTTTGCCCACCATCATTTAGCTTTGGTTTCCAGTGATGGCTGATGACCACTGAGGATGGAAGGCAAGATCATAAGAAACAAAGCTAATAGATCAACAGAGGTGATGCTAACTATGCCAACCATGTTTACTCTGCTGTTCAATCTCCTTCTTTGTAAAGTCTCTTGTATACCACTACTTGTTGGAAGAGCTCTTGTTAATTAAAAGGGCAGTGGCCCATCTGCCCAAACATTCACACCCCAAAGCCATAAAAGAATCTAAGCTCTAGAAGAAACTATGACATTACTTCATTCCAAAGGCATCTTTGGAAGTCCCAAGTCGTTAAGTCGATCAGCAGTTTCCCATAGGAATGCACTGAAAATCAATTACTCTGTTCCGGAGGGAACAGATTAATAGGTTTTCAATGCATTTCTATGGGAAGGCTGACCCAAAATCCCTTAATCAAGGGCAAGCCGTCAAAGCCATCTGTCTGGCAGGAAAGGGGAAAGCAGCCGAAGGCTGCCCTTGATTGAGGAAGAAGCTCAGGTGCCTTGGAAGGGAAGCACTTACCTCCAGGTAAGCACTTACCAGAGGTAAGCGCTTCCCTTCCAAAGCGCCTGGGCTGCCAGAATATGCACCCATCCCAGGGACCTCCTGGGGTGGATGCATCTTTGCTCAGCCCAGACAGTTTGGAAGGCAAGCAGAGGCAGTGGACTGCTACCTCCACTTCCCTTGAAAGCCTCTGGGGATGGGCGAAGATCAATGGGTCAGTGCTCTGCTCACCAAATTGGTGGACAGAGTACAGACCCATTGATCTTCGTCCATGGATCTTCTGGTGGCAAAGATCCATGATCCCTGCGATCTTCACCCAGCCCAGGCACCATGCAAGTGAAGCACTTACCTCCTGGTAAGCAGTTACCCAGAGGTAAGCGCTTCTGTTGCAAGGCGCCTGGGCTGCCCGAAGTTGCATCATTCCCCAGGAACAATGCAACTTTGGACAGCCCAGGCAGTTTTGAAGGGAGGCATGATGGCTACCTCCTCCTCCTTCTTGGTTGCTTCGATCTCTTTTGCAGAGCTGGAAGCAACCAAGAAGAAGGAGGAGGTGGCGATGGGCAGGGAATGCTGCTCTATGCTCTGCATGACAGGTGACTTTGACAGGTCATACCTGTCAAACAGCTGTCATGGGAGCAGACAGCAGCACTTGCAAGTTGAATTAATTGGTTATCGAAGCAATCGTTAAGTCGAGGTACTACTGTATATTATCTGTCTAATTTTGTTAAATTAACACAGAGCAAAAAAGCTTACCCCTCTTTGTATCATTTGTAATCTGAGAACCTGAGAAGAGCCCTCTTGAAGCAGCTCCTATCTAGTCCACTGTTCTGCTCACACAACAGCGAAACAATGACGAGAAAGAAGTCCAGCAGCAGAATTATAAATGAAAAAGCATCTTACTTGCTTGAAAGCATGTACACTAGTCTAAATGAGGGTGGAGAGAATCAGAGATTCTGCTATATGAACTTATCCACTTTTGCAACACTTACAAAGAATCCTTCTACCCTTGGAAAATACAAATCATTCATAAGTATCTTAGTAGCAAGTGATAAAATTTTAGGTTGTGGCTTGGGAAGTGATAGGCTTAAGTCTGAATGTCAAGATCTAATATAAAAGAGAAATAAGAAATAGACAAGAAAGTCAACCACAAATTGCAGAAATGAATTTTCGTGTCTAGCACTAAGGCTACAGCTCTATGTTTGCTGCAATTTTGAATCAAAATGCCTTTTAAATTATTCATCCTCTTTTTCTGGCATATATCATTCTATCCTACATCCTGCAGCATGCATAAATTGTCTGCCCATTTTTTGAGACTTATTTGCATGCTCCATATTTATACTGAAGCTTTGCCGTGAATGAAGTTTCACCACATATACTCCGTGCATCTATAAAATGTTGATTTTCCATTCAGATTTGTACGGCCTTCTCTGTGGCAGCTCCCAAGATATGAAATGCTATCCCTTAGAAGATCAGTCTGACTCCTTCCCTTTTGTCCTTCTGCTGACAGCTGATGACCTATCATTGGAGTCAGGCTTTTAATAGTCCCGACTGAGTCCCTGAATGCCATTTTTAAGTTAAGGTAGTTTTTAATGTTTACCTGCTTTTGATTATTCAATTGCATTTTAATTAGCGTATAGCTGAATTGTTTTTAATATTCAACTTATGTTTATAATTCTAGCCTTTTAATATTGTGAGCTGCTTTGGGTCCCCTTATCAGGAGAAAGGCAGACTATAAATGAAGCAAACATATAATAATTGGGGTGGAACTGGCCATTTCTACGGACATTTAGAAATTCCAGTAAACGTTTTATCCATTCCTCTCTTCTTCTTCATTACTACCGTGAAGCTTCAGAGGAACATTTTTGAAGCGGTTTGTGAATGGATACATTCATTAGCCAAGGTCATTTGACACAAGGGAGTTCTAGATTGAGGAGAGGAACCTTAAGTGAAAGAGAGAGACACAAGATATACATCAGGCAGAAGAGAAATCTTGTTGCTAAGCTTGTTCACAAACTGACTGGGAAACCAGAAGCAAGAACATCTGGATTATTTGATTCCGTCCATAAATGTTGATGGAAGTTAATTTTTCCCGAGGGAGGATGAGAAGAAGGAATAACACCAATATTAATTTAATAAAGATTGGTGTTAAGGCAACAGAAATCATAAACTGAAAATAACAGAGGCTCGGTTATTTCAGTTGCTTGTTCCCATGTAAGGAAGGATCCTGTAAAACTAAAGCCAGAGGGATTTGAGGAGAGATTGCCAGATTCGGACTGGGATAAGAGGGTTCAAATTCCGCCCAGCTATGGTGCTTACTAGCTAGGTTTGGGCCAATCAGTATCTCATCTTAACTACATGGGTTTGTTGAATGGTGAGATTGGAGTGCTGCCCACTTTACAACCCTTTAAGCTTCTTTTAAGAGTAAGACAGGTGGTGTGAAGAATATATAATTTATATCCACTTATAACTTTGTGTTTATATCTCTCCTTGTGTGATTACATTGACACCATGTTATCAATTGTTTAATATTGCCTTATAATGCTGTAAGATGACACTCAATTCCGCTTCCCAAACTGACTGTGTCTTAATTGTAATTGGACTGTATAGCCTCTCCTTACTGTAAGCCACCTTGGGTCCTTTTCCAAGGAGAAAGGTGGGGTAAAAATACTCAAAAATAAATAAATAAATAAATAAATAAATAAATAAATAAATAAATAAA
>JAHTLZ010003542.1:51401682-51449789 GCA_023846285.1 Phrynocephalus versicolor | reverse complement strand
TAATAATAATAATAATAATAATAATAATAATAATAATAATAATAATAGTAGTAGTAGTAGTAGTAGTAGTAGTAGTAGTAGTAGTAGTTGTTGTTGTTGTTGTCATTGTAATCAAAATGAAAACAAAACTCTTAATACAGACATTTACTCCAACTCATAAGCTGCTACAGAGGAAAGTGTTTAAAATCATCTAGAATAACAATTAGGGAAAGCACACACAGAATATCAGTTATTCAGTGAGCAACATTAATGGAAATATGTGCCAGTGGGGTTGGTTAAGAAAATGATCTAGTGATTCTGCACTTGCGACACCAATGTAGAAGAACAGTTAAGAGGAAAACAGCAGAGCAGCACAACACAAATTTACTGTAATTGAAGCACATGTCAAACTAGATAAAAACTGTAGCAATTCACATGAGTACAGGAATGCTTGGGAAATAATTTTCATTCATAATTGGGAAGACAATATGGCCTGGTGCCAGACAAGGTTTATAGATAAATATTACACAAGCAAAGTCCCACTACTAACAAGGCTCTGTCCCTGTTCACTATCCAGGTAATTTCAGCCAGCCCCATATAATAAGAGGGCAGGTCCTCTTATGGATTGAGAACTGGTTGAGATCCAGTAAACAAAGAGTAGGTGTCAATGGGAAATTTTCACAATGGAGAGAGGTGAAAAGCGGTGTGCCCCGGGGATCTGTCCTGGGACTGTTGCTTTTCAATTTGTTCATAAATGACCTGGAGACAGGGATAAACAGTGAGGTGGCCAAGTTTGCAGATGACACAAAACTTTTCCATGTGGTAAAAACCAGAGAAGATTGTGAAGAGCTCCAGAAGGATCTCTCCAAACTGGGGGAATGGGCTACGAAATGGCAAATGCATTTTAATGTAGCCAAATGTAAAGTAATGCATACTGGGGCAAAAAATCAAAACTTTATCTATCAACTCATGGGCTCTGAGTTATCCGTGACAGATCAGGAAAGAGATCTTGGTGTGTTGGTGGACAGCTCCATGAAGGTGTCTACCCAATGTGTGGCAGCGGTGAAGAAGGCCAATTCCACGCTACGGATTATCAAAAAGGGGATTGAAAATAAAACAGCCAACATTATAATGCCATTATACAAAACAATAGTAAGGCCGCACCTGGAGTATTGTGTACAATTCTGGTCACCGCATCTCAAGAAAGACATAGTGGAACTGGAAAAGGTGCAGAAGAGAGTGACTAAAATGATTACTGGGCTGAGGCACCTCCCTTATGAGGAAAGGCTAAAACATTTGGGGCTCTTTAGTCTGGAAAAAAGGCGCCTGAGGGGGGATATGACTGAGACGTACAAAATAATGCAGGGCATGAGTAAAGTGGATAGAATAATGCAGGGCATGAGTAAAGTGGATAGAGGGAAGCTCTTCTCCCTCTCACAAAATACCAGAATTAGGGGACATACACTCAAATTGAGGGCTGGGAGAGTAAGAACAGACAAAAGAAAATATTTTTTCACCCAGCGCATTGTTAGTCTATGGAACTCCCTGCCACAGGATGTGGTGATGGCATCTGGCCTGGATGCCTTCAAAAGGGGATTGGACAGATTCCTGGAGGAAAAGTCCATCACAGGTTACAAACCATGATGGAGATGTGTAATCTCCAGCCTTTAAACCAGGGTACTTCAAGGGCCAGATGCAGGGGAGTGGTATCAGGAGACAGATATCTAGTCTCATGCGCTCCTAAACGCATCTGGTGGGGCCACTATGAGATACAGGAAGCTGGACTAGATGGGCCTTTGACCTGATCCAGCATGGCTCTTCTTATGTTCTTATGTTCTTAATTACTAAAACAGTATCACAGATGCAATGCAGTACATTGTTCTAAAGGACTTGCAGCCAACCCAGATGGCTTTATTAGAGATATTTTCCATACACCATTCCCAGAAAGTTTTTTTTTGAAATAAATAAATAAATAAAATGATCATTATTTTTAAATGGATGCATTCACAGATTCATCTATTCTTTCATCTAAATATAGAAAAACATATACTCAGGCATGAAGAAGAGGATAAATGATATTGATTAGACGTCCACTGTAATACGTATATATTACATCAATAGATCATTTAAGATGGCAGCTCTTGTTCTCTTTTTAAACCAAACCTCTTTGTTTTTCAGTACTATACAGAGGTCTCCATAGCAACCCCATTAGCAAGAGGTACCACTGCAAACAGAACTTGTACTGAACCTGCTCTGTAGTTATGATGACTTCAGAAGCACTATATGCTCATGCATTAACTCGAGATCTCCCCCTGCTAGCAACCATTATTTTTAATGAGGCCTGTTTACTTTGGGAAATCTTTGCCCAAAAACACTCATTTACTCCAGACCTAAAGCAATGTCTGCAAAAAGAAAGAAAGAAAGAAAGAAAGAAAGAAAGTGGGAAAATACCAAGATTACATGCAATATAAAAATCTGCATGTGCATGTCATTACTCCACAACATCATTAAGTGGTCCACGAAGAAAGGCCCACGGTATTATGTGTGTTAATGAATGGGACACTTACTTAAGCGCAGTCTCGGCTGCATCAGATTTGATAAAAGTCTAGTGTGTTAGCTTGAGTCTTGCTTATTAAGGGCTCTAGTGAGAAAATCTGACACGTTAAAACCCCAGCAAGGGTTCAGAGACAGCGGGAGGCAATTCCAGAGGCCAGGCCCAATCTATAAAGGCAAACTACCTCAGCTTTTTGATGTTAAATAAGCAGCAATATCACACACAACAAAGTTGAGAAGCAAGCTGCTGTATCAGGTTTAAAAGTCGAACACTGAGGGTCAAAAGTCACAATGTCCTTATACTGTTGCTTTTTACCAGAGAATCTCTCTATTTAAAGCAATAAGCAATTTTAAAAAGGACACATTTTGGAGGAAAATTATATTAACAGCAAATTTTCTAAAAGAAATGATACAGACATAAATGTTGGGTTCAGGTTCTGTGACAGAAAGTATCCAAGGCTTTTTATTTATTTTATTTTTTATTTTCATTTTTTTTGGCAGAGGTAGGCCAGAAGATATATATTGGGGTCTGAGGACAAGGTGGGAGGTCAGAGACTCTTACTTTGAAAGCATATACATTTCTCCACAGATTATACACATTAAATACTTGAAGAGAAAGAGTAATGGTGTAAGATGAATGGCACTTCATAAAGCTGTTGATAAATTATCACCTTCATGAATTAAGCAAAAATAAAACACAGGCAGAGTTAAAAAAACTGCTCCCAAGAAACAAATTTACTTTCTTTATTTGTTGCCATGGTCTGATTTGATTCAACAGTATGACTATAGTGAAAACACTATTTAGTTTTGAAAATAGAAATGTTTCCTAAGACGGTAAGGCAACTCATTAAAAAAGTACTGAAATTCATTTTGCTGTACAGTGAAAAATAGCCAAAGGAAGATACAGTAATTTAAGGAGGCAATAATTTCTGTTTGAGATGGCAATAATTTGTTTAATTAAAGAAATCAGCAATGCTGATCAGCAATGGAAGATCCAAACTCTGAGTATTCTGGTGCATGAGGCAGATCCCATACCCATCACAGAATAGCACTTGTGAAAGGTACTTTTTTTGGACTATAGGTTCCATAAGTGGTCATACTGGCTGGCAGGGGAGGGTTTAGGTGTAGTTAAAGGGGGAAAAAACAACTTCACCATGGCATGCGAATGAACTAGACAATGTAAGTAAAGCTATACTCTTAAATGTTTTAATCTAGTTCTGTCTCAAAAGCAGTTGTACTCAAAAACATTACACTTCCTCAGTAATAACTGTATAATAATCTCACACAGTAAACAAAGGAAAAAGTTATATTCAGATCTGCCATGCAGTGATGGGGTAGCATGCAGTTATGCACCATGCCTCATTTCTGCCAACCACTATATTGTTCCACACACACCAGTGTGACTACAAACAATAATTCACATTCAACTCTTGGCACTTCTGTCAGCTTCTTCTCTGGATTCACATTTTCTCGTTGTATGCTACAGGATTCTGCATAATGTGGGGCACATGGTAAAGCTGTTCTGGGTGCATAATCCTCTTACAGAATGCCTGAAGCGCATGGAGGATTGGGCAATAAATAACAGAAAATGAGCAGTGCATTTTAGAATTCCTTGGTCATGGCAAAACTGAAAGCTAAATTGGGATGCCATTGATTTAAATACAGAATAAGGAATGCTTATTTGATGGAAAAGCAGTTTCCCATGTCATTTTAATTTTTACCTTTTCACTCCAATAGACATGCATTCATAGCAGAACATGTTCATATGGAGTTTTTAATGAGGTTAGCGGCCTTGGATCCTTTCCAAGGAGAAAGGTGGGATAAAAATATTACAAATAAATAATCAGTTTGCAGATTTGATGTCTCAACTAGCTGGCCTGAATGGCAATAATATTCTTTTAAAGGAAAAAAATTAAATGACAATGGTTAATTTCAACTCTTTTGATCAAATGTTTCAAACTACAGTACAGTACATCCACTTGCTATTTTAAATCAGGCTTGGTTGCAATGCCACCTGGTGGTGAGAAAAATTAATGGATTCTTTTGAAAGAGTTGAAAGCTTGTTTTTGAAGGGAAACCAAATCTGGAACATTGTAAGCTTTTTTTTGGGGGGGGGTACACTAAATATCTTATGTTTCCTCTAGATACTGAGCCTTAAAGATACTTTTAACCTCACTGAACACATTTTTATACACTGCTTAAATTCTATACATATAGCAAGAACAAGAATTGGGCTTTCCCCAACTGTTCCAAGTATTTGCAAAATGGATGCCTGGATTAGTAGTTTATCTGCACATCAGGCTTCTTAAAGTTAAATAAAAATTGTCCTCTACGCCTTCTGAACAAGGATAAAAGTGCTGCTGAAACCTTAAAGAAGAGTTACCGGGCTGCTTTGTAAAATTACACTGTATAATTAATTCCATAGTAAGAATGTTTTTATGGCGTGTTTTGGTGACCCTTTATTGCCATCAAGTTCACTATGCTGGTGGGCTGCCTTTTAATCCCTCCACAGACAAAGACCCTAAATAAACACAGATCCCTTCCTGGGAAAAAAGTCCACTCTGGTTAAATGGTAAGGAAATGAGTAAATCATTAGTAATCTTTAAAGCCAAAGCTATAAACTCAAGTTACCTTAAGTTAAAATGAAAGTGTCCTGCAAGAGTTTCAAAGTTCTGTCACAGATAGAAATCTCCAGCTCTTGACTCCAGACTAGGCGCCAGCTGATAAACAAACAATTTAAGTCAAGAACTGGAGAATTCCCAGCTTTTTGGTTTAATGGCTTTGGCCAACAGTATTTATTGCCTTCAGTTTTATTCTCACTTAGCTCTAAGAGGAAATTTAAACTCATCATTATCTTAAAGTTCCATATGGGTAACAGTCAACTCACCTGATATAGCTCCTTCAACTCGGAGTGAATTTTAGTCCTTGGCAGAAAGTTGAGGTAATAGTATAAGCTAATTAACTGCAGTTTAAGGCTGACTTTTTAATAGGTTAAATAAATTTTGTTCAAAATGGTTTATAATCTCTCTTGGGTCAGTGTTAATGCCGAAGAGTAGAGCTTTAACATTTCCAGTCTGAAGTACTAGTAGCATATACCTATAAAATCCTCAGCCAGCGAGGTGTAGTGAAGTAGACAGTGTGTTGGGACTTTGTCTGGGGAAACCTGGGTTCAAAGACTCTATTGGTCATAAACCTCACTGGGTGGGCTCTAGGCATGTCACTAACTTTCAGTCCAGCTTACCTCACAAGACTGTTAAGATGATAAGATGAGGGGTGGGAAACCGAAAGATGATGCTTCATGCCCTTGGAGGAGTAGTTCTTTTTAACTCTGCTACACAGCCTCAGATCACAGGCACTTTTTTACAGCCATGTATATTTATTGTTTATTTCAAACACTGATACAGCAGTGATTGAAAATAAAACAGGAAGAAACGACAATGATAGCTTGCAATGAATATACACCAAGTCAGAACACAGAACAGTGATTTAAAAAAACAACCAGACACTGGGGAAAATGGCACATCACAGTCCAAAAAGGTCAGTCAACGCCATGTGTGTCTGTGTTTTCTGCCATCTAGTCAGCATCAACTTAAAGTACCCAGCTTTAAGGGGGCCTGCATAATTAAATTGTAAACTGCCCAGAAGGTAATTTAAGCACTATGGAGCAGTATATAAGCAGAACAGTTTGATTTTGGTTTTAAAATGACCCTAATAGGGCTTTCAAGATGGGAGATATTTCAGGAAATGTTTTTCCAGTTTCATCCCCCCATTGAGTTTCCATGGCCAAATGGGGATTTGAACTCTTGTCTCCAGAGTCCTAGTTCATTATTTTATCCATTGTGTCATGTCAATAACACAGCTTCAGAGAAATATAGAAAGTTCTGGATCAGAAGGTTCCAGAAATGGGGTCCCACCCCAGTTTTCATGATGACAAGACACTGTCAGCCTCTTCCAATAACCTGAATGGTTAAATCAAGATTGTGCAGGAAGAGAATATTCTATAGATTATAATAATTTCAAGGTGCACTTAGAAGGCTAGTTTCATTGGCTTTTAAACTTGGATGTCAACAAGACAAACAAGACAGAGGTGCTTCTTGTCAGTCAAAAGATCAAGGGATAGGGATGCAACCTGTACTGGATGGGATCACTCCCCAATTGAAAAAAGAGTTGTGTAGCTTGTGGGTGCTCCTGGACTCATCCTTGAGCCTAGATGCCCAGGTCACAGCTGTGGCCAGGACTGCATCTGCAAAATTAAAAATAGTATGCCAGTTACGCACGTTTCTTGAGAAACCTGCTCTGGCCATTGTGACACATGCCCTAGTGACCCCCTGGTTGGACTACTGTAATGCGGTCTATGTGGGGCTACCGATGAAAAGTCTCAGGAAACTTCAGCGGGTCCAAAATGCAGCGGCCAGATTGCTGACTTACAGAGATCACATTACACCCCTATTAAAGCAGCTCCATTGGCTGCCAATCAGCTAGCTATCAGGCACAATTCAAGGGGCTGACCTTAACCTACAAAGCCCAAAATGGCCTGGGTACAAGCTACCTCAAAAATCGAATATCACAGTATGAACTGGTTCGGGTGCTAAGGTCATCAGGAGAGGCCTTTCTCTCCATCCCACCACCTTCACATGTGTGTCTCAGAAGAACACATGAAAGGGCCTTCTCTGTTGCTGTTCCGAGACTTTGGAACTCCCTCCCGCTGGAGGCCAGGACTGACCCATCTCTGCTGCCTTTCCAGAAGCAGGCAAAGACCTTCCTCTTCAGGCAAGTTTTCCCTGAATGAGGGACTACCTACTATGTGACTTTATATGGATTACCATACACAATTGCATTGACTGATTTCATAAGAACACTAGTGCTTTCCATGTTGGTTTTCATCCCTCATAATGGATTTTTCTTTTCTTCTTGCGTACTCTTTGTAGCTCTAATGTTATCTTTTTTTAATGTTCTAAGATGCCTCTTCAAATGCCCTGTTCTTAACTTGAATATGTCTTAAATGTTCGGGACTGTATATTGTCCCTCTTTATTGTAAGCCACCTTGGGTCCTTTTCCAAGGAGAAAGGTGGGGTAAAAATATTCTAAACAAACAAACAAACAAACAAACAAACAAACACTGGCAATTCAAGCATGCTTATAACAACATTCCAGGCTTTGAAATATGAGTCACATTTTGAACTCGATTAGCAAATGGACCCGCCTTAAAACACTCCCTTTTAATTGAAAAAGTGAATGAACATCTCCAGATGTTGTAGACAAGCAAATACCAGTACGCTGGGCCATTGATTATATTGGTTACCACTGATAGGGACTGAAGTCCTAAATCACCTAGAGTGCTCTGGGTACCCTGCCCACTTTTCAATAGTCAGGGCTGAATGGAGCCAATATCCATAACATATGCTTTTAAACTTTAAAGACTGTTCTAATATTTAATATAATATTGTTTTAATATAATCTGCTTAAGTGCTTTTCAATACTATAATTCTATGGTTATTGCACTTTTATTTGTTTAATCTTGTTGTGAGTTCTAGGTACTAGCACTGAAAGAAAGGCATATAAATTAAAACAATTCATTCAATTCTTGAAATCCTCCAGTTTATGAATGTGGGATATTGTGCTTCTGTACCCACATTCCCTGAAGCTGACTCCTTTTAAAATCACTTAACACCTTTTCGCCCAAACACAAAGCAACTATCAGAGCTATTTGTCAACAAGTGTGAATGGTGGTGCTTAGAATGATGTCCTTGGTAGATTTAATAATAAACTATCATTGATATTTACACTAGCCTTGTGGCACAGTGGTTAAAAGCCTGTACTGCAGGTAAAACTCTGCTTACGACCTGGGGTTCAACCCCAGGTAGCAGGCTTGTGGTTGACTCAGCTTTCCATCCTTCTGAGGTCAGTAAAATGAATACCTAGCTTGCTGGGGGGGGGGGTAATGTGTAGCCTACATACTATAATTAAGAACTGTAAACTGCTCAGAGACTTCTTGAAGTGGTATGAGGTGGTATATAAGCAGACCACTTTGCTTTTTTGCTTTGCTTTGATGTTGAAATGTTGAAATAGATCTTATATTGGCTCTCAACAGAATTTAATTAGGCCAAGCAATAGGCCAAAACTGCTTTATACCATTCACTTATTTTAAAATCATGCTTGGCTTTCCAGTTGCTGCTGTTATTAAATTGGAAATTAATTCTTTCATTGCCTAACTCCATTGCTCCCTATCAAATATTTATAAGAGAACTATTTTAGGGTAAATGTCT
Source organism: Phrynocephalus versicolor (assembly GCA_023846285.1). Lineage (NCBI taxonomy): Eukaryota > Metazoa > Chordata > Lepidosauria > Squamata > Agamidae > Phrynocephalus > Phrynocephalus versicolor. The sequence goes on along the minus strand of JAHTLZ010003542.1, from coordinate 51,440,991 downwards.
ATATGTAACATTATTATTTCATTTATTTCATTGAAGCCCAATCTCCTCTCTGTGTGTGTGTGTGTGTGTGTGTGTGTGTGTGTGTGAGAGAGAGAGAGAGAGAGAGAGAGAGAGAGAGAGAGAGAGAGAGAGAAAGAGAGAAAGAGAGAGAGAGAGAGAGAGAGAGAGAGAGAGAGAGAGAGAGAGAGAGATTTCTCTCACACACATTTCCACCATAATAAGTACCTACCAGTAATTCCTGCCATCCTGGAAAACACTGAACCCACCCACTCCATGGAGGCCACCCCCCTGGACAACTGCTGAAGTCAAGAAAACTTTACTGTAAACATCTCAAATTCTGACTGCTTCTGGTAAAAAATAATCTGGCTATCCAGACATTTTAATGGGTTTTTGTTTTGCCTATATTTTATGGGTGTCCATGATTTTGAATTGAACAACACTCTGATACAAATAAAGAAAGCTTTATCTTTTCCTCCACGACAGCAGCAGACTCCACCAACTGTTAACAACTGTTACATGTGAACAGGGCTCAGTGGATCACCTTTCATCTTTCAGATTTGCTGGACTGTAACTGCGACCATTTGCCAGCCACCGCCTTTATTTGCTGCTGTGGCAACTGGAGACTTGTAGCACACTTACACACCTACTGTAGTTTCCAAATGTAAGGTATGATCTGGATCCAGTCAAGAACCACTAGAGTAGTGGTACTGCTGCTAGTTCAGTAGAACACAAAAACAAACGAACGAACAAACAAATGAACTAACAAACTAATTTCTGGCTCACTGTCCCTAGCTGAATGGAGACCTATTTATATGACATCAATCATTTTCCTCTCCTACGTAAGAGCAACAACCACACTGGCATTAGAACCTAGTATCCAATAGAATCTCTTTAGACATGTAGTCTCACTATGATGATTTGCAGCTAGATCTAGCTCTCATGTTAATTTCCTGCTATACCAGTGGTTCCCAACCTGCGGGGCTGGGAACCCTTTGGGGGTCGAACAACCACTTCACAGGGGTTGTCATAAGCCAGTGAAGAAAAAGGAGGCTGTGATTGTCTGAGGGTGCCTGAAGGGGGAAGTTCTCTGTGGCATCTGCAGCAGTGGCCTGCCAAAGGGGGCTTGTGGCTTCTTCCAAGCAGGGCAACTGGTCACCACAACATAAGGAACTGTATTAAAGGGCCACAGCATTAGAAAGGTTGGGAACCACTGTACTATAGCCTAATGTAACACTGCTCTGGAGCACTGTAAGAAGATAAAATGACAGCTCTCTGACCTTTACAGAGCCCTGCCGCTGCTTTGCACCAATGGAAGTTCAATCAGGGGCCACAATAAAGCATTTTACGTGCTGCCCCATTCACAGTTGCACCTAGGGGTTATTTGGGGTGGTGGTGGAGAACAACAATTCCAATCCAAAGATAGGGGATCATATTTAGCCTTTCTAACTAATAGCTAATTGCTGGATTTTGCCTCCTCACTTCAACTGGAATCTCAGGGTCAGAAAGTTAGTTTTAAAAGTAACGACTGTAGTTGCAGTTAGATAATATCAAAAGAAAAAAATGAAGATGACAAAATGTTTGGGATCTTACAAGGCTAACTGCTATGTTTTAATGTGAACTTTTGCAGAAAAATCCACTTTCTCAGATGTCCTTAAGGTGCCACAATATTTTTGTCTCTTTAAGAGATTATTTATCTTTTGGTTTTGCCTGAGATGCTAGTTTGGTTTTACCCCACACACCATGCTCCACTGAATACTTGGTTGCTACTTCTTGCTTTTTGTATACAAGGGTAGTCAGTAGTCCCCAGGACATGTGGAACTACCTATGACAGTGGTGTCCAAACTTCTGTCCTCCAGATGTTTTGGACCACAACTCCCAGAATTCCAAGACTAGACTGCCAAGGACAAACGACTGTGGGAGTTGTGGTCCAAAACATCTGGAGGGCCAAAGTTTGGACACCACTGGCCTATGGAGTAGTTATACTCGGTGTTTGACACCGAATTCTGCCCTGTTTAAGCACAACACAACACTAAAACCAAGTCCTTTTAGACTTGATTAGGTTCTGGTTAAAAACCCGAATGCTGCCAAAGCTTTTCTCTTGCCTTCATAAATCCATATTTCAGGCATGTCCAAACTTCAGCCCTGCAGATGTTTTGGGCCACAACTCCCACAGTCCTTTGCCAGTGGAAATACAGGCTTGGAATTCTGGGAGTTGTGGTCCAAAACATCAGGAGGGCCAAAGTTTGGTCATGCCTGCCATATTTGATTGGGAACCAGTAGCTATTTAACAGCTTGCCAACATGGGTGTGGCGTAACTAACTAAAAACAGCATGTAAAAACTCAAACATTCAGCGGGCCCAGTTCTGACACACATCTTCCTGGAGATTTTGAGGCAAATAACTGTGCAGTGAGTCATCAATGAAAAAGGTTTCCCCTCTCCACCTTCTTTGTGGGACAGAAGGTGAATGTTCCATAATGAACACATAAAAGTCATACAACACTGCAATGGCATGTGGCACCATCTTTCGGCATCTAATTAAAGTAACTATGTTCTGAAGCTGGTCGGCGTTCTCAGAAGGCAGCCAGTCATGACGTCACAGTGTACAGGAATGTGTAAATATCGCCATCATCATCATTATCATCATCATCTTATATCTGCAGAGCTGGAAGGGACCCAATGAATCAACAAGTCTAGCACAGTAGGGAATCAATTTTAGCCTCTGGCTCTGCTGGCAAATACGTAAACTGAGCTGTCCCGTGGTTAGTTCTTTGTTATTTTAGATAGGTTGAACATTTAATATTCCAGTGTACTATGTTAACAGTCATAATGCACACGTATGTTGATTTATTTTTGTTTGCTTTGTTTTGTTTTCCATTTTTCTTCTTCTGATAGTGGTGCAATTTACAGCGCTCGCCAACTGTCACCTTTTAAAATAGCTGAAGCAAAATAATTATTCTAATAATCCTGAAAAATGCTACAGGTTGAGAGCTGATGTTAAGTTTTACAGGGTGATTTTATGGCTTTTAAAAGAATTTTGATTTATACAGCAGGTCTTCCTGTGGAAATATGAATGTTGACTTAATCGCAATTTTCCTGCCATTGCTAAACCAGCTATTTGGCAGACAATCAAATGACCTTGACCTTAATGTGAAACAAGTCTCCTCCTTCTCCTCCTCCCATTTTTTTCAGAAGCAGGAAGGTCTTTAAAAGGGCCAATTGGAACAGCCTATTCTAAGGGAATACCCATATCAGCACTTTGAATTGAAGCACAATGGAGGTCAAAGGAGATGACAATAATTTATGAAGGTTAAAAAGTCATACTACAAAAGATATGAAAAGCTCCTACTGCGATCATTATATCTCTCAATGCTCAAAGAAACCCTTGAGTTTGGCCCACATCCAGTTCATTAATATGCTTAGACATCAGGTAGTTCCTCTACTTTTGATTTATTTATTTATTTATTAGGCTTATATACCGCACCATCTAGCAACAAGGCTACTCTGGGTGGTGTACAAATAATTCAACAAACAGGAATAGTGTACAATGTAAAAATATGGCTAATAAACAAAATAAATGTGACTAAATCAACAATAACATCATAAAAATCACTGAAAGAACAGAGGGATAACTAAAACAGAAAGGGTGGATTAGAGACCAGTGAATCAGGAAAGGATGAATTAATAGCCAGGGAAAACCTTTCCATATAGCCATGTCTTGAGATGTCTTTTTGAAAATTGACAGCATAGGGGCCAGACAAATCTTGGCAGGGAGCTGATTCTATAAGTGAGGGGCTGCCACTGAGAAAGCCCAGTTCCTCGTTACTGATTTCTGGGCCTTGTTTGGAGGTGCCTCAAACAGATCCTTAGATTTTTTTTTTTTTGGTTAAAACTTGTATCTGTTATATCTATAATACCACTCAATGGTATTATAATTGATTGCCTATTCCTGGTATTGTTGAATAATAATAATAAATAATACAGGACATTTCATTCATCCAGAGCAGATATAGCACCACAGTGTACATTTTAAGGAAGTCCTTCTGAAACATGTTCTTATAACTGCCTTTATCCAAAGAGGGCAATTTTCTCAACTACATTACTCTCTTTTATTCTATTTTCCACAAGCAAATCATTCAGCAAATTTTCTCCACAGGTACCAAGTAGCAATTACAAAACATTCAAATTTCAAACCATCCAATATACTATAAATAGCACAGTCCTCTATCTTCTCAAAAATAATCCCACTGTTCAATAGTTCTCATTCCTGAGGAAGCAGGTGCAACACTGTAGCCTATATGTTCTTAACACATGAAAGCATTTTCCCTAAATCAGTGGTGGCGAATCTTTGGCACTCTAGATGTTTAGGACTACAACTCCCATAATTCCAAGCCTAGATTGCCAATTACAAAGGACTGTGGGAGTTGTGGTCCAAAACATCTGGAGTGCCAAAGGTTTGCACCACTGCCCCAAACACTCAAATAGACAGTAAAAGAAAAAAAAAATCAAAATTAAGCCAAATCCTTGACTAAGCAATAGAGAGATGCAAACAGTATCAAAAATGAGTGGTAACAAAAACAAATAATGAAATTTGAGATAACTGAAAACTGATTTTAAAATAAAAACACTTCTTCCTAAGCTAAATGTTATTTCAAAGGACTGTTTGCTTCCACTGTGTACAAGAAGGCCAGAAGAAATGCAATCATGAGAAGAAAAGTAATAGAAAAATCTCAGTCATCTACCAATTGTATGAATCAAGATAATGTACATCTTATGAATCAAGATAAAGTGCATCTTAATATACTGCAGACATTAAAGAAAAATGGCTGCAAACCAGTAGTAAGTTGCAACTAGAGAAGGCACACTAAATCAGTGGGAACGGGATGAATTAACTTCTCCATAGATTTCCCTGATTCAATGGGTCTATTCTAGTTGTGACTGGATTTCAGCCAATGCATGGAGTTTTTTGGAACAACTTTATGTATTGCCTAAATGGTTTTTCCAGAATGGCTATGAGATACAACAGACTTCAACTAAAACCATTCAGCTTTCTTGAAAGCAGACTAAAGTATTGCTTTAACACCTCACAGGGAAACTGACTTGTACAACTGACCATACAACTGACTTTTGTTCCTAACCTAAAATTATCAGAATATTTACCCTAATCCAACCATTGAAAATTTAGGATCAGTGTTAATAACACAATTGTTTTGTCTGGTATCTGATTTCACTCTGTTGTATCCCCATAACTATGGAAACTTGCATATAAACCTGGTATACTAGATATGTCTTGAATACTGCAATCTGTGAATCTAAAATAGATTGTTATTCACACACTAAAATCGATCTCTTGGTATATGAAAGGAACCACACATTTTTGCTTTTGTTTGTTTAAAGTTTATTTTATTTTTGTGTTTGTTTTGTTTTGCCACGAAAGCTAAAACAGATTAATGTGGCTGATAATAAAAATAATGTCCTGTCAAGTCTACTCCAACTTCTACTGGCCCTTTCTAGGTTGAAAGTACTCAGAAGAAATGCACCATTTCCTTCTTCTGGAGGAGCTCATGGCCAGCACTGCACAGGTTGGCTCTTCTGCAGGGAGAGGTTGTGAGGAGTCAAACTCCCACCCTCTAGCTCCCCAGCTGAATATCTAACTCACTGAGCTACCGTACTAACATGACCACCTCTTTAAAAAGAAGAATAAGGTGCACTTCTTTCTATCAAATGCCACTTCCAATCTCTGGAAGTTGAGTCATGGCTACTGGACCTCTTTTTGAGAGATAGAAATGTTTCACTGCTGCTTTCAACAGCTTCATCAGTCTGAATACAGCTAGTGCGAGTCCTCCATCTTATAGTCAGTCAGCTTCGACCTCTTGTCACCCATGAGCTCCTCCAGAAGAAGGAAATGGTGCATTTCTTCTGAGTACTTTCAACCAAGAAAGGGCCAGTAGAAGTTGGAGTAGACTTGACAGGACATTATTTTTATTATCAGCCACATTAATCTGTTTTAGCTGTTTAGGGTGACAAGAGGTCAAAGCTGACTGATTATAAGAGGGAGGACTCACACTAGCTGTATTCAGACTGATGAAGCTGTTTGGATAAGCAGCGAAACATTTCTCTCTCTCAAAAAGAAGTCCAGTAGCCATGACTCAACTTCCAGATAAACTCACCTGGATGACTGAGAATCTTCACAGACACTTCCAAACTCATGCCACATAAAACAACCCTGTATCTGTTGTTAAACTTTGTATCTTACTCTCAGAGATGTCAGTGAGCTTGAAGAAGTTGTTATATTCACCAGCTCTTCCAGATGACTCATTATGCAGGTTGGGGATAATAAAAACTGTAGCCCAAGGCAAGACCAGCTGAGTAAACTAGCAGTACTAGGACTGAGGGCAAAGTCTACAATATTGTGTGCAACTTGTGTAAGTAGTTGGCCATGGAATAGAGCAGGAACTCTAGACAAACCACAAAACAATAAAAAGTTGCATTTCAAGATATGTTTCAGCCTGTTTCTATTGAACAAGTATCTTGTGTACCGTAAACCTTTGTCTCCTCGTAATACTGTACATTTTTAGGGGCTATTACTTGGGATATCCAAGTTTAAAATAGAATTTAGGGAATATGCACTGTCATTTTATCAGCTGGTGTGGGAGATATTCAACATGGTTACACATTATAAAACATCAAGAACACAGCTTGTTTCCTGGGAGGAGGGATGACTTTGGAAGTATAACAGTTTTGATTTCCAGCCAAAACCAGCAGCAGAAGAGAAAAACATAACACAACTTGGGGGTGCACTTGGACTCATCCTTGAGCTTGGATGCCCAGGTTATCGCTGTGGCCAGGAGTGCATTTGCACAATTAAGGCTAGTATGCAAGTTATGCCCTTTTCTTGAGTAACCAGCTCTGGCCACATTGACACATGCCCTAGGGACATCCCAGCTATACTACTGTAATGCACTCTATGTGGCACTATCGATGAAAAGTCTCAGGAAACTTCAACGGGTCCAAAATGCAGCAGCCAGACTGCTGACTGGGGCACAGTACAGAGATCACATTAAACCCCTATTAAAACATCTCCACTGGCTGCCAATCAGCTGTGGGGTACAATCCAAGGTGCTGACCTTGGCCTACAAAGCACTGTACGACCTGGGTCCTCACTACCTCAAAGATCCAATTTCACATTATGAACTGACTTGGTGTTAAGGTCATCAGGAGAGTCCCTTCTCTTCATTCCACCAGCCTCACATATACGTCTCATGGGAACCCATGAAAGGGCCTTCTTGACTGCTGCACCCAGGCTGTGGAACTCCCTCCCACTAGAGGCCAAGACTGCCTTATCTCTGTTGTCCTTCTGGAAACAGGCAAAGACCTTTCTCTTCAGGCAAGCTTTCCCTGAATGATGGACTACCATTATGTCTTTTATATGAATCTATAGGTTCACACAGAATCTGTGTTTATAACTACTTATAATAGGAGTGTCCAAACTTTGGCCCTCCAGATGTTTTGGACCACAATTCTCAGAATTCCAAGTCTAGATTGCCAGTGACAAAGGATTGTGGGAGTTGTGGTCCAAATCATCTTGAAGGCCAAAGTTGAGAAACCACTGACTTATAACCTTGAAGCTTTAATGTAATGTTGTGTACTAATGCTGTAGGATGTCCCTCAATTCCTTGTTCTCAATACTTGAACATGTCTTAATTGTACTGAACTGTACATTATCCCTCATTACTCTAAGCTGCTTTGGGTCCTTTTCCAAGGAGAAAGGCGGGGTAAAAATACAGTACTCTAAAACAAATGAACAAATAAATAAATAACCACCAGTGAACTGGGTTGCTCAGCTGAAAAGGACGTGACAGCTGGGAAGGTACTGTCTGAAATCATGGTTCACAGGAAACCAGCTATCATTCAATTATTTGAAGCAGACACCCATTTCTGTTTTTCAAAATTAGCATAGCCATGCAGTGGTTTTTAGGCCAGAGTACATGTAAGTAACAACCTTAACAAACACCAATCTCAACTTAGGGCTGGCATTTGCTCCAGGCACCCTGAGTCATTTGCCATGGTCCCTGGACTCTGCTACCATCTACTGGTGACACCAGCTCTTTTAAAAGCTTTCAGAGGGGTGCCATAGTATTAGGGGTTGGGCTTAGAGTACCTTTTAAATTTCCCATCATGCCCTGGAATTAAATTACCTCAGAAGGGTGGTGATGAATTAAAACTGTAGTCGGACAGTCCTGCTCAACATACTTTTGCTGCCACTGAAGAGAAGAGAGGGGCTACGACAGAGCCCCTCTTTTAATCTTGTCCCAAGTACATAATTTTCCCTTAGTTCAAAAATGTACCAAGATAAGCCAAAGTCCACGCTCTTAAGAACAGAGAAAGAATGAGTACAATATGAACATAAGACAGCCAAGAAATAAATATCACCAAATCATAGAACAGTTGAATTAGAAGGGGTCTTAAAGCCATCGAGTCCATCCCCCCCTGCTCAATGCAGGCATTCAAATAAAAGCAGATCTGCCAAATAGTTGTCCAGTTTTCTCTTAAATCAGGCATGTCCAAACTTCGGCCCTCCTGATGTTTTGGACCACAACTCCCAGAATTCCAAGCCTGTATTTCCAATGGCAAAGGACTGTGGGAATTGTGGTCCAAAACACCTGGAGGGCCGAAATTTGGACATGCCTGTCTTAAATGCTTGCCGCGTTGCAGCACTCACCACTTCCTGAAGTCACTGGTTCCACTGTCGTACTTGAACACTTAACAAGTTCTTCCTGACGTTCAGCTTAAATCTGGCTTCCCATAGCTTGATTCCATTGTTAAATTTCCTGCACTCTGAGATAATTGAGAACAGATCCTCCCCTCCCTCTGTATTTTTCTGTACCTCTCATGTATTTGAAAAGTACCTCTTCCCTCGGTCTTCTTTTCTCAAAGCTAAACATGCCCAGTTCTTTCAGTCTTTCCTCACAGGGTTTGGTTTCCAGTCCCCTGATCATCCTTGTCACCCTCCTTTGAACTTATTCCAGTTTGCTGACATCCTTCTTAAAGTGCAGTGATCAGAATTCAACACAGTACTCTTGATGAGGCATAACCAGTGCTTAATAGAGGGAGACTAGTACCTCACAGGATTTGGAGACTATACTTCTCTTACTTAGTGCATCTTAAAATCAAATTTCCCTTTTTCTGAAGCAACATCATATTATTTGCTCATGTTCAACTTTTGATCCATGGCAATTCCAAGATTCTTCTCACTCATAATATAACTGAGCCAACTATAGTATTACCTTAGCTTATGAGTATCTTGGCCTATGACTATATTGTAAGATGAGCAAACATTTCTGATAAATTTTGCCTTGATCAATGGGCAATGTCTTGTAATATGAGCACTGGAGCAGGTCATATGATCACAAGTGAGCCAATGGTGGTTTTCTCTCTCTCTCTCTCTCCCCCCTGCTAGATTGTGTGGGCTTGTCTGGAATGTTCCATCTCAAGCAAGCTTCAAAAGCAGAGGGAGGAGAGAGGAATGGAGCCATGGAGGTTTTCAGAGGAGGTGCAGGTTAGGGTTTTTATTTTTCTTTATATTTAGAGTTATATGTAATTTGTTTCAACATCCTTTCTTATTTTTCAAACCATTTCTAGTTATGGGGCAACTAGTCAAGTGTGTATATTGGCTACAAATTGCATTTTATTATTGTCACATTAAAATACAAAATAAAATTCAGTTTCATAGCAAAACAAAAAGCAGAGCAGATTCCACAGCCAGGTAACTAAACCATAGTATGGACGTGGACTTCTAGCCAACTTCTTTTGCAAGTTTTGGCATTTTGTGTGTACAGTATATGGTCTACTGGGCCCCAGAATGAATTAATTCATATGGAAATTTGCTTTTATAGACAAGTGTTTTGGTTTACAAGCATGTTTCCAGAACTGATTATCCTTGTAAACAAATGTAGTGCTGTACTCCCAATCATGTAACTGTGTATTTGTTGCCATTGCCTTCCCTCGGTGTAGAAATTTCCATTTATTCTTGCTAAATTTCTTTTCATCCCAGTGCTCAAGCCTATCAAGATATTTTTACATCGTCTTCCTTCCTTCCAAGGCATTAGTTATTCCACCCAGTTTTGTGCCATCTGCATGTTTGATAAGTATTCCTTGCAAAATAAAAATAAAAATGGTGTTGAAAAACACCAGGCCCAGAATGGGGCCTTGAGGTACTTTGTTACTTTCTCCCAGTATGAGAAGTAACCATTAATAACCACACTCTGTGTATGATTCTGTAACCAGTTGTATATCCACCTGACCCAGCCCAGGCTTAGTTAGCTTGCTAATCAGAATACCATGGGGCACTTTGTCAAAGGTTTTGCTGAAGTCATGATAGATTATGCCTACAGCATTTCCACTATCTACCAGTAAGATTACCCAATCAAATTATGAGGTAAAATTAGTCTGGCAGGATTTGTTCTTGACAAATCCATGTTGGCTGCTAGATATTACTGCATTGCTTTCAAGGTGCTTCCAGAGCAACTGGTTTATAATTTGCCCCACAATTTCACTGGGATTGATGTCAAGCTGACTGTTCTATAGTTCCCTGGTTTCTCTTTTTTGCCCGTATTGAAGAGAAGGACAATGTTAACCTTTCTCCAATCATCTGACACTTTACCAGTCGTCCATGATGTCAAGACAATAATTGAGTGGTTCTGCAATCTCTTTCATCAGTTCCTTCAATATTTTTGGATGTACAGTGGTACCTTGTATAAAGGAATTAATTTGTTCCAAATAAGATTATGTTAAGCAAATGTTCCTTTATACAAATTTCCCATAGGAATGCACTGAAAACAGACTAATCCCTAATTGCGACCATTTTTATGTTGTGCGGATTCGCCCCATAGACAATTCTGTTAAGCAAATTTCCCCTATCTCTGGAATTTTTTATGTTGTACAGATTTTATGTTATTCAAATTGTTTGTTATACGAGGGTCCACTGTAGTTCATTTTGGCCCTGATGTCAACATCACAATCCAGAATGCAATCCACACAGAAACTATGCCAGGTATCCAAAACATTCATGCCCAACTAGTTGAGTCCCTTTCCTTTAGGTATCCTCTTTCCACAAATTTAATAGGACACACTGAAATATTTTGTGCTGTAGAGGAAAAAATCCGGTTCTGACTAGAAGGAGAAGGCATGAAAAAAGTTTTGGGGAGGAGACGGCCAACATTCTGCTGCTAAACAGTTCAAGTGGTTTAGGCATCTGGCAGTGGAGGAGGTAGAGGCTGGGAGTTCAATTCCTCACTGTGCCTCCTTGATATAAACTGGACTCAATCTATAGGGCCTTTACAGCTCTGCAATTTAAACATTATTACTTACTACAATTTAGCAGTACGATCTGATCAGTTTGGGCTCCTAACATTAATTTATTCTATCTTATCTTATTTGTTCAAAATCATTATTTTACTCAATTCATTTTAGAGATTTCCTTAAGGAATTGTGCAGAAATATGCTGTTCACAAAGCTTGCACAAAAAAGCCATTACATACATTCCCGTGCCACTTAGTTGGTAACTTAGAGGAGGCCAAGTTTGTAAAGTCAGTTACAAGCTCTTATTATTTTATTTCACCACAGGGCTGACCAAATATAAGCAACTAAATTAAATACCATAACCTAATTCTAGCCTGAGATACCAGCTCTCAAATGCAAATAAGTCACCCAAGCTTAGTTAAAGGAAATTTTGTTTTTAAAAAAACCCACACACAATTCTGCTTGGATAGAAACATGTTGAGAGCCTGAAGCAAAGTAAAAACGCCAGGTTATAAACTTCTCCAAGGGAGAATTTATAATGGAAATGCCAACAGACGCTTAACGACAGTGGTGCTGTTTTGTGCCAACATATAAATAATTTTCATTTTTGTGGTCACGCCATAAATTAGACACAGTGCTAGTGGAAACAGTAGGGTTCTCATTCAGTAAATAGAAAGAGTAAGAGTGCCTGTTTGCATTTTAAAAAGACAAGCAAAGTACAGACTTGGGGCTGGCTCGGGACAGAAATCTGTAAGAGAGTTTGGGTTTTTTTCAAAAGCCATATTCTGAATTCTTTAAAGCTTGTAAAGTAACAAGTCTTTAACAAGCTCTACTGCCTACTGTTTCAATCTTCTAGGAATCATTTATGCACATTATTAAAAATAGCTCCACTCAGCAGGTTATGTTCTCCATAAGGGAAAGAAAAAGTGTAAAGAGCTATATATACACTCACTGTACATTCTATAGTGGACGCTACACCCTTGACACCAGCAACTGTTGCAAATGCCATACTGGCGTAACAGTGTACAAAGAGCTCGTACACATACCAAGACTACTTTCTTCAGTCTCAGTTTACACTTGTCACTATAGCATCAATAAAGGAGTTAACATATTCCAGTTTCTCCTCAAACAGGCAAGCCACAATTGGAAAGAAACGTGGAAAGACTTCAGATTACAGATGCCTGCAGAGGAACGTAGGTTGTTAAAAAGTAGATGGTGGAGGGTACTAACCATGTGAAGATGCAAACAGAGGAATCCAATGTAAATACAAATTTCACCCAGTGCTGAAAGAAAAGCCCTCTGGGGCTTTCTAGCCATATACACTCCTTTTACCTCCTCTTTGGCTACCCAAATACAATCAGCTGGATTCTACCTGACACTGTATTGACGAAGCCACAATATGACTTGGGATACTGAGATGGTATTTAAACAATTTTAAAAAGGGAGGAATTCCTATTATTCATTATTATCATTATCATCATAACGGGTTCTTGGGATACTGTTTTGCCATATTACTGGTTGTTCAAACGCAGATTACAATATTCAGTGGCTGAGTTTGAATCTTCACTGGACTTCCTAGGAGGGGAATAGCTGAGATCACCTAGAACAGTGGTGGCGAGCCTTCGGCACGCCAGATGTTTTGGACCACAACTCACAAAATTCCAAGCCTGTATTACCAATTACAACAGACTGTGCAAATTCAGAAAGAGTGTTCCTGCATTGAAAAATGACAAACAATAAACAGCATATGTTTTACCACAATGAATTTTCAATATCAGTACAAATTCCATTATCTGTTTTTAAAATAGTTGTTTACATGGTACACACATTAGTTAGTTATATTTATCTACGGTCAAAGACCAAACTAATGGCACACACATTTTATTAGCTTGTATAATACCTTGGGCGTACTAAGTGAATCAAACGTAGACATTGTGTGTGTGTGTGTTGTGTCGTTACAGTCATGACCAACTCTTTGTGACTCCATGTCCATGGAGTTTTCTTGGCAGGAATACTGGAGTGGTTTGCCAGTCCCTACTCCAGGCACCTACAACACCTGGTATTCCCTGGTGGTCTCCCATCAAAGTACTAACCAGGGCCGATTCTGCTTAGCTTCCGAAATCAGGCGAGATCAGATGTGCTTAGGGCATCTAGGCAGCTAACGTAGACATTAGAGGACATAATGATCTTGAAGTCAACCAGTCCTGATACAGGTGAAACTTGAAAAATTAGAATATCAGGCAAATGTTCTTTTATTTCAGTAAGTCAACTCAAAAGGTGAAGCTAATATATGAAAGAGATTTATTACATGCAAACAAGATATGTTAAGCCTTACTTTGGTATAATTGTGATGATTATGGCGTACAGTTTATGAAAACCCCAAATTAATAATATCAGAAAATTAGAATGTTACATGACATCAATAACACAAGGAATGGAAACAGAACAATATTGGACCTCTGAAAAGTATAAGCATGCATATGTAAGTACTAGGTTTGGGACCCTTTTGCATCAATTACTGCCTTAATGCAGGGTGGCATGGATGCTATCAGCACGTGGCACTGATTAGGTGTTATAGAAGACCAGGATGCTTCAATAGTGGCCTTCAGCTATTGTTCAGTCTCATGTCCCTCATCTTTCTCTGGGCAATGCCCCATAGATTCTCTAGTCTATGGGGTTCAAGTCAGGCGAGTTTGCTGGCCAATCAAGTACAGTAATCCCATGGTCATTGAACCAGGTTTTGGTACTTTTGGCAGTATGGGCAGGTTCCAAGTCCTGCTGGAAAATGAAGTCAGCATTCCCATAAAGCTTGTCTGTGGAAGGAAGCCTGAAGTGCTCCAAAATCTCCTGGTAATCGGCTGCAATGACCCTAGACTTAATGAAGCACAATGGACCAACACCAGCAGATGATATGGCTCCCCAATTCAACCAAGATGGTGGAAACTTCACACTGGATTTCAAGCATAGTGCATTTTTAAATTGTTTCGTTTAAAACAAAAAAAAATTTAATTGTTTCATTTTTCATGTTTTGTTTTGTTTTTAATTCGCGCTGACCAGCTAGTCCAGGGCCGGGTCAGTGCATTTTTAAATTTTTTTTGTATACCAACCAGCTGGCCCATGGGCTGGGTCGGTGCATTTTTAAAACTCACGCCGACCAGCTGGCCTGCGGGCTGGGTTGGCTCAGTTTTTTTCTTTTTTTTAACTTGCACTGACCAGCTGGCCCACAGGCCAGGTTGGCGCTTTTTAAATTATTTTATTTTATTTTATCAGCTGGTTGGCACAGCTGCAGGAAGGTGAGGCAATGCAGCTGGAAGACCTGGAACAGTTGTATATACAGGCTTTCTGGGCTGCTGCCTTTTGCCTCAGCAACACAAGTGTCCTGGTGATCCTTCAGCAATAGCTCTACATTCTCCTGTGTGCCTCCAAGACACTTTGCCCCTGGTTTGTTCAAGTCTTGCCTTGTTCCTACCTTGCACCTAGTTGCTCCTGTCTGGCCTTAAAGGACCCTGTGTGGTACAGACTCAAGCTCCAAACCCTCTGGTTCAGGCATTATTCCTTTCTCATCTTGCCACCCATCCCTCAGCCCTGACAGTGGGGTCTTGAATTCAAACAGTCTCAGTGAACACAGTCATTGGTAAAGGCTGACAGAAGCAGCACTCCAACAACGTCTGTAGTTTACCATGTGTTCTTCTATTTCTGCCCTGTCCTTGCTTTGCCATTGCACTCTTGCTGCATCTCATACCTGCTTCACTGTAACTACCCACTCATTTCCCTCCTTTGGCAAATGGGAGGAAATAGCATAAAGATGATGATCTACCTAGAATCTGGGTATCTAGTATCTAACTCCTTTCAAGGCAGTGCTATCTTGGTAGTACTCTTTTTGCTTGCCCGTTGGTGGGGTATTTGTAACGTAAAAAAAAAACATGTCATGGCTTCTAATATTTGTATTTTATTTGGCCACATAGTTAGGTTGCAAAGTGGCATATGGTTCAAAATATGTTAAGGCTCGTGAAATCCCACTGCATTAAGTATACTTGATTCTATGGTGTATAGTACCTATATATATAAAATATAGCAAATCTCCAGTAGCCTGATGTTTTTCCAAACCACTGAAACACAAACTGAACGGCATACATACAAACACCACATACGTTGATGCTGCTGTAGAAATAAGTGAAAAATTAGGCTGCATTTGCACTTTGAGAATTGAAACTCCACTGTTCCTTAATATCACAACTCTCTCAATTGTGTGATCCAATTCCTATGTGAAAAATGAAAACACATCTAAAATCTGTGTATCTTACAGAACAGTACTGTAAGTACAGTTTCTCCATACTGCTCAACTGACAACAATGCATTATATTATGGTTTGTGAAATGTTATGTATTAGAACTGAATTGAATACCGAAATCTACACAGTAGGAAAAACCCATATGAGATTGCCCCGCATCTCCATCTTCAGTTTCACCAACCACACATTAATGCATTTGCATCAATTGTAGACACAAAAACTGGGTGGCATGAACTGAAAAAAAGAGAAACTAAAGTTGATGGATTCATCCACCCCTGTGCCATATCAAACAAAACTTGTACTTGTTATGCATAGAAGCAGATAAAGGAGATGCTACAGTGACTATCAAAGAAAATATGCTAATTTATGAAATGCACTTACCACCAGAAACAGGGGCATCCATAAAAACAGCTCCCATTTTTTCAGCTTCTTTAGCAAGTTCTTTTGAGACTGCAGGATCAATAGTACTGGAGTCTATCAGCAAAGAACCTTTCTTCACTTTCCTAGGAAGAAGATGTCTTGAGATATAAAGCCATTTTATGGAAAGCTATTTTGAGATGTTAAGCTATGCAGAATACATGGCTAGCTTTATATCTGACTGCATCTACCACTTACTGGTAAGCAAAACAGTTTGAGTCCAGAGTCTGTCACAGCAAAATATAGTGTTACAGATTACCTATAGTCAACCACTGTGGACCATATCAATGGCCTGCAACTGCACATGTTCATGGCAAATGGCTTCTCTATTCTCTAAAAAAATGCACTTTGTGTTATTCTCAGAATATGGACTCCAGAACTCTCTTGGCTAGCATGGCCACTGGGAGCTTTTTATAAATTTTTATAAAGTAATTTTTTATAAATTCTGCTTCTTATCATTAAAGTAATTCTTAGCAAGTTTCCATTGCATTTCACTGGAAAAGATACGAGACTGAGAAACTGGGTTTCTAGAGTACTGGGCTTGCGCTGGAAGACTGTAAGAGCAGCTAAAGGTTTAGTCCATATAAAAACAGTACATCACTTATGTGCTGGATCCACCCTGTCATACAGTTATGCTCTGAACACATCTGGTCACTGTACTGTGGCACGTACTTAGGAACAGTCGTTCAAGAGGCGAACAAAAAAAAATTAAAAATGTAAGTTTTAATAATAATAATAAAATAAAAACCAGAGAAGATGCCTTACTTAAGAATTCCACTGGGGCCTGTATAAACGTCTATGACATTAGGATTAGATGGAAGCATTGTAATAATCCTGTCAGCTTTTTCGGCTACATCTGCTGGGGAATCTGTCACCTTTTAAGGAAAGAAGGAGAGAAAGAGGTGAGCAAGTTGTTGCCTATTGAAATAGACATTTTCCTTTCATGTTTTACTGTTCAGTGGCTTTAAACACGTTCTAAAGCATTTCAGCAGCCAAGACTCACAGAAACAGTAACATGTAGCTAAAGCTACAAAAACCAGTTGTGAAATCCTGCAATATGTTCTGATGCTACAAACAGTGACATAGAGACAGCACTGAGACATAACAGTGGAAAAGTGAAAAGAGACCAGCATATCAGGTTCAAGAAAACTCAAATCACTAAACAAGCTGTTTAGGAAATCATACGTTAATTATTTGGTGACTAACCAAATGATCCATTTCCAGATCTAGCACTGGATCCAGACACAGTCCTATTTAAGCATGCAACCTACTGAAATCACCATGGCTTTGGTTGCTCCTGGCAAACTTAAGGTAGCTCCAAGCTTACTAAAATTTGACTGGTTTCCTCTTGTTTAGTCTAAGCACAGCAAAATCCTGAAAGAGGGAGTGCTCTAACAGCGGTTCAGACAAAACAAAACCCAGGAAGAAAATAAAAGGGCATGGATAGAATTCCTACCCTCAGGCTTATATCCCTCATAAGGAATGAGCAAACAAAATGGGGACCTTAGAAGAGCTTGCAGCATTATATAATACGAAGTGTTTAGTGAGGCACCAACAAGCAGAGCTTGAAAAAGTATGCACTCAATTTGCGTTTTACAAGATTGGTGGATAGGCATGAGCCTTTCATTTTGGAATGGGTCCAGTTCCTAAACAAATCATGGCAGCACAGCTGCTGTTCGGAACTTGGAGCCACCCTCCAAAACCAAATCACCCATTGACTTACCTTGGTTTACCTCACGTGGGGTGATACTCCAACTAGGAAGTAGCATCCAACACGTCATCATTCCTTCTACCTGGCGCTGTCCAATCAGCAGCTGGCAAAGACATGCATCATCCCACCTCCCTGTCTGATTGGCCAGTGCTGGGGAGAAGGAACAATGATGCGTCAGAGGCTACCTCCTGGTTGGAGTATCGCTCTGTGTGAAGTAAACCAAGGTAAGTCAATGGGTGATTTCATTTTGGGGGTGGGTGGGTCCAAGTTCTGAATAGCAGCTGTGCTGCTGTGATTCTTTTCAAAACTGGACCCATTCAGAAATGGAAGGCCCACTGGTGGATCAAGACTGCCCTATCTTGCAACCCTCTGAAGCAGCCTCCTTTAACCTCCTCTTCCCCTCCATGAAAAGCGCTCATCATCTTGGTGTAAGGAGGAAATGGGGGGGGTAGCATCAGTGGATGCAGGCATTTCAAGTGCCATTTTCCCTTCTAAATGAAAACAGCTAAAATGCTGTTCCATAAATTATACCTGTGTGAGGGTGATGACATCACCAGCAGGGGGAGATTGCCAGTAATTAAAAAATTCCTGGTTCACTCCTGGGGCTTACATGCAAAGGGACTGACTGCAGGCAGGTCCAGCAAGCCCTCAGATCAAAGCAGGAACTCTTTAATTACCAGCAATCTCTCCTGCTGGTGACATCATCACCTTGACACAGATGGAATTTACAAACGAGGATGTTTGCTGAAACTGGGATTCTAAGTTTCTGTGACCCCTATAAAAAGGGATACTGACACTTTGTTCACTATTTTTACTAAATGTAGGCTCAAGTGGGTTCCTGAGCAGCACACCTTGTAAATTTTAAAAATTAAAAACAAGCAGTTGATTACTATACCTGGGTGCCCAACTCTTGAAATTCTTTACATGCTTCTGGAAACACATCATGCGCGATAACAGGGTAGCCATGTTTTACAAGGTTTTTTGCCATCGGAGTTCCCATATTACCCAAACCAATGAAGCCAACAGCAGTTTTGGAAGCCATTGCCCTAGAAGATGCTAAGAACAATTCAAAAAAATCACGATTACAATATTACACTGAATATACTTCTGAAATGAAATGCACTTGAAATGTATAGTACTAAAGGAGGTGAATTTTGAAACGTATATTTCAATTAAAACCTGATCTCCTGTTTGCTAATGTTTCATCCTGGTAAAATCTTCCCAGAAATAGTTTATTACCATGTGAAATCTATATTACAATAAATCATCCTTTATCCCTGTGGTTCCCAACCTGGGGGTCGGGACCCGTTTGGGGGTCGAACGACCATTTCACAGGGGTCACCATGAGCCAGTTAATAAAAAGGGACAAATGGCTTGGGTCTGGAGGAGGGGGGGAGGAATGGGAGAAAAGAGTGTGTTACAGCTTAATAGGTTGGAGTGGATGTCAGTCAATGGCACCGGAGCCTGCAATTGGCAGAGGGTGCCTGTAGAGGGAATTTCTCTATGGCACCTGCGTCAGTGGCATGCCGAAGGGGCTTGTGGCCTTTTCCAAGCAGGGCAAAGGGTCACCACAACATGAGGGACTGTATTAAAGGGTCACAGTATTAGGAAGTTTGAGAACCACTGCTTTATCTCATTCTGCAAAAAAAAGTAAAAAAGTAAAGTAAAAACATTAGGTAGAACTTCTAACAGCTTGCATCTCTAGCCCAACTGCTGAACCAATAAAGCAAGTGGACAGCTGACCTATTTTCCATGCATTTCATCATATAATCGCCAGAGTCATGTGTTCTTGGTGTTCTTGAAAGGTTTGCATAACTTGCTGTGGTTAAATGCAGCTAGCTGATGAGATTCTGGGGCATGTCTCAGTTGTGTGCCAAATCACACAGCTGGTTGCACTGAAGAGATATATACTCAGGTACTTCATGAATCAGCTACAATCATCAGCCATGGCAAGTTATGTAAAATGTAAACAAACATTGGTAGGATTTTGTCTACAGACAGTGAAGCATCATTTCTTGACTACAATCCACCACAGGCTATAGGTGCATTGGGATTTGATGAGACTGTTTATTACATGATAACATTCTGCAGATTCCACAAACTAGCATACAGAAAGCCAATACCTCACAACAAATTCCATTATCTGTCAAGAATGTATATGAATATTTTAGAAAAAAAACAGTTATGCTGATTTTAAAATTCTGTCTCCTGCTTCTGATTTTTTAAAATTTGAAACCAGCCAACAACATTGTTCACATTAAAATCATTTAAACTAAGGCAATAAAAATTATTTAAATATGTGACTTGTTTTGTTAATCTTCTGTGTTTTTAACATATTCATTGTGAGCATTTTCTGCTTCTCTTGGATTCACTGTTCTTCAGCGCCATCTCATTACTTATTACTCATGAGTCATTGTTGGGGCTACAAGGCAAAGAAAGTGTTTTCAAGACCTGTATCTAGATGACCAAGAAAATGGTTCAGATTCCATACATAGTTGTTCCTTTCGTTTTCCCAGCTACTGATTCGGCCAGTTAGTATCAGCCACAATTCAAGATAAAAGCAGCAGTCCATCAGAAGCTACAGTATATCACAGAAGCGAATACAGTGGTACCTTGACTTACGAATTTAATTCATTCCAAATGTATGCTTTTAAGTCAAACTACTCTTAAGTCAGGGTACCTATCTAAAAAATTAAAAAAATAAGTTAAAAAATGTAGGTCGAGAAGACCATATCTAAAATTTGTAAAGCGGCAGTTAAAATGCCAACAGTTTTCCGCTCTTAGTCGAATTGCTCTTAAGTCGAGCTGCTC
Source organism: Phrynocephalus versicolor (assembly GCA_023846285.1). Classification (NCBI taxonomy): domain Eukaryota; kingdom Metazoa; phylum Chordata; class Lepidosauria; order Squamata; family Agamidae; genus Phrynocephalus; species Phrynocephalus versicolor. The sequence goes on along the minus strand of JAHTLZ010003542.1, from coordinate 51,420,462 downwards.
TTAAGTCGGGGTACCACTGTACACTGAAGAAGTGACACTTGGCTACAAGGTAAAGCAGTGAGTACTGTATACGGCTTGTATAACAGTGTAAATGTGCTGTCCCATCAAAATAATGCAACAAACAGCCATTAATGTCTAAACTGCTGGCAACAAAAGTGGGTGCACCCTTAAGTGACAATATCCAAATTGGGCACAAAGTGTCAATATTTTGTGTGGCCACCATGATTTTCCAGCACTGCCTTAATCCTCTTGGTCATACACAGTTCACCAGAGCTTCATAGGTTGCCACTGGAGTCCTCCTCTTCTACTCCTCTATGATGACATCACAGAGCTGGTGGATGTTAGAAACCTTGCGCAACTCCACCTTCCATTTCAGGATGCCCCATAGATGCTCAATAGGGTTTAGATATGGAGACATTCTTGGCAAGTCCATCACCCTGCCCTCAGCTTCTTTAGCAAGGCATCGGTTGTTTTGGAGGTATATTTGGGGTCATTATCGTGTTGGAATAGTGCCTTGCAGCCCAGTCTCTGAAGGGAGGGGATCATGCTCTGCTTCAGCATGTCACAGTACATGTTGGCATTAATGGTTCCCTCAATGAACTGTAACTCCCTAGTGCTGACAGCACTCATGCAGCCCCAGACCATGACACTCCCACCACCATGAGTGACTGTAGGCACGATACACTTGTTTTTGTACTCCTCACCTAGTTGCTGCCACACATGCTCAACACCATCTGAGCCAAATAAGTTTATCTTGGTCTCACAGGACATGGTTCCAGAAATCCATGTCCTTAGTCTGTTGGTCTGCAGCAAATCGTATGCAGGCTTTCTTGTGCATCATCGTTAGAAGAGGCTTCCTTCTGAGACAACAGTCCTGCAGACCAATTTGAAGCAGTATGCAATGTATGGTCTAAGCACTGACAGGCTGACCCCACCCCCCACCCCTTCAACCTCTGCAGCAATGCTGGCAGCACACATGTGTCTATTTCCCAAAAGTCAACCTCTGGTTATGACGCTGAGTATGGGCACTCAACTTATTTGGTCGACCATGGTGAAACCTGTGTGGAACCTGTCCTGTTAAAGCACTGTATGGTCTTGGCCACCATGCTGCAGCTCAGTTTCAGGGTCTTGGCAATGTGCTTATAGACTAGGCCAGTGATGGCGAACCTTTTAGAGACTGAGTGCCCACGATGTGATTCAAAACCCACTAACTTTTCACAAAGTGCCAATACAGGAATTTAACCTGAATACAGGTGGCTGTGAAGGGGCAATGTCGGGTGCCCACAGAAAGGGCTCCAAGTGCCACATTTGGCACCCATGGCATAGATTCGTAAACACTGGCCTAGGCAATCTTTATGTAGAGCAACAATTTGTTTTTTCAGATCCTCAGATAGTTCATTACCATGAGGTGCCATGTGGAACTTCCAGTGACCAATATGAGAGTGTGAGAGTGATAATAGCAAGTGTGCGAGTGAGAGCTCCCCCTGAGACCTTTTGACACTAATGAAACCAGGGAGGGAAATGGCTACTTTGGCCCACTTTGGACATTGTCACTTAAGGATGTACTCAAATTTGTTGCCAGCGATTTTGACATTAATGGCTGTGTGTTGCGTTATTTTGAGGGGACAGCACATTTACACCATTATACAAGCTGCATACTCACTGCTTTACATTGTAGCCTAGTGTCATTTCTTCAGAGTTGTCACATGAAAAGATATATTAAAATATTTACAAAATGTGAAGGAGTATACTCACTTCTGTGATACAGTCGTCCCTGCCATTTCGCGTTTCATATACTGTGGTCCCGGTATATTGCAGGACCGCAGTATATGAAACAAAGGGCTCCTGGGGCAGGCTGCATGGGCCCGATTGAGGCCTCCTGCACTTACCCCAGGCCTAGTGCTGCCCCAAACAGGCCTCCGACGGGCTTCTCAGGCCTGTCGAAAGACCCAGCGGAGGTTTTGGGCGAACTGGAAGTGCCTTCCAGATCACCCAAAGACTTTTGGAGCCTCCAACATTCTTCCCAGGCCTGGAAGATTTTTCCATTATCGCAGGTCGGGTTGGATCCCTAACCCCCGCAATAAGATCATATGGCCATCAAGCTATATAAAGAAAAGAGTAATATTAAAAAGCATAATAGGACTTCCATGCTCAAGTTATTTGGTTCCTTTTATCCAATGGTTTGAAAATTATCCTTTAGAATTAGAAGAACATTAGGGTAAATTAGAATGAAAGCACACATTTGAATGATAAGAGCAGTTGTCAATCAAACAGAGCAACCATCTACAATAACAATTCAGAAATCCACTTTGGTAGATACCATTCAGAGAATGACAAAATGTATTGATGTCCCGTTGAACTCTCAGGATTGAACTACAGTATTATAATCTAAGCATTGGCCACTAAACCAAGAGTGGTGAACTTCTGACCTCTGGGTTTGGCCTGTAGCACCTTTGTACCTAGCCTTTCCAGCACTATAAGGGACAGCGTGGCTTCCTAAAAAGTTCCTGCTCATCCCAGTCAGCTCCATTTTTCCTAAACATAATTACTACATGGCAATAGCAGTTGGTCCCGATTGTGGTTGGTGGGATGGAAGGCACAGAACAGAGGCAGGGATAGGGAAGAAATACTAAAATATGGCATGCTTCATGCCCTGTTCATTTAACACACAACCACAACTCATCTAAGTAGCAGAAAAGAGACTGACTCTTCAGAATTACAGGTCCCTAATATTTAAAAGTCTTTGTCTGACTCTCTTACTCAAGTGGTATCTCACATTGCTTCCAATGTGCTCAGGTCAGCATATATAGGCTTCCTCCTCCTCATATTATCTTTATAACCGCCCCACGAAGTAGATCAGGCTGAGAGACAGTAACCGAACCACAAGTACTGTGGGTTTCATGGCATAAGAACAGGGATTTCTTAACATTTAGTCCAACATTTTAACCAATATACCACACTAATACTTCACTTTTGTAATATGAATACATTGATACACAATGTTAAACAACAGGGGCAAGCGTTTCCTCTTCTAAAAGAATACAATCTAGCTCAGGCTTCATATACCATATGTTTTTGGTTTTGCTGTCAAGAATAAGAAACACTCACTTTTAAACAGTCAAAACAGAGCAAGGTAGTAGTACCATACTAGGCATCATGATATATGTGGATCAAGCTTACAAAGAATAACATTTACGAAACCCCTCAAGCTAAACAGCATATCTAAAGAAAACCTATCTTGAAGAACACAGAATTGACAGAACACTTGGGGAACTATCTTCTATAGATCTGTATCACTTTCTATATTAGAGGCATGAATGTAAAGCTCTTTCTTAGCCCAACCTGAGTCTGCTGTGTCTGCTCTCCAGGTAACACCATTTGGGCCATGTAATGGCTGATGTCAACATAGCAGTTCTTTAAAAAAAATGTTCCAGGCTTACTATACAAAGATATATGCCTCCTGTTGACAAAACCTTCCACAACGCTTGTGGTGTGCTATAATTTACTGCAGTTAGTGGGTGTCCTGCCTTTCGCTTCAGTTGTGAGAGGGTGAAGCACAAGCAAAGGCACTGCCCCTTGGAACCACTGCTTCACTTCAGGGACGTCTCTGGCATGCATAACCACCTTTTCATAACTACGTTGTGGAAGCAGGCAGGCAAGCACAACCAACCCATACCATGATGTAAAAGGAGGCAGCTACCTCAGGCAGCACATTCTGAGACAGTCATGGCATGGAGAGCAGTATGTGTACCATATAGTCTGTTCTGTATCACATGACCTGTACTATATAATGCATAAAATACCTGGCTGCCCTCAATGCAGTCAAGACAGTTGTCATTATCACTAGTGTTGGACTAAGATTCAGTTGCTACTTTGGTCGCCATTTGTACGTGGAATTCAAGAGCCAGGGAAGAGACACCATTTGGTCCTTTGCTTAAGGCAGCAAAACGTTGGGGTCAGCTATGGAGACAGGAATAAGCTCCTCACCATTCCATCTAGTCTTCATTTCCCCCTTGTCACACCCAAGTCCATCTTAATTTTGGTTCTTTCATCACATTCCACCTCCCTACAACTGCCAGAATATTACTTGACTCTCCTGGATTGGGTTGCATTGGGTTGCAGTGATACCTAGCCAGAACACGTAATTTTGGAATATTGTTCCCATATTCATACACTCGAGGAAATTTCATATAAAGCTTTGTATAACCTCAGTGAAGCTAATTCATTCAAAATAGTGGCTATTCTGATAGAAAAAGACTGCATTTAACTGTAAATGCAACTTTAAAAAATTTTTAAAACAAAAAGTCTGAGAGGAAAGAGTTATATTAACATTGTCAGAACTTGGTTTCTTGATCTTGTTCAAGTTCTTCAGTGTTTCGCCAGTGTAAAGTTGGAGCATACTGAATAAAGCTCCTGAATAATAACTTAGATAAATCTTAATCACATCTGTGTTCCATATGAGAAAATTTGGTACCACAACAAAAGAGACATTTAATTTAAACAACTGAACTGTTATTATGCAACAAAACCAAAACAAAACAAAACTGGCTCCAATAAAACAGAAGGGCTTCATGACTTCTGAGGACTGTGATTCCAATCCAGCACTCTGTGTATACAAGCAGCTGGCTAAAAAAGATAAAGACAGAGAGTCTATGGTCACTGTATCTAATCACTGCAGTTTTTATTATGCATTGTGCTGATTTGTTTTCTCAAAGCTATTTTGAATGCCTTTATGAAATGAAAGGTAGAAGACAACTGGTTGCTAGTTAAAGCATACTATTACAATAAAACAAAAATATTCAGCCAAATCACCATAAAAGGCTCCTCATGTAGTGCAAGTGGAATCTCCAATGAAATAATACCGTGTATTTAGGATTCCAACCATGTTACTCTATTCCCTGCTCTCATATCCCCATTCTTATTTTCTCTCTGTTAGAGATGGGCATATAGTGGGCATATAGTGCTTCATGCTAAAAGCAGCACCACTCTGAAATTAATAATGGAGCTCTTTCATTAGCAGCAGTCCACTGCCATTGCTAACATCACTCCTGCAGGCACAGATAAAGCTACTCAACAGCTGGCACAGGTGAAGCTGCTCTCATGACAGAAATCCATTTAGTAATAGAGAAAAAAAGGAAAAGTATGAAAAACATGGAAAATGCTTTTCAGGAGGGTTGGAATTATTCCCCCCTCCCGCTCTTTCCTATATTCTTATTAAATGCCATAGTTTACGTAGCCAACATACATGAAAGTGAAGGATGAGGATTGCACGTACTGAATGACCACAGAATGGTCACTGATTGTTGGACTAGTATGGGGAGTAGAGATGGGCAAGAAGTGCTCGATAGTTCTTTATGCCAAATAAGCAAGGCACCACAGGTGCATTACTTATACACACACATGTCCAGAAGCCCACTCATCGGCAGCAGGGTCATGCCAGGGCCATCCTACTCCCACAGCATGCCAAGAGTTGTGGTCGCCCTTTCCCACCTATGAAGGCTACCAGCCAGTTGCTGCCTATGCAGGGCTCAGCCCCCATCCCAGCTCCTCTTCAGACTGGCCAGTGGCCTATAGTTGTAGAGAAGGGCAATCCCAACTCCTGATGTGACTGGCGTGCTGTAGAAGTAGGAGTTCCACAGTGCAATGCTACTGCCTGTGAGTGGGCCTCCAGGTGGCAGTGGGTGGGTGGGGGGAATAAGCATGGCCCCTGCTTATATGAACATAGTAAGGACATAGCTTTGGGTACTTCATCATTGCCCACTACATGCAATCTCCAAAAGTTTATATTTCATATAGGATTTTTTCCAGTGCTACTGAGAGATGCCACAAATCAGACATGGGGCTTTTATTCTGCAAAACATGTGTGCTAGTAGGAGGGTACTGAAATGAGGTTCACTGGGGGGGGGGCTCTACTCACTTTGGGGTCGTAATATTATATACAGAATCCTCATACCTGGTTATTAAATGAGCTATATACCCAACAGGACAACAAACAGGAGTCAAGATTCATAGACATATCCATATCAAAGAATCTCAAGAACCAAGTAGCACGCAGCACAGTTCTATACGCAGAAGCAAGCTGCCTGATGTTGATTGGGCCTACTCTCCAGCAAGGGTGGATAGAACTGAAGCTTTAACTCTTAACAAAATGCTTGAAACACATGCAAGGAATGAGCAATATATGTATATACATGCAACTTTATACTGAAGCTACACATAATTACTGCATATTATATAAAGACCATGGACACCTGATATATTAAATAAGAAAGTAAAGGGTATATTTCATCCTAACGTTACAAGATCCCCTTGCCACCTACTGGTACCAAGCAGTAGGCTGTATCCAGCAATTCTACATACTATCATGTATGGTTTCCAGGTAATATTTTAAAAATTCTCCAAATGAGCATTATTATCTCCCTACTGTTTATTTGGAGAGTAAAACAAAAGAATAAATCTATCTTACCTAAAGCTGACATGAATTCATGGTGAAGGTGGCATTTGATTTGAAGTCTTTAGATTCACATATTATGCTCTTTATCACTCTACACAAGTTCTAAGATTTATCTTATTGAAGCGCATTTGCAAGCAGCATAGCTTCACTTTTTTTAAAGGCTCTAGAGTGATGTAAGCCATTTGAGAGGTTGAAATTAATAATCAAAATACTTTTCCTTCTCATAAAACAGTGCTAGCTTTTTGTTGAAAGAGTATGCAAAGTTTGACTGCTCAAAGCTTCTCATAAAAAGGCCAACTGTACAGAAGGAGAATTGCCTGAAAAGAAATTACTACTTTGCAGAATCTGATCCTATGTCGGTATTTGCTGTTACTAATAATGCAATAATAAGAGGGACTCCTTACTCACAAAAGTATCCTGATAAATTATAGCCTTCAATCCTTTAGATTTACCTGAAAAAAGCTAACAAACCTATAAGCTTATTTCTGAGGAGATATATATAGGACTGTGCTGTAACCTGCAGTACTAATATAAAGTTACTCAGGCAAATGCCTCATTGAACACAGCAAGGCTTACTTTTGAGTAACTATGCAATCCTAAGAATAGTGACAGCTGTTGTCTATGGAGGTTTGAGAGACAGAAGGTGGAGTGGCAGGAAGAGTCAGGGCATAACCTGGTATTCACACATACAATACAAAAAAGGCAAGCAAGCATTCACACATACACAGAGGAGGAGAACAGCCCTGGCCTCCATTATATTTAGCTGGAATTATTTGACAGTTGACAGGCACAGGAGTATGATATAGGACATACATCTGTCATGCAAATTGCTGTTGAAGCTTAATTTTCCACAAACAGATACTACATAAGGCACAGCAAACCTAGTCACATATCCGCAACATGTTGCACACATAAAAATGTGCAGTATCACAGCAAATAATCACATTCTAGTTTTGATAGAAAAGCCATTGGTATTATGAGAAAGGTAAATATGAGCATACATCATAGATACCATTAACGTGATACTCGAGGTCACCAGCGTCACATAAACTTTTGTGCCCCGCTTTAACACCATGTGAGTTATTTTAAGTAAACACGTTAAAAGCATTTATTACACTAGCCTCCTCACAAGCCAACATAAGTTTTGATATTAGTCCAATATAATGTTTTACAACTTGTGTGGTTTTTAACAGTGCATACAATACTTGTAAAGGGTGTAAAATAGAAGTCATAACCATTTCCTTCTCGGGAGCAGCTGCTCTCAACACTTCAGATGAAGGGCCGATGTACCCTTCACAAGAAGGGTCAAAAGCAGTCAGATTTGCAAGGCCACCCTCCGACCCCTGGACGAATTCAATCCAACAGGTCGAGTTGCCCTCTTCTTCAAATGCAGATCCCCTGCCTATGCAGCGATCACCCTTTTCTGACGGCACTTATTTTGGGCATAGGGGTTGTCACGGTTTGGGGGGTCACGGCTTTCTTGGGGGGGAGGGGGGAGGAAGCGAAGGGCAGGGGCTTGAAACAGCTGCAGCCAAGTGCCCTGCTGATGTTTCACCCGGAGGCCCCGACCTCCTCGCGAGGTGTGCAAGGCGATCCACGCACCCAGTGTGTGTGTGTGTGTGTGGAGTGGGAAATATAAACTTCTCTGAGCTCCTTCCTTACCCATTGCCACACCCGCTGCATAGACTCCCCTTGGCCTGTGCAGCAAACGGACGGAGATCCGGAGCATGAGAGCCGCTGCCATGCTGCTGCTGCTGCTGCGCCTGCTTCCCCGCCTCGACGCAGCGACCTCCAGCCAGACGCCGCCTCCCGCGCCCGCCGCGCTGCTCGCCGCCGCCACCGCAGAGCACGGAGAGAGGCGGGGAAAGGAGGGGGCGGGGCGGCCAGAGCAGCCAATCGCCGCGGCCAAGGCCCCCGGCGGCACCAATCCGAGGCGCCGCTTGCCCCTCGGTGACCTGCCGCCGGTGACGCCCCCAACCCAGAGGATAGGAAGCCCGGGAGCCCTTTACTGACTCAGGCAGTGCAGGAGCGGAATGGGCGGGACGGGGGAGCTTTAAATCGAGGCTGGGTCGAGACCGTGATAACGACGATCGCCGGGTTTTTAGGGGTGGGGGTGGGATTTTGTTCGAGGACCCCGGGGCTGCTTTGCTTTCGGAATGCGTTCTTTGCTGAGTTCTTCTGGAAGTTGAGTCATGGCAACTGGACTTCTTTTTCTTGAGATAGAAACATTTCGCTGCTCATCCCAACAACTTCCTCAGCCTGAATACAGCTAGTGCGAGTCCTCCATCTTAGAGTCAGCTTTGACCTCTTGTAACCCTGGTCTGAAATAGGCTCTTAAGATGAACAATGGCCCGAATAGCCTCGTTAGGTAGATAATAGTATCCACAGACTTAAGGTGAACAATGGCTTAAAGCGCTGAAACCTATAGAGCAGCGGTGGCGAACCTTTGGCACTCCAGATGTTTCAGACCACAGCTCCCAGAATTCCAAGCCTGTATTGCCAATGACAAAGGACTGTGGGAGTTGTGGTCGAAAACATCTGGAGCGCCGAAGGTTGGCCACCACTGCTATAGAGTATGGGTCGTTAGCTATAGCCTTGGTGGAGAAGGCTTTTTGATTTGTCTGGGTATTGTTGAAGCACAGCCTGATAAATTGCAGATAGACTATGCCTGAGGCCTCCACCTCTGTTCTCCCTCCAGGCATTGCAGAGGAAGGAGAGAAACTGAAATTCAGCCAGGTACAATTTCAAGGTTGGGTGCCTAGATGCCCTCAGCACATCCTATCTTGCCTGATTTCGGAAGCTAAGGAGGGTCGGCCCTGGCTAGTACTTGGATGGGTGACCACCAGGGACTACCAGGAGCTGTAGGTGCCTGGAGTAGGAACTGGCAAACCACTCCAGTATTCCTGCCAAGAAAACTCCATGGACATGGGGTCACGAAGAGTCGGTCACGACTGTAATGACGCAACACACACACACACACACACACACACACACACACACACACACACACACACACACATTCAAGGACTCCCCTGGCCTTTTCTCTTTGGCTGTGAAAAAGATCCTGGGTGGCCACAGAGGAGGGATTTACAACTGGAGCAAGACCTAACTTTGCGCAGGAGGGATCGCACCACACCATGCTCAGGATTCACTTTATTTTCCTCGGATAATACTGTACTCTTAATTTGCCTCCAGTTGCCTTCCTTTTGGCAAGTCTGCCCAACTAAACTTAAAACTTCCAACTTCTCTGAGATGTGGGTTCCATGTTTCTGGGTGTTTTTGCTCCCAAGCAAACATGCTTCTGTACAAGTCTTGAGCTGGAAGGGAATAATCCATAAAATCAATTCAATACTCATCTACTGGGGTCTATTAATAGTCAGACGTCTTCTACAAGATGCTATGAAAGTATGCGAAAGACAGCACGAGTGCATAAACATAGCAAGGTATATATGCCCATTCAGTTGTAACACTGCATTAGAGAGCCTGTACATACAGTATTTATATTAAAAGAAATTACTGTATCTACAGAATTTTGTCTTGAGGGGTTTCTAAGCTGAGTCCCTGGTGACTTAAAAAGGAAACGAAAGGCTAGAAATTTTATTCTGTCTGCAAGACATTTGTGCAACTGATGTGTAACAATCAGATTAAGGCATTAAGCAGAACACTATACAGTACTTGAGATAGGAAAGGATTTTTAAAAGAAAGAATGTATCGAGTATTTTTAAAAGTGTTTCCTACTTATATACCACCACATACCACTTAAAGCACTGGAGGGGGTGGAAGAGTTTACAAATTAAATAGGCAGGCTACACATCCCCACCCTCAATTCATTTTTTACCAACCTCAGAAGGATAGAAGGCTGCATGAACCTTGAGTCAGCTACCATGGATTGAATCCTTGGCAGTGAGCATAGTTTGGCTGCAGTACTGCATTTAACCACTGCACCACAAGGCTATTATATTAAAAATAGTAATTAAAATAAGTCCTAAAACACATTTAAAAGCAACAGGTCTTTTTACAGTTCCACGGAATTACAACATTGATTACAAAATTGCTGTTACATCTGTTCAGGTGTTATAAAGCATATATTGAGTGGTTAAGGTGCTGTATACATTCCAATACCATTGAAGTGTATCTGTAATACATATCTATATTTTAGTGGTCTATAAAAATATTGCATTTGCATCTACAGTGGGCGCTTGTATAACAAACGGTTTGTATAATATAAAATTTGTACAACATAAAAAATTCCGGAGATAGGGGAAATTTGCTTAACATAATCATCTATGGGGCGAATCTGTACAACATAAAAATGGGATCACTCTGTTTTCAATGCATTCCTATGGGAAATTTGTATAAAAGAAAATTTGCTTAACATAATTTCATTTGGAACAAATTAATTTCTTTATAAAATAAAGTGATCCTTGAGGCTGAATGATCCCTGTAGTGTAGAGTGTTTTGTAATCTATTTTTCTGTTCCTTAAATTCACTCCTAACATGCCCTAAATGTGTTGTTTTTAAATGAGTTTGGGGCTTGTCTTGGTACTTGGATATGCTTAGATGATGTACCAGTGTTTCTTAAAATGCCTCTGTGAATTGCTGGCAATATTTTTATCATGTAACACACTTCTGATAACTTGAAGAATTGTATGCATTTGCTTTTGGAAGCACGTTCAGGTTTTACATGGCTTACTTTCAGATTAAGTGACATTTAACTTGGAAAAATAGCCTACTGAATCTTGTAGAACTTGCTGACATAATCGTGTTCCTTGATTTCACGGCTTAGATTACTGTTACTAATCATATTTCTGTAAAGGGACATAGGTATAGCTATTTTCCACTTGGAAATGTTGCAAAATATGACTATTTACCAGAACTTGGAAAAGTTACTTTTTGAACTACAGCTTCCAGAATCCCCCAGTCCTATGCCTAGAGGATTGCCAGGGTTTCTGTAAGATGCCGCTCAAGTAATTTCCCAAACTCTGATATACAGTATATTGATTCAGTTCAAACTTTCTCAGGCTGGTATACGATAACCCAAGGCAGAGATCAGTTTGTAGCAGGGACAAGGAACTCTCATTAGCCCTTCCCACTGGATATACTAGAAAGGACAGAATGAGGTTTTGGGTCCACAGCCACCAAACGCACATTCTGCACCCCTGTTGTAGTAGGAAAATCAACAGCCTTTAGTCAGCTAACATCAGTTGCACTTAGGAGACCAGCTTAAAGGCTTAAAATGTGGCTGGATAAAAAATCTGAGGCAAAGGGCTCCCAGATCCGGAGCTTAAAAATGTTTTCCCACCAGCTCCGGACTTTTAAAAAAATTAAGTACAACCACGCCCACCTAAGCGCGTCCCAGTGCACTTTTCAAGAAACTGGCCTCCAGGAGGTAAAAAAATCTTCCAATGAGGATTGTAAAGCTGTTAATTTCCCGGCTCCCTCGCCTTCTGTTTGTTTGTTTTTGTCCCCGGCGCCCCTTTAAGAGACAGGAATCACTACGGGCTGCTTCCACTGGCAGACAGAGGTGAGCCTGAATTTTTTTCTCCCTTTGTTTCTCCCTCCCCTCATGCAGACAGGAACAATGGAGTGTGGAGGGGTGGGAACACAGGAAGAGCGACAAACCCCCACGATCTCTGGTCTGAATTTAAGTTGCCACCGGATTTTAGAGGTCGTGTAAAAGCACCGAGGATAACAAAAAAATAATTGTACTTAAATAGGGAGTTCCAGAGTATGGAAGCAACCAACAAGAAGACCCTCCGTAGACCCAAACTTGAATGTATGTCTTCATAGAGAATGTTAATCCCTATTTGTTAATCTATCTTTTGCCTGACAAGGAGGATCCTTGTGTTGTCTGGCCTAAAAGGTTCTATTTACTTATCTGTATGCATTGGATTAAATATGTGAGAAACCACAGGTATAACAGCTTCCACGGATTTAGAGCTGTGTGTTGTCAGCAAGGTAGTGTCACCAAACCTATACATTGTAGAAAATTTGTTTCCAGCTTGATGCGTGTATTAAATAGCATTTAATTTTTTTTTACTATGGAAACACTAGAAATAAAATGTTTAGGTTTGCATTCATGACATTAAACTTTTTTTAACTTGTCATGCCTTTTTCTGGGTCTTATGTTTAAAATTAGGATGTCTTTGCATAGAGACTGAAGACTGGAATAATTTTCAAATCAGGTTTTCATTATAATATATTTCAAATCCCCATGATAATTAGTTTCAGCAGTGACATGTAATAAGATGATGTGTGAAAAATTAGCACAAAACTTAGTATACTGTGTCTTTGGTATTAATGCATTGTAACAGTTTTTTGAAGTAAGCTGTAATGAAAGCTTACTACTGTGTGCTTACTAGTGTGTTAAACTACATAAGGTCAGCTCTATTGATAGAGTTCCTCTTAATAATAAGGTCACTTAACTAGATTGTTGTATGTTTTCATAAATGGTAGGATATTTAAAATGTGAACAGACATTAACTGCTTGTTAACTGAATGGCTTATTTCTACACACTGTTACATTTTTGTCTCCCCTATATTAAATATATGGGTGCCTATAACATTTAAAATACCTTTCAATATGAAAGCAAAGGCTAAAAATGCCTATAAAGAGGAGATTTCAAAATACTCATAAGCACTAAATAGGCTTTCTAGAAATGCATAATTATGCTGAAAACTGTGTCACAAAAATGAACTGTTAACAAGCATTACTTTCACAGGAGTAGGATGACTGCCAGTCTTTAATTGGCTTGAAAACTATTCTTCCATCAATGGAGCATTGTGTTTTAGAGCCAATAATTCCAGCTTTATGGTTTTGGAGTTCAACAATTTAGAGTTGTTTGGGGGGGGGATCTTGGTAAATATGATATGGAACAAATTTTCTCAACCACTTTTCCTCAACATAGTTAGTTTAACAGTTAGCTTCAGTTTGCAAAGAAGGAGTTCATATAAAGTGTCAATCTTGGCTAGGTTGGATATTTTCAGTATCTTAAACCATTTTGTTGAACTAATTTGCAAAAATAATGGGTTACTAAGTTTAACATTCAAAACAAATAAATTAAGTTTCTTAGCATCCAGTTCTATACATATTTTTTTTTTGGGGGGGAGTAGGTCCTCCTATGTCCATTGGAGCTTATTTCTGATAATCTCTGAACAATCATGCTAGCCTGCATAAAGAGAGAGTGGGTCACAAGACAGGGATGAAGCAACATCTGGAAAAAAAATACACAGTGCCTGTTTGTGACTTTGGATGAACAGCACTCGGTTGTCAAACAGCCATATCCTATTCTCCCACATTCACAATATATCTGTGAAGATTCTCAGTCATCCAGGTGCGTTTATCTGGGAGTTGAGTCATGGCTACTGGACTTCTTTTTTTGAGAGATAGAAACGTTTCGCTGTTCATCCAAACAGCTTCATCGGTCTCAACTCCCAGATTCACAATATAGGCAAACAATCTTCAAGGCTGTCGTTTTCAAATCTTCCCATTGAAACAGTCTATGTGCCAGGTGTGGGTATGGTGTAAACTTGTGATGTGATGGTGACATGGCTTCAATTAATAAGAGTTATGAGAATTATATACATTGATTGATGGGTAACATTGTTTCAAAGTGTTTTAAACAAAATTAAATTGTTCTCAATAATTTTAATTGTTTTCATGTCTTTAAAGAGTTTTACTGATCCTATCTAACTGTGAAATCTGCTGACATAGGATGGTTAAGAAACAGTTAAATACATCAATAAATAAGTAAAGCAATGTTTCTTGTCTATGGCTCCTCCAGCATCCTATCTGTCCCAACGAACTGTTTCAGTGTTGTATCTTTCACAGTGCAGATGGTGTATCTTGCATTTTTGCCAGCCTAAAAGTGTTTCCACCCACTTCTATATGCTCTCAGTAGGTGAAACTTCAGTACTGTATAGGGGGTATAGCTTTACAGTTTAATCCAAATGTTAGCTCCAAGTAGCTCCAAGTAGAGTAGATCTGCTAAATTAATATCTCAACTTTATTCCAATAAAGGAACATAGGGTACCATTATGTGGCCTTGAACAAGCTCCATAGTTACAAAACATCTCTAGAAGGAGGAACTGGTAAGCCATTTCTTAGTACTTGATAACTGCAAAACCATAGGATAGTTGCCATAAATCAGAGCTCTCTTGATAGCACATAGCACACCTGGCTGGAGAATAGTACATGTGAAAGGGATCTGGGAGTCTGGTTGGATCACAAATTGAACATGAGTCAGCAGTGTGATACGGTGGCCAAGAAAGCCAATGCAATTCTTGGTTGCATCAACAGAAGCATAGTGTCTGGATCAAGGGAAGTGATAGTAAACTCTATTCTGCTCTGGTCAGATCCCACCTGGAATACTGTGTTCAGTTCTGTGCACCTACAGGAAGAATTTCATGATGGTTAGAGCTCTTCAGCAGTGGAATATGCTGCCACAGAGGATGATAGGGTCTCCTTCCTTGGAGGTTTTTAAGCAGAGGCTGGATGGCCATCTGTCGGGGGTACTTTGATGGGGGTTCCTGCATGGCAGGGGTTTGGACTGGATGGCCCTTGGGGGTCTTTTTGAACTATGATTCTATGAATTATAGGTAATCTCACTTTATCAAAATATATTCCGAGTGGTGAACAATACTAAAAGAAAGAGTCACATATGATATAAACACATCAAATTGTAAACAAGATAACCGAAAGAATTAATGAAAGTTACAGTATTTCTAATTTCTGAATTCCCAGTTTAGTGTAGTAGATAGAGTGATGGACTAGGACTATGGAGACTAGTGGTTCAAATCCTCACTTGGCCATGGAAACTCACTTGTGGGAACTGGAACTGGTAAAACCATTCCTGAAATATTTCACTTACCTTGAAAGCTTTGTTAGGCTCACTATAAGTCTGTTTTGACTGCTCAGAACAATATGAACATTTCTCATTTCTACCAACTTCTGCAAAGGATAGAAGTGTATGGGAAAAGAAGTATCGCTAGCAGTAAGACACATCAGTGACAACTTCAGTAAGCCATTTCACAGTCTCCATAAGCCTCCTGAAAAAATGTGACCAGAATGCTGTATGCTTAACATATAATGGAACATTGATCGGGTAAAAAATTGGCTCACTGTTACACATCTGATCTCAGACTGGGTACAAAACTGAGTGTGCAACTGGTGGCATAGCAGCTCGCATGGAGGGAAGCCAGCATAACTGCCCTTATGTCTATTATTTTTCCTCTTACTGGAATTCAGCCTGCATCCTCTGTGACAAAGGAACTCCTTTGGGAATGTGATCACCAACAGGAACATGTCTGTGAAGATTCTCAGTCATCCAGGTGAGTTTATCTGGAAGTTGAGTCATGGCTACTGGACTTCTTTTTTTGAGAGATAGAAACGTTTCGCTGTTCATCCAAACAGCTTCATCGGTCTGAAGCTGTTTGGATGAACAGCAAAACTTTTCTATCTCTCAAAAAAGAAGTCCAGTAGCCATGACTCAACTTCCAGACACCAACAGGAACGTACAGTAAGCAAATTGTACTGCTTATATACCATCCCACAGCACTTAAAGCACTCTCTGGGCAGTTTACAATCTATGGGGCAGGCTACACAATGCCTACCCCCCCCCAGTGAAATGGGTACTCTATTTACTCGGAATGATGGAGGGTTGAGTGAACCTTAAGCTGGCTACCTGGGATGGAACTCTGGTTGTGAGCAGAGTTTTGGCTGCAGTACTGCAGTTTCACCACTCTGCCACAAGGCTTAATAAAACATCAAACATCAGATTGAAGTTGGAGGGAGATTAAGTGGCCTTAAAGGCTATATTGATCTGAACTTGGAAAACCACTCTTTAAAAGTAATTTTGCATTACTAGTTATGTTGTTTGTGAAGCAACCCTTTTTAAATTACTTGTTACCATGCTGAAAAGTAACTCAGTCATCTAACTCTTGTTGCTTCACATAGTCAAGCCCACTAGTCTAGGCACATAGAATAAATGATGATTTGGTGAGAAAAATCCCCCACAGGTTTCAATGATTCAATTGAGCCTACTCTAACTTGAACTTACTTTAGCATACTAAGTTACAATTAGAGTAGGCCCATTTAAATCAATGGAATTTATGGGGTTGATTCATCCAATTTACTCATTCAATCAGCCTACTCTAGCTACAATTTACTATGCTAAGAAACAGATTACAGTAAAAAATTTCAAGGTCTGGAGTTCAGGAATTGATGACCTTTCATATATACTTTGAATCTTCCTTCCTCACCCAGGGACAGCTTGGACAATGGCTAATGATAACAGGAGTTGTAGTTCATCAACAGAGAGAGGTTTCCTATCCTTTCATTAAAATATTCTGCTAATCCCAGCAGAGAGAGAGAGAGAGAGAGAGAGAGAGAGAGAGAGAGAGCTCATGAATAAAAACCATTTTGTTCTAATAATTGTAATATTTTAAAGCCTAGAATCTGTGTGGACATTAATTAATCAGATAATGTGAAGTGTATCACAAAGAGAAGCGTGGATAACTTTTTAGGCTTGGACTGATGCCTGAGTTTACTTAGTCACCAATGCCATATATATTCTGCTGTAAGCATTCCCACTGTAGCCTTGTTGAATAGCATTCTTGTGACAGGAATTGAGGTAAACACAACACTTGCATTCACAGCAGTTTCAAAATGCTCTGAAAAACACCAGAATTGATGTTTTTAGAGCCCTCCATATGACTGATTCCACTGGCATGTCTGTGATGGTGTTAGTGTTAGGTGTATAAATTGATTGAGCACAGAATTAAGTCTTACTGCACTTTACTTCCAAGCAGAGGTACATAAGATTGCAAATACAGAAAGCCCTAAAATGCTCTTTGGTGAAGGAGAACACAAGTATATTCAACACGAAATATGCTAAGAACAACATAGCACAAACACAATGTTCAGGCTTGCTCAATATCTGATACAATATAATACTTGTGTGAAAAATAATGATAAGTAGTGGAAAGCTTATAGCCAAAGTGATGTACAAGTCCCCAGAAGTGGTGTTTTAAGAGACAATACCTTCAAAAGAAATACACAAGACCACGAGTATTCTTATATTAGAAAGCCCACTAATCTCAATTTGGTAATGTCCTTTATCCTATGTATACCAGAATAAACTGTAATAATTTAATGCACGTGTCAAAGGCTGAAACACCCCGTAGGCTATCCTTTAGATAAAAGATCTCTAAACTACATTGCAAGTATAGGATGCATTGTATTTTTATGTGCATGATAAAGTGTGTAGGAATCAGGTATGTGTGTGGGGGGGAAGTGTTGCACTAAATAAAAAAATGAAACACGCCCCCAGACACGGGTCTCCAGTGCACATATATTAATTATACACCAGAGAGCAAAATCATACTGAGTTTAAGCACTTCATTTACAATTTGCATTTATTTTAAAAATTCCATTACTTTAACAATACAGTCATCCAACTGTGAAATAACAACCCTTCAGATGTGCTCATGGGCAGAAAATGTGGCTCCTTGTGCCCATTGTACAATGCAAGGCTGCCAAGTTTCACACCTTCAGACTTTCTCTTCCCACACATACACAATTAACATGTCTGCTCTCACCTATGTTCTTATGGGAAAAGTCACACATTTCATCAGCCTCACTTATGCTGATTCAAATAACCTGGCAACCTTTGAATAGATTTAGTTCATCAATTCCAATTAAGAGTTGGCAAGGAATTCCAAAATACACACATGATTTTCTCCTCTGTGGGCAATGCTAGTAATAAGATACAGGATTTCAAATCTATTCCAAAGAGAAGCCTTCCATGATTATGTGCATCATGTTTCGTTTTAGTATCCAGGAATCAAACATTGTCAAATTAAATCTAAGAGCAGTATCATAACAGAAAAAGGCAGATGCTGAGTGATGTCATTAGTTTCTGGAAGATTCGTTTAGATAAAAAGGTAACTTGTAAGACTAATTAGACTAATTCCATACCAACACACAGAATGAACTCTTGCTTAGGCGATGACACACACACACTCTCTCTCTCTCTCCACACACACACAGAGTGGACCCTTGTATAACAAATGGTTTGTATAACATAAAATGTATACAACATAAAAAATCCAGAGATAGGGGAAATTTGCTGAACAGAATTGCCTATGGGGAAAATCCGTACAACATAAAAAAGGGCTTACTCTGTTTTCAATGCATTTCTAGGGGAAATTTCTATAAAGGAAAATTTGCTTAACATAATTTCATTTGGAATGAATTAATTCCTTTATACAAGGTACCACTGTGTGTGTGTGTGTGTGTGTGTGTGTGTGTGTGTGTGTGTGTGTGT
>JAHTLZ010003542.1:51329682-51401672 GCA_023846285.1 Phrynocephalus versicolor | reverse complement strand
TGTGTGTGTGTGTGTGTGTGTGTGTGTGTGTGTGTGTGTGTGTGTGTGTATGCATAAGTAGCATGGATTTAAATGTGCCTAATCTAACTATGGCTTACTATGCTAAACTAAATTGCAGTTCAAGTTAGGCCCATTTGAATCCACAGAGCCTGTCAATTCACCAAATCCCTATTGATTCAGTGGGTCTCCTCTGGTGCAATTTACTCATAACAACAGGATTTTGGATCAAATAAATATGATGAACCCTTTATCTGTGACATTATCCATTGGCACCATCACATTGTATCAACATTACACTTTTATATTTTCATAGTATAGTACATTTCTCACAGATCCCCTATCCATTTCCCTGCATAAGTCATCTACCAAAGCAACCAGTGCCGTGTCTGTCTCATAGCCAGATAGGAATGGATCCAAGTAGTTTATGTCATCCAGGAACCCCTGGAGCTGCAAAGCCACAACACGTTCCAGGACTTTCCCCAAGAATGAGATATTCGATACTGGTTGGTAATTGTTCAGTATTGTTGGATCTAAGGAGGGCTTTTTTAAACAGTGGTTTCACTATTGCCTCCTTTAAGCCTGCTGGAATCCTGCCCTGTTGTAAGGAGGCATTCACTACTCTTCCTAACCAGTCTGTCATGCCTTCTCTGGCAGCTTTTATGATCCATGAGGGGCAAGGATCTAGCACACATGTGGTGGCCCTCACCTCCCCAAGGGTCCTGACCACATCATCCGGCTGTAGGAGCTGAAAGTCATCCAACAATACAGGACAAGCAGGACAGGACATTTTATTTACAGGCTCTGGATTAATAGCAGCATCCAAGGTAGCCTGGAACTGTTCAATTTTGCCTGCAAAGTGTTGTGCAAATTCTTTGCAGCGAGATACAGAGTGGTCTGTGTTAGCTACCTGTGGGTCAGCGTGTAGCAAACTTGATTATTCTGAAAAGCTCCACTGGATGATTTTGTGCTAAATCAATGGTAGTACAGAAAATGCTTTCTTTACTGCCTCCACTGCCGTGGAGTAAGCCTTCCAAAGGCCCTTCACTGTTTCTTTGTCTGTTTCATTCTGGGTTTTCTGCCAGTGCCTTTCACCTCTACGGGCCACCTGTCTCAATTTTGTCAACTCCCCAGTATACCAAGCAGACCAGGTCTAGTGTGGCCTGCAGTACGGATTAGGGCAGACACCATTTGGGTCTGACCCATTGTTGACATGGAGACCATGAAGTCTTCAGACACCCCTGACAGAGCTGCCTCAGCATGGATGTTAATGTCACCCAGCACAATGAGCCGAGGGGACTCTAACATCACCCATTATGAGTTCAGTAAGTTGAGGTAGAGATGTTGTGCCATGGGGAGGGCGATATACCAAGCGAATTTCTATTTTGT
This sequence comes from Phrynocephalus versicolor, assembly GCA_023846285.1. Taxonomy (NCBI): domain Eukaryota; kingdom Metazoa; phylum Chordata; class Lepidosauria; order Squamata; family Agamidae; genus Phrynocephalus; species Phrynocephalus versicolor. The sequence goes on along the minus strand of JAHTLZ010003542.1, from coordinate 51,400,286 downwards.
CCCTGGCTCCCACTTTTAAGAACATACATTCAAAACCAGGGAACATGACATCTAACAAGTGGGATGGAGCTACGATAGACGATTGCCACTCCACCACCCCATCCACCTGGTCTAGCCTGTTGTTTCACAGCGTAATCTGGAGGGCAGAGTTGAGTGAGGTTGACTCCTCCCGCCTCATCCAGCCAAGTTTCTGTGAGGCAAGTGACATCAGCATGTCCTTGCAGGATCAGGTCTTGAATGGCTGTTGACTTCCCATTCACTGATCTAGCACTTATCAGCAAAAATTTCAGGGGTCCTGTTATCAAGTTTTTTTTAGAGCAATTTAAATTTGTAGATACCTTGGGAGTTACCAATACCCTGCACTCATCCCATCTTATGTTTATGTAGTGTTGAAGAACCTTATAATGGCCATGTCTTCCCTTACTCAGAACAGTAACAATAGGTTTGCCCTTCGATTGGAGGAGGGCTAATGTCCCCATCTTCAAAAAGGGGGGAAAAGAGGACCCAAATAATTACCACCCAGTCAGTTTGACTTCAATTCCCGGAAAGATCCTAGAGCAGATTATTAAACAGTCAGTATGCAATTATTTAACAAACAATGCTGACATTACAAGAAGTCAACACAGGTTTCTTAAAAACAAGTCATGTCAGACTAATTTGATCTTTTTCTTTGATAGAATTACAAGCCTGGTGGATGAGGGGAATGCTTTGGATATTGCTTATTTGGACTTTAGTAAGGCCTTCGATAAGGTTCCCCATGGTATCTTGCTATGGAGTTAGTAGAAAGTGAGACAGATAGTGCTACTGTTAGGTGGATTTGTAATTGGTTTACTGATCACACCCAAAGGGTGATCATAAATGGCCTCTCTTCAGCTTGGAGAGACTTGACCAGTGGGGTGCCCCAGGATTCTGTTCTGGGTCCAGTGCTGTTCAATATCTTTATTAATGACTTGGAGGAAGGAATAGAGAGTATGCTAATTAAATTTGCAGATGATACCAAATTGGGAGGGGTTGCTAATTCCCTAGATAGGATGAAAATCCAAAAGGACCCTGACAGATTAGAGTGCTGGGCCAAAGTTAATGGAATGGATTTCAACAGAGGGAAATTTAGAGTGCTACATCTAGGTAAAAAGAATGAATTGCACAGATATAAGATGGGGGATACTTGGCTGGAGAAGAGTACCTGTGAAAGGGATCTGGGAGTCTTGGTGGACCACAAGTTGAACATGAGTCAGCAGTGTGATGCGGTGGCCAGGAAAGCCAATGCGATTCTTGGTTGCATCAAGAGAAGCATAGTGTCTAGATCAAGGGAAGTGATAGTACCACTCTATTCTGCTCTGGTCAGACCCCACCTGGAGTACTGTGTCCAGTTCTGTGCGCCTCAGTTTAAAAAGGATGTTGACAACCTCGAGCGGGTGCAGAGGAGGGTGACCAGGATGGTTGAGGGTCTGGAGGAAATGTCTTATGAGGAACGGCTTAGGAACTGGGAATGTTTAGTCTCTCTAAAAGAAGGCTGAGGGGGGTATGATAGCTATGTTTAAATATTTGAAAGGATGTCATATTGAAGAGGGAACAGGTTTGTTTTCCATGGCTTCAGAGACTAGGACTCGGGGCAATGGTTTCAAACTACAAGAAAAGAGATTCCATTTGAACATTCGGAAGAACTTCATGACAGTTCGGCAGTGGAATATGCTGCCACAAACGGTGGTGGAGTGTCCTTCTTTGGAGGTTTTTAAGCAGAGGCTGGATGGCCATCTGTCGGAAATATTGTGATGGGGTTCCTGCATGGCAGGGGTTTGCACTGGATGGCCCTTGAGGTCTCTTCCAACTCTATGATTCTATGATTCTGTGATTCTTATAGTCTTGCATATTCTCTTTTTTTATTATCATTTACCTCGGTATTCAAGCAATGTCTGTGGTGCAAAGTGCAGTGATAAGTGCACACTTAGTGCCCTGTGGTGGGAAGCAGTTCAGTTAGTTTATTTTCCACATGTAGCTTAAGTACAGTAGGACCCCCATATCCACTGATTCATTATCCAGATTTAGTTATCCATGGTTGGCAGAGGAAAAAAAATGAAATAAATAATGCAGCAGCCCCAAAGCAAGCTACTGCCACAAATAGCAGCTGTAAACCAAGCTACTGTCGTAAAACAGCAGCATAAAGCAAGCTACTGTCACAAACAGCAGCCGTAAAGCAAGCTACTGTAGCAAAACAGCAGCCATAAAGCAAGCTACTGTCATGAAACAACAATTTTGGGGTTTTTGTTGTTCTTTCTTATCCACGGTTTCCATTATCCATGGGAAGGCCTGGAAGCAATCCCCAGTGGATACGGGGTCCTACTGTACATTATACTCTTGAACATTCCCAGTAACAGTGGGAATAAAACCCCCACTTCAGAAGCAGCAAGTTCAGTCAACACTTAACAATTACAGTACACTGGTCTACAGGTTTCCATCTTAAAGATGCCTTGCATCTTCAAAAAAAATGATACCAAACATCCATTAAACCAGGATACCCGCACAACGAAGGGGGGGAGCTCAACAAAGCCTAATTCCTGACCCAGATGCAGGCTGTAGTATGATCTATTACATCTCACATATTGAACATGCCAGGTGAGTTTGGGGATGAAAACCACCTGAGCACGATCGTCGTTGCTGGTCCAGTCTCTGAAGCAGGAACGGGAAACCTTGGGAGGCTCTGGATGTCCATTACAGCCTCTCATCATCCTTCACCACTGGCTATGCTACAACTCGTGGGACAGCGTCTGGAGATCTAGAAGTCGCCCATTTAGACTGTGACGATCAGAGCCGCTGCCTTCCACTTTCAAGAGCGTTGTCCACAGCCGCCGTTGGGTTGCCTATTGCAGGCGGCCTTTTCCCTCTTCTGGTGGTCGGGATTTTTGTCACCACCGCCCCTTTTTTAGTATTTTATTTTTCACATCCAGTCTGGGGAAGAGTTTGGGAGGAGGCTTGCTGAGGGCGGCGGGCGCGGGGTTCGGCGGCCTCGCTGCAAGGAGCGCGCGCCTTCCGTCCTTGCAAAAGTAACGAGGGGCGAGTAACGAAAAGCAGCAGAGGGAACGAGCGCAGAAGCCACCTCCGTGCAGAGCCGCCCCGCCCCGCCCGAGCCTCTTTATTATTGCGCTACCGTCACGCGCAGGGAAGGGAAGGAACGTCGGCGCCCAGAGGCCGGAAGTGACGCGGAGGCCTGGCTCGGAGGCGGTAATGGCGGCCGCGGGTCGGTGCGGGAGCGTCTAGGAGCGTCTTTAACGAGGTGAGAGGCCTAGTTGGGCCGCAGCTGCTTCGCGGCCCTCTGAGGTGGGGGGTGGCGGCGCGCTGGGGCACCGCGGCTGTTCATCGCTCCCGATGAACCCCCAAAGTCCGTTGCCTTCTTAAACCTGACTCGGGGCGCTTCCGTGGTGGTGGTGGTGGTGGTGGTAATACAGTGGCACCTTGTAAAAAGGAATTCATTCGTTCCAAATGAAATTCTCTTAAACAGATTTTTCCTTTATACAAATTTCCCATAGGAATGCATTGAAAACAGAGTAATCCCTAATCGCCACCATTTTATGTTGTACGGATTGGCCCCATACGTGATTATGTTAAGCAAATTTCCCCTATCTCTGGAATTTTTTATGTTGTACAGATTTTATGTTATATAAACCGTTTGTTATTCCAGGGTCCACTGTAGTAGTAGCGGTAGTAGTAATTAATAATAATAATAATAATAATAATAATAATAATAATAATAATAATAATAATAATAATAATAATAATAATACCAACAACACCTCCCCCACCCACACCGTCACCCTCCGGGTCCGCCCTCGTCCAACGGACAGGGGATGCGGGGGTGGGGGTGGGGGGAGTCGACGGAGGAGGCCCGGCCGAGGAGAGAGCGCCGGTGGGAGCCGAAGTTCTGAGGGACTGTCCTTGGGGAGGCGGCTGGGAGGCGACGTCTGTGGCCGGCCTTGCGGGAGGCGAGCCGGCAAGGTGCCCCCACGAGATGACCGCGTCGACGGGCGGTGGGGAGAAAGAGCCCCGAGGTTGTGTGGGGAGGGGGAAAAGGAGGAAGAAAAAACGCCTGAGGTAATCTTGGATGTGTGTGGGTGTGTACTCGGAACGGGTCTCCCCCCCCCCACTTCTTGCTGCATCTGATAAACGACGGGCGTTATATAAGACGTGAGAGGATTATGGTAAGGAGCGTTGGTTTGGTAAGAGCCGACTAGTGAGGGAAAGAAAGGGGCCTGTTTTGTAGGGAGGGTGTTGCAGGCAGGCGACGCAACCAGCGATCTGGAGATGGACAGGCCCAAGGAGCTGTCCCGCCACAAGGACGTTGTTCCCCAACTGCCTGATTTGTCACGTTTTTCTTTCCTCTCCTAGTCGCTCAGGCAGTTCACAAGGAAACGGGGGAGGTCCCATTCACAGCACTGTGAAGGACTTTTTCCCTCTTCTAAGAACTGTTGGCCGCTTTTTTAGCAGGCAAAGGAGGGGAATGAGCCATCCTGATCAGGGTTTCTGGGCTGTGTTTTCTTGGCTGAGGTTCAGCTTTTCCCTTGTTCCCACTAATTATGGGGTGTGTAAACACACACAGCCATTTCAGTTCCAAATAGTTTTCACTTCAAACTATTTTGGCAAGCATCAACTTGTAAATGCCAGAAGGATTTTCATACTTAAAAGCATAACACTTGATGTCAGTCTTTGCTAACAAATAAAAATATTTTGGTTTGTAGATGAGTCTTCCAGAAAGCAGGCTTTCCTCATTGTAGTGGGCTTGATCTATGCCAGATTCAGGAGAGGACGAGAACTTTGTGTCCTGCTTAGAACCATACTGCAGGAAATATTTTTACTTACAGTTTTTCTATATTGTATGCGTTATCAGTTTAAAATATATAACTTCTTATGTTTAGATTTACTTATTCTTAACTATCTTGAGTATGCTATTTGGTCATTTTTAGTATTTGTATACTCATTGTTAGCTTTAAATACTGCATTTAACGATGTAAGCTGCCTTGGGTCCTTTTTAAGGAAAGTGGCAGTGTAGAAATATTTTAAATAATTATTTGTTAAAGCACCAATATTTATTGAACAAATAAGTAGAAATAAGTAAATATTTCAGTGACAAACTCTACTTATAGAATTGTCTATATATTTTACTGGGATAAAAGAGTAGTTTGGAAGCTATAATGTCAAGTTGTTTTTTAAACAGTGCTGTTTTTTAATGTATTAAAATATTAAATTTTTGTAATTCATTTATAGAAGGTTGTCACGAAATTGGCTATTAGTGAACTGTAGGAATATTCATTTTCAGTTGCCATTTGTAATGGAAACAAAAAGCGGCCCATTTGTTCCTTGGTATAAATTAGATGGGTATTGTACTGTTGTTGATGCTGCTGCATCAAAAAAAAAATTGAGAGCAAGAAATAATTTTTCTTAGGAATAAATTCAGGCTACAGTCCTATGTGTGCTTAACTTGAGAATAAGTCCCACTGGTTTGTCTAATGCAAAGAGCCTGGAGAAAGATGTAATAAGTGACAAATGGCTCTTTGAATTACTCTACTTGTAACACACAATACAGTTAGCATACAAGTACTTTGAAAGAGTAATAAAGGTACATTGATTTTTAGTTTAGTTTTAGACAAAGAAAAGATTCTGAACGTTAATGGTCAAAGCTAGTGGTCCTCTTGAAGCTGTAGTATACTTTAGGCTTCATTGAAGTCAGTGAAACTTATTTCTGCTTATGTTTTAAGATTATATTGCTAATACCCTTAGCAGTATTTTAAATTTTGTTTCAGTTAGAATACCTTTTAGAAAACATTTTTTTTAAAAAAAGACCATTGACATTTTATAGTCCCACACACAAGGTTGTGCTATACTGTAAATCAAACCTTCCATAGGCTTGCAAAAATTATTTAAGAAGTAGAATTGTATATTACTTTCTGAAAGCAGAATGATGAGTGTTGGTCTGCAAGAGTGTTCCATGCTTGAGATAATGGACTATATTCTTGCAGATAAGGTTAGAACATTGGAGTATGGGTAAGGATATCCAGCTACATAGATTTATCATGCAGTTATAAAGCAGTTACAGCATTTTAAGTGTGAAAAGTTGTAAATAATGTATTTTAATAATATTTTCAAACTATGCCTACATTTGCCATGCTTTTTATACAGAGATTATGCTGGTATGAAAAACAAAATTGGAAATAATTCTACCTGGCTAGCTCTTTGTTCCATTCAGGTCTAATAAATCAAGAGATCATATACTAAATGAACAGATGTTGTGTCATAAGCTTTCATAGGCTGGAAGAATGTACTATTATTATTGTCTTTTAATATACACCATCACACAGGTAAAAAGAAAATTCTATTGGTAGGGCTGAAGTGACATGAATAAAAATCCTGAAACAAATGAATAGTAGAGATTAGAGATGGGCACGACTCAGAAAAAAAAAATTTCATTTTCGTTTTCGGCTAGGGTCTGTTTCGTTTCGTTTCCGTTTTCGTGAGCTAATTTCAAAATTTTTCGTTTTCGTTTCATTATGTAACGAAAACGAGAAAACGAAAACGAAATTTTTTTCGTTTCTCCCCATTTAACTCCATTATGTGTTTTTCCAGTAACGAAAAACGAAAATTGGCTCAAAATTAGTCGTTTAGTTTCCGTTTTCGGTCCATTTTTGAACCGTATTTCGTTTTCGTTTCGTTACGTAACGAAAACGAAAACGAAAATACCGCTAAGTCGTGCCCATCTCTAGTAGAGATAAGTCACGAAACTAATGGCCTTGTAATTCTGTAGATAAATGTTTAAAAATGCTGTTAAGTTTTCTACCTTTAAATCATCTGCTGTAGAGCCTGGGTTTTGTGACACATTTTTGTTAAAGTATATGCAGTTTTGTTAGATTTAAATATTTTCAGTTAAATGACATTCAGAGACAATAATTGGTTAATTCTATCTCCTTTATATTGTCATCTCAAGATTTTATTTAAAAAGAATCAGGTATAAAGTCAGGTTAAAGATGTAGGCTTAATTCCAATTGTAAGTTCCGACAGTCAACTGCTGAATGGTGAGTCAGCAGCCAGGAAAAACCCATTGATTCTATGTGTCTGTGCTGTTTCGAACTTCCAGATGGGTTCAGGCCTGACAAATTTATTGTAGCACAATATTCTCAATTGGTAGGTATACAAATACATAATACATTTGTATTCATATAAACTAATCTCTATAATTCACATTTTTTTAATTGATGCAAAATACTTGATTCAGGAGTTACTTTGGAAACCTTCCCTAAAAATGAAGTTCAATGGGTCTCAAAGAGCTCCCACAATGACGAAAGCTATCAACAAGTAGCACTTTTGCTATTTTATGCAGTACTCCCTTAGTTCTGTTTTCACTGAGTTAAAGAAAGGGCAGTATTCTACCAGAATCAGTATGTATAAAATATATGCCCACTGATTAGTTTATTAGTAAGATAGGAAAAGTCATGGAAGCAGGGCCGTGGAGTCAGAGTCGGAGGAAATTTTGCATACCTGGAGTCGGAAGTACAAAAAACTTAGGAGTCAGAGTCGGAGTCGGAACATTTATCTACTGACTCCACAGCCCTGCATGGAAGCACATGTAACAAGATGGAATGGTTCCTGAATGAGCTTTGTAGCTTTCACAAAATCTGTTTTAGCCTCTGTGGAAGGATGGGAATAGGAAAACTAAAACAGGTTGGACAAATATTTAAGACTCATTTCTTTATACCTTTAATCAGTATATTCTGACAGAGAAGCAGTTACCCATTAAGAACAATGGATAATGCTAAGATATTCAAAATACAAATATGTTAGGTTGAAGATTCTGAAGATTTTTGGTGTCTAAATAGTTGCAAAAGGAGGAAAAGACAAAGCTCTGTTCCATTTCTGCAATGGAGCTGTGCATGAACTCCTGTCATTTTCTGCCCATCCATGAATCAGGTATATAATTGGGTAGGAGTTGTCTTAGTTAGTTTGACACTTCTCTTTTGAATTGCATGGAGCTGAGCAGAATGGTTTTGGTTATACACAGCTTTTCAATAAATAAATATTGTAAAAATACTGTGTTGCTATTTATCTTTAGGAAGTACCTGAGAAATATGGGGCTCGGGCTTCACTAGGGTTCTGTTGTTGGCAGTGTAATGGCCATCACTCATAAAGCAGCAGCCAGGTTAGTCCCTTTTCCTGTCATGGCAAGTCCACATGGCAGCCAGGGCAGATGTTTGGACATGCTGAAGGCTGAAGTCGGTCGAGGGAGTGAATGAACTGTTTGTGTTCCCTTCTTAAAACACAAGTATATTTATATTTTTATGGTAAAATATGTTTGATTTAAAGGTAATTTATCAACTATAATCTGGAGGCAAAATGTTCAAACAAAAAATGAAATATTTACAAAACCTCCAAGCCTTAAGCATAATTTTTGTTTGTGCGTGTTGCTGGTCTCAAGCAAAAGTAAAGTACTTATAGTTGTGGTGAGTTTTCAGGCTGTTTGTCCGTGTTCTGGAAGTTTTTCTTCCTAATGTTCGCCAGACTCTGGCTGGCATCTTCAGAGAGTAAGGAGCTCAGGGAACTGGGAGTTCTCTCTGTGCTTAGGGTTATAAAGTGAGTGAGGCTGGGTTTTTTAAAGTTGAGGAAACTTGTCCTATGCAGGAAAATAGGTGTTAGTCACTGTATTGTGATGAAGGGATTAAGAAGTTCCAATGCAATCAGGGGTAGCAATGATCCCTTAGATGTTCTATTGTAATTGTACTTATTTTCTTAAGCAGTTGCCACCTGTAAGATAACCATGAAACCTCATTTCAATGTTTATAAAAGGAAAAAGAGTGGATTATAATCCTGTGAAATTCACATTAAAATAAATTGGTTATTTTGAATGTACCTCAGGATTCTTTAAACTCTGTTTTTGTGTTTGTTTTGCACTCTGACAGGTTTTCCTGATATTAATAACTACCAAATTTTAAGTTGAAAAGTAATCAGACCATACCGAAATAAACGTCACAGTTTGGTTGAAAATTTAAAATTAAATCAAACTAGAGCTAAATCTAGAAAGCAGGTATAGATATCGGATGCTATAGAGGAGCTTCAATCAGGAGGTTTAGTCAAAATAGCTTATCGGAACAACTTCAGTCAGAATTTGAATCATCCCTCAAGATCTACCAGATTTTTGTTTGATTTTTTTATCCCTGCATGACTTCGCTTTAATATTTAAACTAATATTCTCGCTTGTAAACTCTTAATTTATTCCAAAGTTCAGATTTATTTTTGAGATTACTCTCAATACCAGCTGATTAATATGGGAGGTATGCTTGTCAAGGTAGCTGATTGTTTAGCTCAGTGAGTTGGATATCTGGCTGTAGAGCCAGAGATTGGGATTTTGATTTCCCACTGTGCATCCCAGAAAAGCTAGCCTGTGTGTGTGGTGTTGATCAAGCTGCACAGTCCTAGGAAGACCCCCATAAGAAGCGAATGGTGCTTCTGAGTATGCTGTTCCTAGTAAATTCTGGAAAGGATTGCCCTAATTAAGGATTGACAGTCTCGTATTAGTATTAGTATATTTGCCAAGAACTGGTCTCATGAAGATTTCCAAACACTGACAAACCCTTTATTTCATAATCTGCAAGCAGAAGTAGAATAATTTAAGGGTCTTGGACTTCCAGTGTTGTAGGTGATATTTTAAATACTTTGCTATTGTTAGTGCCCTCCATAATTGCTGTTAACAGTCCTGCTCATTTTTGCAAACTCATACCTATAGCTTCCTTTGTTGAGTCAATCCACTTCTTGTTTTGTTGTTGACTTTTCCTGTCTTTTCATCTTTTCATATTGATTTTGTCTTTTCCTCTGTTTTATAATACGATAAATATAGCACTTGGTTTAAATGAGGCCTGCTTTTCTTTAGATACTTTGATTTTGATTAATCAGAGATGAGAAAACTTAGGACTTAGCAAAACATGGCTACCTCTTCTAAAACAACAAAATTCCTGCTATTGTAATTCCAGCAGCAAAGATACAATGTCTAGGACTTTAATGTCCTTCCAAAATTTTCCCCGTTTCAAAGCCTGTCAAATATTGGCTAAAATGGTGCTGATTTTTCCCGTGAGTTCATAAATGTTCCCTGATACATTTGACTGCACTTTAGAATCCGGTTCCATACTTGAGTCTATTCATGCTCTTCTTTTCCCTGTCCTGTTCATCAGTCTTAGAGTCTGTTATGTTTCATCAGCATTTCAATCCTGTCTTCTGTCATATCAGTGTAGTGCAATGGTACTACTTTTCATAAATATTTGTTAGTAAAGTTGCTTTTATTATGCATAATGTAGAACAACATAGCATTTGATGAGAGAAATGAAAACAACAAAATGTCAGTCATAATCAAGAGGCTGTGAGAGGCTGTAGCAAGCAAGCTTCTGATACACACAGAGCCAGAGTTTTTTCTTTTCTTTTTGAAAAGTAGTTCTCAGGGAGATCTCAGGGACTGTAGCTGCTTTTTATCTCTGTGAAGTTTTTACCCATTGTTCATGATTAGGCAGGTGCAAGCTTGCATGTTTGTATGATTTTACAGCTGAGTAGTTGATGCAGAGGTCTTTAGCATTGCTATCCTTTCTCAACCTCAGTTTCACCTTATGTCTCTTGTATTGTATTTTGTAATCACTGGGACCAAAGAAGTGTTTTGCCTATGTTTGTTTTGATGTGTAATCAGCATCAGTATGACAAGGATGTAGTTCCAGTTTATTATATACATGTTGTATTACTCTCATTCTGCCAATTCATTGAATAGAGGTTTACCTTTATAAAATGTAAATAAAACTGTGATAAAATATGTCACATTTAACTTGAGTCTTGAAAGTACTGGTATATCATTTGAATCATTGAAATACCATAGCTTTAATAGATTTTATTTTATTTTACAGAGCAACAATGTCATCCTTTCAAGAAGTCCCATCTTCAAGTAGTGCAATACAGACTTCAAATTTTGCCCATGTTATCTTTCAAAATGTAGCAAAAAGTTACCTTCCTAATGTGCACCTTGAATGCCATTATACTCTGACTCCTCATATACGTCCTCACCCTAAAGACTGGGTTGGTATTTTCAAGGTAAGCTAGCTGTAGAATTCAGATAAACATCTGAAAATGGAATAAAATTGTACTTGAGGAATGTTGATATGCATGATCAGTTTATTGTAGCTGAGCATGTAATATTTTGAGGCCTTGCAGCTGTTACATAATATTGTATGCAAGAGCAAATATTGGCACATTCAGAATCTAGCCATTTAGCTGAATATGGCTTTTTTTACATATGACTGTGATACCATATAATCCAGGCCACAGAACAATTAATATATACAGCAAGGTTTTTGTAGAACTAGTAGTTTCCTTTTTCTAGAATGTATTTAAAAAGTTTAGCCTAAAGTGGAATCAATCCTTGCCTCTAAGAAGTTTATGGCTCATTGTCTCCAAATATGAAACAAAAACTTTCTACTTGCTCTGCTTCCCCCCCCCAAAAAAAAACCAAACAAAAAACCTTGATTAGAGCACTCATTATCCCACTTAACATCCTATTTTTCTCCCTAAGTAAGTAGGATCTATAGGGGTAAAAGATAGGTGCTCCCTACATCCCCACTATGCAGAAGGAAAACACTAGAATGGAAGCAATTATATGTTATTGAATTGAAGATACAATGTAGTATACCAAATAAAAGGGAAACAAAGGTTTCAAGGTCATAGTGGTAAACATCTTTGGTTTTAATCTGTGGTTTTGCTTGTTTGTACACTTCCTAGAGTAGTGTGTATTAGTTAATTCACTAATCAGGTAGTATATAATTTCAATAAATAGACATTACAGGATTAGATATGATCTGACTTGTTAGTTATACTCTGTTGAATTAGACATTCTAAGTGGCCTTCCTGTGCTATGTTTTCCAAGCTTTCTTGTTAAAGCAAGATATAGATTGGCCATTACTTTTGTCCTTTTATTCTCTTGTGGAGCAATTGTATTCAGATTTACTCAGGCTTAAATCCCATTACGCTCACTCAATAGGGAGGTGATGTCTGAATAGAAATGGTTAAGACTGCACTGTAAAATCTTAACTTAGTTGTCACTTACTATTGGATCTATAAATACTTAGGTGTAGTCTTTCAGACAGCTGGGCTGTGGAGAGTAAAAACTCATGCCACTGAAAATGCTGAATGAACTACCACTGCCATTGTTAGAGTCTTCTTTTCAAAATGAGACACTGTATGATTCAGATGTGTGCATACATGAAGACTTCAACTTCCTTGAGGAAGTACAGTCTAAATTCCTAAGAACTGTATTTGCTGCATTACTCTGTATCCGTAATGCCATACTTAGACTAGAAGCTGGAATGGTTCCACATTAATCTAATGTGTGGCATCAAAAAAGTTTTGGCTGAAGTTAAATCTCTACCCTATTGACTTAGTGCCCCAGATAGATAACTGCCCCTTGTGCTGGGCAAGAGCAGTGGAGAGAAAATTGTTATCCCCTCCAGCTCTGTTACATTTGGGATTAATGAAAACCAAAGAATATTAGAAAGCAGTCTAGGATACAGCTGTCTGAACTTTACAGAGCATGACTCCCATATTACTCAGTGGCTGGGAATCTCAGTAAAATCTTCATCTCAGCAGATTACCTTTACAACTTTTGAATTTCCAAGCCATTGGAGAGCTTTCACCCTGGCTTCTTTCAAATGTCTGCCTTCAAACATTCCAGAAAGAAAATACTCACATGTCACATGCTCAACACCTTTGGCATTGCCTATATGATGGAAACCATGGGATGTTTCTCATAATTTCATTAAGGGCACCATTGATGAGAAGGCATTCCTTTTGAATTCATTTTTTTGCTGTGGCCATGTAGCTTTTTAGCATGATGCAGTTTATTAGATTCCTATACATTGATATTCTCTGGGTGAAGTCTCATCTCTCCCACTGAGATATCCAGCTGTGCTACATATGCACAAGTGGTGTTGTCCAATTCAAGTGTGCAGTGTTAGGTTGGTGAAGGCTGATGAAGGCAGTTTTGCCACATTGTTAGCGAAGTAGGTCAAACATTATCTTAAGGTATTTTTTTCATTTTTTCCTTACATAATGTTTTCTTTTATAGCTATATAAAGAATAAGCATAGGGTAACTGGGAAAGGAGAATAAAGAGTGTTGACGCAGAAATACATATGTATTATAATAATCACTTAACCATTGTTACATCTTTTACCCTTGGTATAGTAATTGTTGCTTTCCATGTCCATTTTAACATCTTTTACAGCATGTATTTCAAGATTTTTTTTATTTTTTGATTTGCAGAAATATGCATAGCAGCAATTAACTGAATAAGAAGTGCAGTAACACGTTGGTTTACAAGTGTTCTGCAAGACGAGCAAATGTTTCTACTAAAGTTTGTCTTGATCAATGAGCAATGTCTTGCAGTATGAGCACTGGAGCAGGTCACATGATCACAAGGGAGCCAGTGGTGCTTCCCCCCCCCCGGTAGTTTGTGGAGAATTGTCTGGAACGTTCAGTTACAGGCAAGCCTCAAAACCAGAGGGAGAAGAGAGGAACAGAGGTCTCCCTTTTGTGAGTTTTGGCTTTTTGTGTGTACAGTATTTGGTTTTTGGTGCTCCAGAAGAAATCATCTGAGTTTCCATTATTTCTTATGGGCAAAGTTTGCTTTGGTTTACAAGCATGTTTCCAGAATGGATTGTGCTCGTAAACCAGCACTGTAGAGACACTTTGTAGGAATCGAAATTTACCAATTCCAAAGAATTGTGCTTATTTCTATTGTATTTAGTGTGTGATGTTATTCCTTTAGGTTGGATGGAGCACTGCACGAGATTATTACACCTTTCTTTGGTCACCTATGCCTGAAAATTATGTAGAAGGATCAACAGTCAACTGTGTGCTGTCTTTTCAAGGTACCATATTTTTCTTTGTATACCGCACTGTTTTTTCCTTAAATCATAGCATTAAATATTAAGGGGGGTATACACATGGAATTAAGCCTTTTCCAAGGGTTGGGAGAGGGGTGGAAGAGAGCCCCAACTAACCTTGTTGTTCCCCTTCCTTTTGGCAGTCTTTGTTTACTCTCTGTGCTTTTTTTAAAAAAAGAATTGGCAGGGTCTTTTCGGCAGGGAAAGGGTTGGAGGTTTAAGAAATGCCTTTCCACGCTGAAAAGCAAAACAAGCACTGCTAGAGAGAAAGTGAAACTCAGTCTGAGTTCTTCTCACCCCACCCCCTGCTGATTTGTTTTCTTTCCGGCTTCATTGCCCTCCTCTCCCAAAACAAAGTAAATGATCAATCTATTGGAGGAGTCATCAGAATGCAGAAAGGAAAGGAAAGAGCTGGGGTTGGGGTGGAGGAGACCAAGGAGGATTTATTGATTCTATTAATTTAAGGTTTTTAAAGTATGGGGTCTTTAAAGTGTACATGGGAGGGTCTTATAGATGGGAAAATATGGTAATTTTGTTAATTTTTAAAATTACTTTGAAAAGATCTATTCATTCACATTTCTTGTTCCTCAGGATATTATCTTCCAAATGATGATGGTGAATTTTACCAGTTCTGCTATGTGACAAATAAGGGCGAGATCCGTGGAGCAAGCACACCTTTCCAATTTCGAACATCATCTCCTGTGGAAGAATTGTTAACAATGGAAGATGAAGGGAATTCTGATATGTTGGTGGTGACCACCAAGGCAGGACTTCTTGAGGTTTGAACTAGCAAATATTTATCCTATCTTTGTAGTTAAACTGTGGAGACAATCCTATATAAATGAGTATGTAATATGGCATTCTGTGTGAAAATAACATTGTGATAAGGGGTTAAGTATTTAAGTGGCTCCTAGCTAACATGGCATATATACATACTAATTAAAAATACAGAATCAGGTGTCTTGTCACCTACTACATGTAAGCTAGATGTGCATCTGATGCTCGTTGACACTTTAGGAAACTAACATCTTGCTCTATTGTCTGCATGCTTGTATCTGTACAGTTTTACCTCCACATAGGATTTACTTTAATTTCATAGTCGAGGAAAAAATTAGTGTCTCCTTGTTTTTGTAACAGTGTATGTGGTAGTGTCAACATGAAGACATATGGCTGAAAGGAATAATTGATTTGACTTTGCAATACCAGTTTGCTCACAGCATAGTGAAAGTGAAGTTAAAGAACACTGTGACACAGACAGAATTAGGCGACATTTTAACGAAGTGATCTAAAATACATTAGCATTCAACTCTGAGCCCTGAGAATGTTTTACTTCTGGTCATTGTGGTCCTGAAGAATGCAGTGGTTATCGTTTTAGATGGCTTTTGATTCTTTATAAAATATAACAACTGCTGTTTTCATGCTGCCTGTGTTTTTAGTATACATAGCCTGTAGAGATGGGCACGAAATGATTTTTTTTTCATTTTGTTATTTGTTTCATTACATAATAAATCAAATAATGAACTGCACCCTCAAAGAAAAATGAAACAAGACGGGATTTTTTTTTGTTCTGTTCCATTTTGTTTTTCATTTCCCCATAGGAATGCATTGAAGCAATGCATTCCTATGGGGAAAAGCCTGCGGTTTTCCCCCAATGTCTGGGGTGCAGAAACCTGGAGATTTTAGCCCCAAGCCCGAGCTACAGCTGATTGGCACTTGGGGTGGCAAAAAGAAAAAAAAGAAAAATGTTTTAAAATTCCTCCTTTCCCTCCCATCCCATCAGGTGGGGGGGGGAGAGGAGGGTTTTTTAAACATTTTTTTTGGCGTCCCAAGCCAGAGCTACAGCTGATCAGTGCTTGGGGTGGCAAAAAAATAAAATAAAAATAAAATAAAAATCCCTCCTTTCCCCCCACCCCATCGGCGCTTGGGGTGGCAAAAAAAAAAAGTTTTAAAATCCGGCCTTTTCACTCGCCCGATCAAGTTACGCAAATACGACACACATAGAGTACACTAAAAATGAAACAAAACAAAACAAAAAATGAAATATTTTTTTTAAAAAAAGAAAAATGAAAGAAAATGCTATTCTAGCGTTTTGTCATTGTGCCCATCTCTAATAGCCTGTCCTGATAATCTGAGGTAAAACTATAGTTGTGAATTGAGATTGTTGGGCAATAAATTGGGTGACCAGATACAAAGTAACTATTACATCTATTCTCCAGTGTGTTTTTTTATCCATTTGATTTATGAAAATAACATTGTGATAAGGGGTTAAGTAGTTGAAGAGAATTTACACGAATCAGTTACTAATGCAACGGGGTTTTTGGGGCAAAAATACCTTTTTAGATATTTGCTTTCATGTTTTTAGTTCAAAATTGAAAAAACCCTGAAAGAAAAAGAAGAACTATTAAAGGTAACTGCTTCACTTGAAAAGGAAACTGTTCAGCTCAGAGACCAAGTTGAGAGACTGGAGAAAGAATTAAACTATGAAAAAGAAAAATTCAATCAGCTTGAAGCAAAGCAGAAGGTTGGTTCATTAGACTGCTATATTTAATATATGTTGATTGGATTTGATATACAGTAAATGTTATGGTTAGTTTATTTCAATTTTTATTTTATTTTGATTGACTGCTGTACCTTGGTTATTTCATGTCTTGTTCTTTCTTTGATATATATAAACCACTTTGGGTAATGCAAATTTTCTTAAAATGGTATGCAAATGGGAATGAATGAATGTTGATGAAACCTGTCAAAATGATGAATTTTCAAAATCATTTAGTGTTCTACAACAGGCCTGGCCAACAGGTAGACCATGGGCTACTGGTAGCCCGTGAAGGGTTCAAAAGGAGCCCGCTGGCCATCAATAAAAAAAGTGAGGGGATAAATTCTCCATCCCTCCCTCCCCCATCCCAAGGACCACCACTGCCCCAGCAAAGTTCTGGGTCTGCCAGCCCACTGTCTCAGCTGAGTGGGGCAGTTCAAGGGCCATGGCGCATTGAAATCTGTTCTCTCTAGAACAGATTAATTGGCTTTTAATGCATTCCTAAACCGCTGCTCTCCTTACAAAAGTTTTTGCTTAAGAGCATGTGATCGGAACAGATAAAATTCATAAGTACAGGTTTTAATGTAGTAGCCCTCAGGCACTTTGGGCCGGAAAAAGTAGAACTTGGCCTGTTCAAAGTTGATCAGCCCTGTTCTACAAGATGTCTGAGGGTGTTGAGAACATAGAATGTAGTGATGTCCATCTGTTGTAGCTATGATACTGGTGAAATGTAAAACATTCATTTATGTTTTCCTTTACAACGTGCAAGCTTTTGGTTAAACTTCAAAAATATTTATTTTTCCACATGTGGATGCATGTTATGTACCAAGGCTGTTTTCATCTGGAACTAAGTGGAAGTATTTTAAAATAATAGGCTAGGTGATGCTATGTCAGAATAGGCATGTTATGTAATTTACTGTTGATGCTTGTAATCATGTTCTTCCACAGTTGAATAGAAACATCCTCTTCTTCCAATGGCCAGTAATGATAGTGGTAGCTATGGATTCTCTCTATTCAGTGAGAGAATGACGAGATAATCATTAATTATTTGGTGGTAGGTGTTAATACTAACTGATGTACAAGCTTTGTTCATTTAACTTGTGGCAAATGGCCCTCATTGATAAGGGTGGATGATAACGACTACAGCACACGTTCTGAGAGGGTGATATTGGTAACTTTATACAGTAAATCTTTCTCCTATTGTGACAATTGGCTTATTTTCTAGCTCCCATTTCATGTTCATAGTCTGCTCCTTTAGGGTTTCTTTTTAGGGTTTCCCCATCTATGTTTTTTGGCACTCCAAAAGGTTGAAGAATACTTAAAAATCACCCCAGAAAAGCAAAGGCAAGGCAACAGATATTCAACAGTAAATAGGGGGAAATTATCAAACCTTTGCATGCACTGGTTTATGGAGAAAGTACAGTATAGGGTTAGGGTTAGGGTTAGGCTTTTTTTAGACATGATACATGTCCCCATTCTTGCAAGCTGAGCAAAAATAAAATAAAATACTTCACTCACACTCCATTGTGCTAAAAAAAAAGTACAACCCCCTCAAAATTAGAAAAAAGGCAAAAAAAATGAAAGGATCCAAGATGGAAGGACACTTGGCAGGCGTATATCATACCTGCCGAATGTATAACATGTATATCATATACTGTGCATGTAAGCATATGTCATGTTTAAGAGGCTGTTTTTCAGTTTGTGCTGAAATATCAGTTGGGTCTTTCTTTTTAGCCCTGAAAGGACTATCCCTACTTGTAACAAATTAATACTTGTGTCTTGAGTTTTACTTACAGTAATTCTTGCATTGGTAACTGCTCTTAGCTCTCATATACAATTTAGGCATTTGTAAATCTGTATACGTATCTTGAAACAAGCATTTCGGAAATTTTTCAATATGAAGTGAGCCTTGTGGTGCAATGGTTAAACAAATGTGCTGCAGCCAAAACTGTGCTGCAGTACTGCAGTTTAACCCTGGGCTAAACCCCAGGGTTCAATCCCAGCCTTCCATCCTTCTGAGGTTGGTAAACTCCTCCAAGATGGTAGCATAGGAAATGTGGGTAGCCATTGACTAGACATTTATCAAAACTAACATTTCTACAATTTTTTTTGTGACACACTTTTTAAGGATAATGTGAAAATGACCCAAACTCTTGAAAATGAAAAAGAAGAGCTCAAGAAGAAATATGATGAAACTACTTCAAAAGTTCTCCAGCTTGAAGAAGACATCATGACTGTTACTCAGAAGGCTATTGCAAAAGAAACAGAGTTAGACAGGTACTAACTGAAAAATGATGTTCCATGTGTCATTAAAATCTCTTTTGTTCAATACCAAATATTTAATTTTTTCATTTTCCGTATAGCTTCAAAGACAAACTTAAGAAAGTAGTCCTTGAGAAAGAACAGCTTGAATGTCAGCTAAAGACGGAGAAGGATGAAAAGGAACTCTACAAGGTAATTATCTGACCTGTCTCATATACAGTACTTGAGAACTTGAATTAACATAATTTTAAATGTATTTTATTTAGTTAGTTTAACTTATGAATAAAATGAATGTGCCACTAAAGATAGAGAGAATTACCTCTTGAAGAGGCCTTTGCTGCACAATTCTGATTAAGTATTTATTATGGGATGAGAAGATGAGAATCCTCACAGGCATTCCCTTCCCATAAGCTGTCATTGGGCAACGTCTGCAGGCTTTCCGGTTGATCACCTGCTCCGTTTGTAATAAAGTGTTTTTTTCCCATCTTTTCTTCCTTAAATTTACTGAAATCTAATTAATTAGATCTTAAATTTAATTAGTTATATATAGTTTAGGCAATCAGCTTCTTCTACCCTCTGCAAGGTTGGGGGATCTATTAAGATGATCCGCCCTCAAAGTCTAATGGATCTGGATGGTTTCCTGAAAGCTCTGGGGCATTATCTGTCTGATATGGTCGGCACTCCTGTCGAAGCTGAGGACACCCTATGGAATAGGGGAATGTCCCGGCAGTTGACACGATCGCACCTAAGCACCCTCTTCCCTTACGCAGACCCCAAACAGCTCCTTGGTATACATCTGAGCTGCAGGTAATGAAGCAGGAAGGGAAACAGCTGGAGTGCAAGTGGAGAAAATACCACCGTGACTCCGACCGAACACAGCTTCAAGCCCATTATTGAGCCTATTATGTGGCAATATGGCTGGCGAAAAGGCAACATTTCACAAACAGTATTGTCTCCTAAAAGTTCTGTCAGGCAGAGCTGTCTCAGGTGGTCCAGGACCTTCTTCAACTGAGAAATACGGTGGAGGTTCTGGATCACGCATCAGTCCTTTGTGACGAGTTTGCTGTTCACTTTGAGGGGAAAATCGCTTAGATTCTCAGTGAATTGCTGGGGGGGGGGCATCGCACCTGGGTCCAGGAGGTTGTAAATGCCTCTTTAAGAGACGGAGTGGTCCCATCACCCTGAAAGAGCCCTGTGGTGCAGTGGTTAAATGCCTGTACTGCAGGTAAAACTATGCTCACAACCTGGGGTTCAATCCCAGGTACAGGCTCATGGTCGACTCAGCCTTCCATCCTTCCGAGGTCGGTAAAATGAGTACCCAGCTTGCTGGGGGGAGCAATGTGTAGCCTGCATTACTGTAATTAAAACTGTAAACTGGCAGAGACTACTTGTGGTATGGGGCGGTATATAAGCAGAACACTTTGCTTTTGCTTTGATAGATCACTCATCAAAATACCTAACCTGGACCTAGAGCTGGTGGTTAACTACCAACCAGTAGCAAACCTCCTTATTGGGGCAAGGTGTTGGATGGCACTGCTGGATGAAACGGATTTTCTGGATCCATTTCAGTTGGGTTTCAGGACAGGTTTTGGTACGGAGACTGCCTAGGTCGCCCTGTATGATGACCTAGCCACGAGAGAGACGGGGAGTGCAACACTATTGATACACCTGGACATCTCAGGGGCTTTTGATACCATCGACCATGGTGTCCTTCTGGATAGGCTGGCCAGGATGGGGGTTGGAGGCACCACTTTGCTGTGGTTCTCATCCTTCCTGGCTGACCATGTGTAGAGGGTGGTGCTGGGGGACAGTTGCACTGCCCCGTGGCATTTATGTCACACGGGTTCCTCAGGGCTCAATACTGTCTCCCATGCTGTTCAACATTTATGTGGAACCGCTGGGAAAGGTCATCAGGAGGTTTGGGCTGAGGAAACAGTAATATACTCAGCTCTACCTCTCGTTCTCTACCAATCCAGGTGAGACAGTTTCTGTGCTGAACTCGTGTCTGGGCCGGATAATGGACTACATGAGGGTTAATAAATTGAAATTTAGTACAGACATGATGGAAATGCTGTTAATGGGTGCTTTGGCCGGACAGACTATAGGGCCATTTTCCTGTCCTTGATGGGGTTGCATTCCCCCTAAGGGACAGGGCTCCTGGACCCCGGTCTAACTCTGGAAACCCAGGTGGACTCAGTGGTCAGGGGTGCCATTCTACAGCTGTGGAAAATATAGCAGCTCTGCCCCTACCTGGACAAGCAGAGCCTCATGACATTTACGTATGCACTGGTAACATCCTGTGTTGATTACTGCAATTTGCTCTACGTGGGGCAGCCTTTGAAGACAGTTCAGCTATTGCAACTGGTTCAGAATCGTGTGGCATGGCTGCTAAGTGGTGGGGCCTCCAAGGATCACATCACACCGATTCTGTGTAACCTGCACAGTTGTTGCCCGAGCCCAATTCAAAGTGCACGTTTTGACATGTAAAGCCCTAAATGTGTTAGGACCTAGACACCCGAAGGACCACCACCTTTCATATGAACCTACTCAGCAATTAAGATTGAGCCAGGGGGCCCTCTTGAAAGAGCCATCCCTCGAGGTGAGAGGGATAGCTTGTAGACATAGGGCCTTCTCGGCAGCTGCCCCCAGGCAATGGAATGCCCTCCTGTGTGAGATCCACCTGGCACCAACATTAATAACATTTTGGCGCCAGGTAAAAACCTTCCTGTTCCAGAAGTTTTTTAATTGATGCAATATAGATTGTGGGTCCTCTGATGACAATTTTAATGTAATTATTTTAGTGTAATATTTTTTATTATTGTTTTAATTATTTATTGATATTTTATGTTTAAACTGTTTTAATTCTTTTGATTGTAAAGCTGCCCAGAGACCTTTGGGTAGTGGGCAGCATATAAATTGCAAAAACAAACAAATAAATAAATTTTTGAATACATTTCCTATTTTGCAAGTCACAAAGTTTATTTAATAACAAAGGAAAATAAAGTGGAAAGATGAAAATATGTAACACCAACTTTTCCTCAAAAAGGTTCGCCCATGGCTTCTAATCTTCAATCCTATGACTTAAATTCATCAGTGGCCAAGTTCACATAACGTAACAAGTTGACACCTTAGTCCACACTGCTTGCACAAATCACACAGCTTTGCTCCATAGTTAATTTCCAGTGTCCTGACAGTGGGCAGCTTCTCTGCTTTTATTTGATCTCTTCCATTATACCCTACTTGGCCTGTATCAGAATGATGGACTTCCCATGAGTAAAGAGCTGTACAGGCCAGCTTTGTGCATTATATTTTTGTCCATCATTTTTCAGTACATGAATGGGGCATACTCCTTATAGGTATCTAATGAACCAATATTCATACTCTGGTACAGCTGAGTTCACACATGTGGGTGCTTCTTAGAATTTTTCTTTTCATAGTAGGGTCATTATGGAATGCACATCTTGGAAATGGTAAAACAGAATGGTGCAGTGGAAATGTCTACACTCAGTTGTGTCAGATTCTCTCCTTTTTTTCTCGAGCGATTTCTCTTTTGTGGAGGTCTGTTTTTTAGAAATATGATAAGAATTTGAGCTGGTTTTAACATTACAGATACATTTGAAGAACACAGAAATTGAAAATGCCAAGCTAGCATCGGAAGTGCAGACATTAAAGACTTTGGATGGAAACAGAGAGAATCTGATAGCTTATTACAAGGAAGAGATTGGACGATTACAACTTTGTGTGCGTGAGAGAGAAAAACTGAAGAAAACTTTTTTGCTGACGTCATCAAACAAGGTAAATTTGATTGAATTACCTCATGTACCCTCATTTGAGTTCCTTAGTTATTCGCGTTGTTTTGTGTTACCTGTAGATCAGTCACATGTGATTAATGTATTTATTATCTCGAAGGGAATATTGATTATATTTGGTCACAGGCATAATTAAAAGTAGGGTGTGGCTTTAAATACATCTCTTTCACTTGTACTCTCTGTTATGGCAGTAATTTGGGCTATCCCTGTTGAATGGTACACAATCCATTCTGGCAAAGGTTTGTACATAAATGGTTTGTAAAGTTTTATCATATATGCACCCATATTTCTCTTTTGTTCTATGCCAAATGTTTTTTGATGTATCACCACCCCTTGTCAGAGAGTCAGGCCATGCAGCATATTAAATCTAAAAAAAGAAGAAGAAGAAGAAAAAGAATCCAGGAAAACCATTAGGACAGGTGAATATTGTGAGCACTTACAACATATGTGTAGCTCTGCCAATATTGCACAGCACTGTGCAGTAATCCTAGATTTTTCTGCTGAAAATAAGTCAGAACTATGTGTAGCTTATACAGTGGTACCTTGTATAAAGGAATTAATTTGTTCCACGTGAAATTCTGTTGAACAAATTTTCCTTTATACAAATTTTCCATAGGAATGCGTTGAAAACAGAGTAATTCTTAATTGCAGCCATTTTTATGTTGTATGGATTCGCCCCATAGGCGAGTCTGTTAAGCAAATTTCCCCCATCTCTGGCATTTTTATGTTATACAGATTTTATGTTATACAAACTATTTGTTATATGAGGGTCCATTGTATCTTGTGCCAAGCTTTTCTCTGTATCAGTCGTACTATGAGGCGGTAGAGGCATAGTACTATATGAGTACTGTATCAGATGTACTATGAGGCAGTAGAGGTATTGACAAAAGAGTGGTGTTTCTTTCAAAAACACACACTCCAAGCTCCCAGGTGTCCGTGCAAGGCAGTGGTGGTGGTGGCAGTCCTCCCTTGGCTTCTAGAGATGATCTCGCCAGCCTTGCTGGGCAGAAGGACAAGGCAGAAGCCAAGTGCCCAGCGATGGCTCCATTTTTCCCTTCGAACTGACTTCTCAGGTTCTGTAGACTTGCTTGCCTTCCACCTTGTCCTTCCGGAAGTTGGCTAGTGAGATTACAGTGGTACCTTTTATAAAGGAATTAATTTGTTCCAAATGAAATTATGTTAAGCAAATTTTCCTTTATACAAATTCCCATAGGAATGCATTGAAAACGGAGTGATCCCATTTTTATGTTGTACGGATTCTTCCCATAGGCGATTCTGTTAAGCAAATTTCCCCTATCTCCGGAATTTTTTATGTTGTGCAAATTTTATGTTATACAAGCTGTTTGTTATACAAGGGTCCACTGTATATCTAGAAACCAAGGGAGGCTTGCCACCGCACTTCCCCCCTCCCCCTCCCTCCACGCACACCGGGGACCTTGTGGTGTGTGTGTCTGTGGAAAAGCCACCAGGATGTTTGCTCACCAAATCTAGGGAACCCAAGAAGTCGTGGAAAGAAGCAGCAAAGCCGTCACTGCATCTCCCTCCGCTCTCTGCAGCCCTTCCAGCCTCTGGGTTGGGGCAGCTGGCACCTGGCTCTGGGTGTGGATCTCCCCCCCCCCATGCACCTGCAATTACTTTATCCACTCCCGCTAGGCAGGTTTCCAAGATGCCAGGAGGGGGGAAAGCTGCACTGTGCAGCCCCCCCCCCCAAATACACACTTGCACTTACCCAATCCATTGAGCAGGTCCTGGTCTACAAATAAAAATCCACGATATACCAAGACCGCATTAAATGAACCACGATGTGGTGGGGGATTACTTGTATATTCTATTTAACTTTCCAGGAAGAGACGAGCATTTTAAAGGAACAGCTTCGCAAAGCTGAGGATCAGATACAAGCCAGTAGACAGGAAGCTCTGCTGATGTCAAAAGAGCTAAGTGATGCAGTAAACGCTCGTGATAAAACTATGGCAGATCTTCATAATGCTAGATTAGAAAATGAGAAGATGAAGAAGCAACTGGCTGATGCTCTGTCTGAACTTAAAAAAAAGACTCTGGTACATAATGAACAGGTAAGATACTCAGTTTATAGATGAGATATGTACATGAGAGAGAGTTGAAATTCTCTTTATATTAGGATAAGGTTTGTATAACTTGCTATAGCTAATTGACAACTTGCTAGGGTACATCTGGGTGTCAACTGGGTGTGTAATGAGGAAAAGAAGCATGTTGTCAACACATGCTAACACCTTACCAGGAGGAGGAGGAGGAGAGGGCAATCTCTGCCTTGTCGCCTCCCTCCTACTTTGGAACCCAAGGTAAACAATTGCAGCTTGGCTGCTGATTCCACTTAGAAAAAAGCTTCCTAGGAGCACCCCCTTTGGAGCTTAATTACTCAGCCTCCTTATCCCCAAATCTTTTCAGATTTGGGGGGCTTACCTAAAATAGCTTGCTCCCCTGGGTCCTTTAGGAGGAGGGGGGCAAAAAGAGATCGGCCTCTCCTCCTGGGTGCTTCGATCTCTGCAAAAGAGATTGAAGCAGGCAGGAGAAGAAGGAGGGGGAAGGCGATGGGGGCAGAGATTGCCCTCTTCTCCTTCTGCCTGCTTCAATCTCTTGCAATATTTTGTGAAAGATGGTCAAGTTTTTTAAGGACATAGCTATAAATGGTGTAGTTGTAGCAGCAGTTGGCCATTATGCAACCATTTCTCTGACATGAAAAATTGTCTACTTGAAGCTAGGAAAAGTGTAGCCTCTTATATATCTTTATTTTGTTCTTTACATCTTTTTGTTCTGTAGTTGTTACTACTCTAGGATTTTTAAACAAACTTCTAAAGAATAAATGCACTTCCCTTTTTCTTGATTTGTTTTTTCTAAAGGAATCACCAAATGTAGTAGAAAAAGAATTGCGCAGGGAGGTTGAAGATCTGAAGCTCCGTCTACAAATGGCTGCTGATCATTACAAGGAGAAATTCAAAGAGTGCCAGAAGCTGCAGAAACAAGTCAATAAATGTATGGACCAGACAGTAAGTAGCATTTCTGAATAGGTAAACCAGTTGTACTCCCTATAATATAAATCATTCAGATTTTACAATAGTTAAACAATTCTGGGTAATTTTTAGGTTAAGGTGTGTCTTCTGATTTCATTAAAAAACTTACAAACTATGTTACTTCCAGAAACCATGCAAGTGTAGAATTAAGGCAGAAACTGCCGCTAAGGTATACCGAGCAAATACAAATTGATAACTGCAAAATAAAATTTGTGCATGTATAATATACTGAGTTTTTAAGTTACAATGTGTACTCCATTCATATTTGCAACTTCTTGATGACCCAAATCCAGAAGGCTAGCAATTGTTTTTGGATGTCTTCTGCTAATTTTAATAAAGCCTGTTCTTAAATGATCATCTGTTGATGTCTGTCTTGGTGGAAAAAAAAATTGGTGGATGAAATTTATAGCTGAAAGGGCCCTCAATTCCTTCTCCTTTCTGGTGCTTGTGCATGTACTCCTCTATATACTTTCCCATGTAGTGGGAGGAATTGAACAATTTTTAACAGTAGAGACTATGATGAGAGTTGTTTCAGGGCTTTCTGGGAGAAATGTCCTTTCATTTGACTTGACTAAATCAAAATGGGAACTAGGCAGAATAGCCCCATTATCATTTTTGGCATGGTTTTACAGCCTTCCAGTTTGCCCAGGCATTTCAAAAGAAAGGTCACTCTTGTTATGCTTGTTTCTGTTTGGTTTAGTTGGTGATGGCATTTGCTTAGCGTATTTTATGCTATATTTGTTCAAATACTTATATTTATCTTACTCAATTTTTGCTTATTTCCCTGAATACTTTTACTATTCAAAAGCACCTTAATTTTTTTTTGTAAAGGCAGTTGCAGGAAATCAGCAGAATCTGACATGCGGATCAAAAAGTGAAACTCTCTTGGTTGAGGCTGGAGATAAAAAGTTGCCTACATCTCCAGGTACCATCTCTGTCCATATCTAGAACATAAAATACTTGGAAGATACCTATGTGGTAGAGAGAGAAAGTGTATCTCTAAAGCTGCGTGGTTATTTTCTTTCATTGCAGTTTTGTGGAAAAAATAATCCAATAATCCATCACTGCTGTATTTATATAAAATATATACAGTATAGAGCAGTGATGGTGAACCTTTTAGAGACCAAGTGCCCGAACTGTGATTCAAGACCCACTAATTTTTCGCAAAGTACGAATACAGCAATTTAACCTGAATACAGGTAGCTGTGAAAGGGCGATGTCGGGTGCCCACAGAAAGGGCTCTGAGTGCCATCTTAGCACCCGTGCCATAGGTTCGCCTACACTGATATAGAGTGTTTTCTAGTGGGAAGAGAGTCATCTGGACAATGAACATATTTGTTTCCATTGAATTGTATTGACATGTAGTAGAACGGTGCTTGCATCCAACTGGTTTACTAAAACAGTGTGATTAGATTCTTGTTTAAGGAGAAAAATAGGTCTTGGCCTTCGCTTTCCATGAGCAGAACTGGAGCCTCCCCGCGCCCCCTTCCCATTAGGCTCCCAAGGGGGGATTCCAAGACCTCCAGAATTCTTTGTTTTGGAAGCATAGAGAATTGCAGAGGGGAAAAAAAGATCACCCCTTCTGCTTCTTTACACTAGATTGTGTTGTTCCATCAGCATTAATCCTATCCTGGATCCTGCATATTTAATAGTATTACACTTGATTTAGTCATGTAACTATTTGTTTCTTTACTCAAAGCACTTGAGAAAATGTTACCTTACAGAGTCCATAGATGAGTTATTTTCCAGCCTCTCCACCCTGTGTCTGGTCATGGATCACAATAGTTGCACATGCAGTCATGTTGCATGATTAATTTTATGCACATAGAAATCCTCAATAGGATTTTGGCCATAGATCTCCAAAGATTAAGAGAACTAAGTCATGGTTTTATTTGTCTTCTTAAGCATTTGCAGTTCACCCTATGCCAAAGATAGGGTATTTTTAAAGGTGTCAGGGTATTAAGGTATGCTGTTCTGTTTAAATATGGGCATCCTGCCTAACATTTATTCTGTTTTATTTATACAGTAGTTATTCTTAGCCCCAGGCAACTTGATAGAGTTCTGGAATTTTCAGAAAAGGAACAACATCATGAAAAGAATAAGGATGCTGAGAAATATAAGAAATGCAAGCAGGCACTGTCAGTAAGTAAGAAGTTGTTATGGAAGAAATAAGTTTTAGAGAATAACTGCAAGGACATTGTTTATCCCTTTTGCTTTCATACTTGGCTTGGCATTTATTGATGGTGTACTTTGGAGGTCATCATTCTTAAAGACCATAACCGCAATTGTGCTTATAGGGATATGAAGGCAAACACCTGTTCCTGAACCGTATAGCATTTTATTAAAAGATTCTACAGGTGGATGCACTATTGGGCTCCCTTAAACCAGTAAAGTGTATTGCCCTGAGCCTTCTGGATGCAAGGTGTACTTGACAGTTGCAAAGCTTTATGGAGTATGTTTATGTTAATTTTCCCCTATTGCTTTTGCAGACAGTGAACAGTTAGGGAGAACAGTACTAAAATAGACTGAAACATCTGATCAACTTTTTAAAAGCCAGCTTTATTTAATAACGTATAAGCAGGTGCATTTTTAAAGCAGCTGCGTTGTATGCCAAATGATCAAGAACTTTTAACATAAGTTTGCAAAACCAGTTAATGACTTTTTCTCTAGGATGAGAAATTAAAATGTAGTGCCTATGCTGACGAGCTGGCCAAGCTGGAGCTGAGGTGGAAAGAGCAACTGAAAATTAGTGAGACTGTGAAGCAACAACTAGCTGCCATGGAGGACCAATATTTAGTAAGTTTAACTTTTCCTTTAACATCAGTCCCAAATTACTTAATTAGATGAAATAATCTTGATTTGAGAGATAACTGTTCTGTTACATGACAAAACTAAACGAAATGAAATGTTTACTCTGTGGATCTATCATTTAAGGCAAATTTCTATTATATATCAGCTCTTATGTTAGTTAACTAATATAGACATGGTCATGATCTGAATGCCAGGTGAACTACATCTGGTGTCTGTAAGGTTCCTATCTCTCAGGTGAGCTCCCAAATGAAGAATTATGGGATTTGTTGTCCAATAATTTAAAAAAAAATCCAATCCCTACATGTATTTTAACTCCCTGTAAATTCAGTCTGCATACAACATAATTCAAAATGTTGGGTTAGACAGGTGGAATGAACATTCGTGGAAGAAACTTGAGAAATTTGAGACATGAGGATGTGACTAGTAGAAAATAGAAATGGCCTAAAATAGCTACCAATGAAAGTGAAAACATGCAGAAGAATTACTGTTGACAATGATGAAATCAAAATTGCTGCAGATTTTCCATGCCTTTGTTTAATCTCCAAAGCCAAATGATGGCTGCATGTGAGAAATCAAAAGACTGAGACCAGGGCAAGCAGCTGTGAAGTAATTTCAGACGAAATTAAGTGTAAGAATGTGTTGTTGGATACTAAAACCAAAATTACCTATGCTGTTAGTCCCTGAAATCTTTTTTACAGTTGATCAAATAGCATTAGCTTGTTTCTTAGTGAATTTTTATAAGTTAAAAAAAATCTTCATCGATATCATCTGTTGCATACTAAATTGCGTTACCGTATTTATCGGCGTATAACACGCACTCCCCCCCCCTGAAAATAGGGGGCAAATGATGTAAGCGTGTTATACGCTGATACAATGTTAAGAAGCCATGTTTTTACTGTATTAACAAGTACCCCCAGTGCCGGTCCGTGGATCAGTCGGCACCGGGCCGCCCGAGGAACTAACCCTAAGCCTAAGAACGGGAGCGGCGACCATCCCGCTGGACTCCGGAAGGTCCTAGCGCCTGTCGATACAGGGGTGGGGTGGGGTGGGGAAAAAAAGAGGGCCTGACGCAGAGCGGCCACGTTCTGCTACGACTCCCTATCAGCGACCCCCCTTCCCTTCCCGCCTGCCTGCCCACAGCCCCATTCTTCTACGCGCAGCTTAAATAGGAGGGGAGCGGGCACGGCTGGGTCCAGAGCGCTTCGGCTGCCTTATTATTGTTGGGGGGGCTGGGCGGGCGGCGTGGTTAGGTGGAGCTCCGCTGGAACCGGCGAACAAGAAGAGGAGGAGGAGGAGGAGGAGGTCGAGGAGGAGGAGGAGGAGGACATTGCGGGTGGAGGAGAAGACGAAGGCAGGTGGGCGAGTGGTCAGCCTGGATGCCCGCCTGTCATTCCGCAGGGGGAAGGAAGGTGCTTTTGCATTTGCACCCCATGCGGGCGAGGGTTCTTATTTTTGGGGCGTGGGGAAGGACTTTTCCCGCTTTTTTCCCTCCGGGAAGAGCCTTCCTGCCCTGCCGCCGCCCCCCTGCCGCTGTCTGCTCTTCTTCTCCCCCCCGTCCCTGCTGTGTGGGGCAGGAGGAGCCCCTCCACCACGCCCGCCTGCCCTGTGGCTGGAAGCGGCGGCGGGCGGGGGAGGAGGAGGAGGAGGAGGAGGAAGAGGCGAGCAAAAGGGGGGGTTGAAAGGGGGCGCACGTCAGGAAAAGCCGGCGACGCAGCCTGGATTGGAAGCCGGGAATGCCCCCCCCCATAGGCCGCTTTGGAGGGCTGCCGGCTGGGTCGTGCGCCGCCCCCGCCGCTTCCATCCCGGGCAGAGGGGAGGTGGTGGTGGTGGTGGGGACACAAACAGAGGGGTGGGCATGCGGGGAGAAGTGGGGTTACGTGCGTGTGCCTTTTGTGTGTGTGTGACACACTTCTGTCACACGTCCCCTCCCTCCCTTGCCCGCCCGCCGTCACCGGGCTCAGTTGTGCCTCCGGTACAGTAAGAAGGTTGTGGGGATGGACGTCGTCGGTTGTTGTTGTTGTTGGTGGGGTGTGTGTGTGTGTGTGTGTGTGAGAGAGAGAGAGAGAGAGAGAGAGAGAGTAGGGAGTTCTGTTCAGCAAGAGAGCAGGCCTAGATCTTTTTTCCTGAAATTTCCCTCTTAAAATGAAGGTGCGTGTTATACGCCTGTGCGTGTTATACACCGATAAATACGGTACTTGAGATGCAACAGATCAAGTCTATAGATTTTTTTTTAATTTACAGCCATTCACCTCTGAAAGGCATGCCATTTGCATAACTGTGCATCAGGATTTCAGCCACTGTGTACAGATCTGAAAGGTGAATGAAGAAAGCTGACAGGATAAATAAATAGATTCACGTGAAATGTGGTGTCGGAGGAGAGCTTCACTATTAACATGCCCTACCAGAAAGATAATGTTTCTAGATGAAATCTTACTAGAAGTGAAAAGGGCTAAATTAAGGCTGTCATACTTTGGTGATATTGTGAGAAGACAGGAATCAGAACAGGTTGTATTTGCCATGAAAAGTGGAAAAGAGTAGAGTAAGACAGAAACCTAAAAACAGATTAATTAATTCAGTTAAAGAAGCCATGGTCCTGAGTTCACAAGGGCTGAGCAAGGCCGTTAAGGATAGAACATCTTGGAGGTCATTAATTCATAGATTTACGATAAGTTGGAAGCACTCTGAAGGCCCATAATAATCGGCTTTCATGAAGCTGTTTGTAGCTGAACATGCTGCTCTTTCAAACATACACTGAGATAGAAAATGGGCCTGAAGTTTGTTTGTGTGGTAGAGACATATCTTTTTCGGTATTCAGTTTTAAACCCTGAAAATGTTTTTCATTAAATGAAATGTGTTATTTCTGTCAATTGAAATTTGGCTTGTGAAATTGAGAGAGTATATTTCTGCTTATAATGATATATAGAGGTAAGGGCAGGTGCTTCCTTTGATGAAAATTAGGAACTGTGCCTAAATAAGTGCATGCCATTTTGTTGCCATAATTCCTAGTCTTCTTTTGCCTATTGTGTTTTCAGAGGAAAGGGGGGATTGCTACCTAAATTCTAACATTTCCATACATCAGCCTGCTATTCCTTCTGTTGCTTAATTGAAGTGTCTAAAGACTTACATCAGGATTTCATAAGCTGGGGAAAGGAGCTTCACTCATTCACCACTTCTCCCCTGTTATCCCTGCAATTGATAGCTTTGCTGCAACAACCTGTGTTCAGAGCATTTCACTTCAGAACAAGAAAACCTAATAGAGCTTCACATGTGTTGTACTTCCCACGTTCTTGGCTTCTTTCCTTCAGAATCAGCAAATATTTTTGGATCCTATTCTCTGCCTTCTGCTTTCCCATCTTGCTTCACTCTCATCAAGAGATAGCAGGATGATACTTCTAAAGTCTTCCCATAGTCAAACCGAAATAGGAATAGCAAAATTGTTGTTGTCAAAACCCACCCCTTGATCTAAAAGATAAGCCGATTAGAAAAGGTTCATCCTATAACACTTGGTGTGGAACTGCTATCTCCCACTTATCCAGATATTTGAGAGTTAATATACAGCAGAAGTCTAACTAAACCTCAGATTAATAGATGCAGACTCATTAATGGCTGGTAGAAGCACCTGTAGTAAATAATGATGTGATAATCATGTCAGCCCAATGAATGACATATTT
The DNA here is from genome assembly GCA_023846285.1 of Phrynocephalus versicolor. NCBI lineage: Eukaryota > Metazoa > Chordata > Lepidosauria > Squamata > Agamidae > Phrynocephalus > Phrynocephalus versicolor. Next base: position 51,368,205 of record JAHTLZ010003542.1, on the reverse strand, counting down.
CCTCTGGGGAAGAGGAAAATTTTAACTAGATCCAAAATGTAGCATCTGTAGGAATAATACTTATTTCCGTTTATGTTGAGGATGCAATACATGTAGCTATGTTATTGTCAATGATGTCTAAAGTGGGGAAGTATTATTAGTGTATATATAACTGTTTATATTCACTAACGTGGTTTGCTTAAATATGTGTTTTTAAATAGGTCCAGTTGGCTGAAAAGGACAGACAGATAAATGAACTAGCATCCCATGTGGGACTGCTCACCAATGAGAAGGTATTATTTTTTAAAATGATTTATACTCCTCCTCGGATATTGAATGGGAAATTGTATTAATTTGTTTAACAAACCTCACAGTAGAAAGCATATAAGTAAAATATGATATAGAAAGTTAACTTACATACATAAATAAAATCCATAAACTATAGAATGCATCTCAAGAAAATTAACAGTAAAATGAATAAGTACTGTTGGTAAAAAAACAGTACAAGAAATCTTGTGACAGCAATGAGGAATTAAGGCAATGCTGTGTTTTTTTTGGACATTTAAGGTTTCCCCTACCTCTTGGCTAACAAAGACTTTATCCAGACCAGAGGAAGCCTAAGCAAGCCTAGGAACCTTGTTTTGCCATGGGTAGGGGGGAGTAGGAAACTTGAAATCACCGAAATACCCCTATAGTTGCTGATATAATCAAACGTATCTGACATAATTTTAATTTTCCAGGATTTCATAGTGTATTGTCATCATCCAGATAGAATGTAACTAAAGCATACAGGCACAGTGGACATCTTCAGAAAAGTGTGTACTTTTTACATTAACTTCACTATTACAAATACACTCTTGGCTGCCATGGAAACCTGGACAGACATCTTAGGTTTTAGCAGATTCATATCACGTTTGCATTCTTTGGCCAACCCTTGGACCTGTTGAAGTGCAAATGAGATCTGTTTAACCCTGCAACATGTATTTACAAAAGAAAAATATCCTATGGGAAACATTTATAGGTTAGTATGTCGAGCTACTTAGACAACACTGGCCTGTGAGATACGTGAAAAGATGTAGTATTCTTATGTGATATCTAGCTTGGTATGCCAACTGTGTTGTCACTTTTCCAATTAGGACTGTTTTAGAGTTTTGAGTCAATGGCTGAAATCCTATTGCTCAACAACTAGGGCCATCTGAATCATTAGAATTTACAGAGGATTTGATGTGGTAAATTCCTACTGATTTGATGGACTTGATATAGTACAATTTAGTATGCTAAGCCACAAGAGTTAACTAATGCATCATGATCCGTTTCTCATGTTTAATGTTTGGAGGCAAATTTCCCTAACTGAAAATGTCCCCATATAGCTTCTCAAGTTGCATGCTGTGTCACACAGCTCAGTGAAATCCTTTTGCTTAGCACCATAACTTGCAACTAGAGTGGGCCCATTAGATCAAGCCCAAAACAAAATTAAAAAAAAAAGACAAAAATGTTATGGCATCTTAAAAACGGCTATATTTTAATGTGAGCTTTCGTGGGCTAGTCCAGAGCCTCAAACCTGAGACTCTTATGGATGAGGAAGTAAACCTGTCCACAAAAGCTCATATTAAAATATAGTAGTTGATGTGATGGACAAATGAAAAAAGGCCACATGCCATTTATAGCTATCTCAGGAGCTCTCTCTTATTCTGAGTGTTTCTTCCAATTGTTTTGCTGTTTGCAACTTGAATTATGATCCCCGGTGTTTGCTATTGTCATGCACAGCAACCTGCCCCCAACTTCAGCACTAGAGCCATGTAGTCTTTGTCACCTGAATCTCAGCCGGTAAAATACTATAAATCAAATTGCCCAGTGTGGACAAATCCTAGGATGTTTCATCCATTTGAAATTCCTAAGTTTGGCAGCTCTTAAAATCTGTGCCAGACCTAATTCTTTTCCCATTGATCAGGTGTGCTTGAATGGTGCGGTAACAGTTCATGTATATGTCAGATGTGAATAGCTGGTCAGGATTTAATTTAAAAGTGAACCTTTTATAATAGAAAAAGATAACTGGCCTAAGTGGATGTCTACATAAATACCAATTACTTTAAAAAAATCTTCTGGTTGAACAGTAATCCACAGTACAGCATCCATCAAACAGTATAGCTCATTGAAGAGGTCAGTGGAAATCATGGGAGAGGCCATAGTTGAGTGCCAGAGTGAATGCAGAAATGTTCAAGTTTACTCTAAGGGTAGACGTAGCAAACCTTTGCAGAGCTGCTGTTAATCATATTTGTATAAATTGTAAAAGGGAAATTGCTTCACAAAAGGGCAGAAAGAATTACTATTATAAGCGAGCTTGTTGGAACTAGTAAGTTGTGCTTGTTACCTGCTTGACTACAGTATTCCGTCACAGCTGAAGCTTTCAGGCTAGCCATAAGAGCAGCTGCATATACAAACCATTGTCTGTCTCAGTGTTATCAGTCCAACTACCCCTGTCCAGGAATATCAACAAAGCACCCCTAATTGCCAGAAGTGTCATCAAAGTGCCATGCCTGGGTCAGGGAGCATCTCGTAGACTGCATACCCCCCTCCTTTGTAGAATTTGGCATCCTATACAGAAAGGGACTGGCCCAGTTTTCTCATATTAAAAAAAACTACTTACTGTGTAGGCTGTGTCTTGACAGGATTCACAATCATTTTATTGGCTGTCACCTAGCCTGTTACTACATCCAGACATTGTCCGAGATGTGCATAGCTTTCTTTGATTCAGATGTTCCTAACAAAAAAGCTGGGTGGCATTAGCATAATTATGGCACTTCAGTTTTAAACCCCCAATGACTGTTTCTGACAGCTTCTTGCAAATGTTAAATAGCATCTGGGGACAATATAGTGCTCTGCAGCAGCCTACAGTCTGAACTCCAGGAGCTTGATGTGCAAGTCCCCCAGGGTGCTTGCTGAACCTACCAGTGCTTATAGGCCTGGAACTACCAAAAAGCTGTGCTTCTGATACTTTACGGTGTCTGTGAAAGATGGTAGCAGTGGGAGATGATATCAAATGCCTTTTAGCTTCATGGGCCAACAATCCCCATGAATCAGGCCAGAAACAAAAGGAAAATACAAAATAAAGAAGACAAAATGTTTTGGTACCTAAAAGACATGGTTGTGTCTGTGTGTTCGTCTCTGTGTTAGGAAGATACAAAAATTTGAAGAATTCTGTCAACCATTTAAAACAGAATGGAATTCATCTTTGCACTATGTTACTTGCCAATTTAAAAATATTGATTTTGGCTTTCTTTAGAATCCTGGAAGGAGACCAGGAAGCAACACAGAAGGAATCACTGAAGGACAGACATCTCAGCAAGCATTATACTTTCTCAATCCAGTTCTCCGTTCTGAAGATGATCGGCCAGTTCCTGCTGTGCCAAGTAGACTGCCTGTACTGCAGTATGGAAATCCCTATACAACCCAAGAAACCAGAGGTTGGACAACACTGTTTTCATCAATTTATTTTACTGGAAAAGTCTGTAGGGGAAGGTGGCACAGAATTCATCTTAGATGTATTCATCTGAATTCAGAAGCTTAAGAACTTTAACTAATACATTTGAAGAAATTGGTCAGATTTTTTAAACACTAGGAGAAAAAGCTCTTTTTAATAAGAAGAGCACTCCAATGCCTCTGTTTGTCTTACTAAGCTTCTGGTTGAACATTTCTTGCAATATGACATATTAATACAAATAGAGCTTCAGTGTGTATAACTTAATCTCTTTGAGTACAGATGGAGCAGATGGTGCTTTTTACCCTGATGAGATCCAAAGGCCACCTGTAAGAGCAACCTCTTGGGAACTTGAAGACAATGTAGTGTGCAGCCAGCCAGCTCGCAACCTTAGTCGGCCTGATGGTTTAGAAGATCCAGAGGATAGCAATGTAAGTTAGAAATAAAAATAACAGTTACATCTAAGTGAAATAAGATGACTTTATCTCACAGTCTTTTTTTATATAAATTTTATTTCTAATAATTAAGACATACAAACAAATAACAATACAAGTGCATCCCCACCCCCCGGGACCATCCATTTCTTCCATGAGTTCTTCCATGAGTTCAGTCTTCACATTAAAGACGATTACGAACTGCGCTTCAATGGTTTGGCCCAGTTGGGTGTAGTACCCGCACAGGTGTTCTGTGGTCACCACATGCTTCTTCCTCCTCTGCCTCCTTTGTGGACTCACCCACTCACTGCTGCAGCGTGCTTCCCCCCAGCCCCACCTTCTCTGCACACCATTGGGCACTCAGATAAGGAGGCAGGGCTGGGGAGCTCGCAGTGCTCCAGTAAGTGGATGATTGCACAGAGAAGGCAGAGGAGTGAAGTACGCTGCAGCCAGGGAGAAAAGGACATGTTTGGAAACACTTAGCTTGAGGGCAGTATGGATCATTCCAGTTCCAGCCGAAAAGGATCCAGTGGATGTGCCATAGAAATATTTTGTGTCAATAACACCTGAATCTCTGAAGACACTGTTTCACCATATAAATAACAACACATGAACAAAATGCTGATGCTTAGGTTTTTATCCTGATATTTCAAGACATCAGCCTTCTCAGCAGTAATGTAAAAAAAAAAAAAAAAAGAGCTGATTTCTGGAAGGATTTAATATTTCTGTGCCCATTTTATATGGAACAAATATGAAATGTTAAAGAATTGGAATGTATAATGTAACATGGTATGCAGTGCTGTTAACTGTGACATAATTTCTTTGCACCCTTTAACTTTAAGAAACAGTTTAATAAGAAACATTCCTTTATAGAGTTCTGTGCTCTTTACAGATATAGTGGTAGCATGACCTGCTTCTCATTTAGTCTAGTTTGCCACATTTAATTGCTATTAACCTTTGCAGAAACTGATCAGTGTTCAGACAGGCATGATTTTAGCCCTGGTGCTCAGTACCAATAATTGAGAAAAAATGTATCTCTTCCTCCTGCCTTTTGACCCTGAGTCCATTACTGTGAATAATTAGAGAAACTGTCAGAACTTCTGTGGCCTATTTAACGTCTGGAAAGTGAGCTTAGCACGTTTGCCTACCTTTACTTCACATTTTGCATATTTAATATGACCGTTCTTGGCACAGACATTACACATGACAAGCCCTTCTCCTCTTTAGTCATCTGCAGCAGTTTAATTAGCCGAGTGTTCTTTCTAATCTATGTGTTTTGCCCTCTTGCACACTCATGAGGAACAGAGCTAAAGTCTTGTGCTCATTTGCTGACATAGCTTAGGTTTTGTAATGAGGTAAAAGGATCCTAATATGCTCAAATGGGAACCAACTTTAGGCAAGTGTGTGCCTGTTCTCAGAAGATTTTTCTTGTCTTACATCAACTAGAAGTTTTAACATCTTACCATCCCTCTTTTCTGCTTGTCAAATGAAAATCACTTAATTGTTCCCAGGGAAGGATGTTCAGCAGAAGAAACAAGATGCTCACTTCCCTGCTTTATTTAATAGGTAGAAGCTCTTGGCAGGCAACCTGTACAACTGAGCTGATTAAAATCAAAATGCCCAATAAAAGAAAGCAATATAAGCTGATTATGGCAGGAACCCTCTTGTTATAAGCACATCATCTTGTATAATAAGCTATCAAAAGGGAGCGGATAAGCTGCCAATTACTTTCATTCTGTTTAAATGTATGCATCAGCTCAGTGTATTCAAGGTTCTATCTGAAGGCAAGTATCATCTGTAAAAATGTGTACTCGGTATTTTCTGAGTGCTGATGATGAAAGCACACACCGATAGGGACATATATTACACATTATAGATATATAATATAGATATAATTTATAGATGGCTTGCTAGTAAGATGCTAGCCTACAGATAATTCACCTTGGCTAATGCTAAAGGACCATGCAAATGAGGTGTAAAGCCTTTGAATGTGTTCAGACTGAAATTATGAGAATGAGTGCTTAGGCTGAAAGTGCTACATATGGACAGTTTTTTTATTTGTGTGTCCCATCTCAAAATTGATCTGTGCTGTGGTGCCTGGTAGAGGTTGCTAATTCATCTTAGCTATTGCTGAATGTTTTTAAATGGATGATCCTTTAAAACTGTAGCAAGTGATGGCAAAGAGGAAAAGGCTGACTTTTATTTTTGCTGTACTGATCAGAAAAGATCAGAATTGTTAATTATACCTCAGCCTTTTACTGACTGCAGTGACTGGCCACTGTGGGATTTGAGACAGGTTGCTTTTTGGAGTTCTGTTGCTGGTGCACTTAACATATTCATCAGAACAGTGTTGAATTTTGAATAAGTGCTATTTTATTTTTTAACATTATTTCATAAGGAATTTGCAAGTAGAACGAATTTTTCCTGTTCCATAGGCTTATTGATGCTAGTTGCGGCTAGTTGTGGCTATTTGCATGCTCTTAGCCCTCATTAAATGAAACCCAGGCTTCCAGTGGTGATGAGCATAATCACTCAGTTCAGTTGACTGACCTGATTCTAGGCTAATATGGTTCATGCAGGGTGGCATTGTTGACTCCGATGCTTTGTCACTGAGGTTTTGAATCAGTGATTTCTCACCATCTGCATATGTATTTCAGTTGAGCTGAATTTCTGCAGTTAATGAAATTGAATTTGGCTTAATCTAGAACCTTATATTTTATTTCACAGAAATTTTAGTTGTTAAATGTTGGCACTTTGAGGTCCCTAGTGCTATAGGGAAGGGTGAATTGTGGTCCTAAAGACATTTTATTTATTTATTCATTCATTCATTCATTCATTCATTCATTCATTCAGTTTATATGCCACCCACTATTCAAAGGTCTCTGGGCGGCTTATAATTCAAAATTAAAATGAACAATTAAAAGCAATTAAAACATTAAAATACAATACTCCCTTGGCAGATCTTTCAGTTAGCCAAGAAGGGCAAGGGTCAAGCAGCGTGGTGGTAGAGCAGACAGATCCAAGCACCCTTTCCACATCCTCAGGTCTCAATAATTGACACTCATTCAATAACACTGGACCTAAGCACAGAGGACTGGACACATCCCTTGATTCTGCCCCAAAAGTGGTGTCCAAGTCACTGCGAATCTGAGCGATTTTTCCCTCAAAGTGAACAGCAAAGTTGTCACAAGGGGCTGGCACGTGGTCCAGAACCCCCAACGTATTTCTCAGTTGAAGGAGGTCCTGGACCACCTGAAACGGCTCTGCTGGACGCCACTCTGAGGAAGCAATACAGTTTGTGAAATACTGCCTTTTCACCAACCGTATCGCTGGCTCAATAATGGGCTCGAAGCTGTGTTCGATCAGAGTCACAGCAGCATTTTTTCCACCTGCACTCTAGCCGTCTCCCCTCTCGCTTCATCACCTGCAATTCAGATGTGTACCAGGGAGCTGTCTGGGCTCTGCATCAAGGGAGTGGGCGCTTAGGCTTTATTGGCCTTCAGTGCTCAATATACCTATCCAGCATAGCCAGTGGTAAGGGATGATGGGACGATGTCGTTGATGCACATCCTGGTTAGTGTCGCCCACTGGATGTAGGACGTTGTGGGGGTAATGACTTTAAAAAAAGTTATAAAAATCCAGAACTTTGTTTGCAGGATGATGAGGCGACGACACCTTCTGCTCCTGATCCACCAAACCTCCACTTGCATGAACGTGGAGCTGGATTTTGTTTTGATTCCAGGTAAGAACAAAAGTGGCATCAAAGAGGCAGTAATGTCACATTTTTTACTTTGAAATAATTAGTTGTTATGACATTGTGCAGGGCTCTACTATTGACTGAGAGGACACAAATTCCATTGAGGGAGCCTAAATCCTGTGCCAGGGCCTTAATCAACTTTAAATTGCAACATTCACCTGGAAGAGTGAGATTCCCATCTGCCATCATCTGGTGTTTCAGTAGCTGTGAACAATGGTGTTGCCTTGTTCCAGAACCCTGTAGTGAATAGAGATTGCTACAGTATTGCTGACTCAACTTCTCTCTTCCATATTTTGTGCTTCAAAACGTGTCTAAATAAAATATAAGTTAAAATGTTAAGTGTTCTGCTTATATACCGCCTCATAGTGATTAAAGCACTCTCTGGGTGGTTTACAATTTAATTATACAGGCTACACATTGCACATATGCGCCAGTAAATGTCTTGTTATAGCTAGCTATAGATGCAAGCATGAAAAAAAAAAGCTACCTTGGTTGATATGACATAGGCCAAATTCCTCTCTGTGGACCTGGATGATGCAAACCCTTTGAAGGACTTTGAGTCAGTCTCACTGAGTAAAGGTTAAATTGACATGTTATTGAGTAAAACTTGCAGCCATTGTTTCTTCTAATTTTCATTTATGCTGTACGAACCTTGCCAGTCTGCACAAGGGGTTGAATTTCAGCTGAAACCTGAAAAGTAAACAGGCATGGCTAGTGTGCACTTTAGAGGGACCATTGCTTACAGCTCTTTTGTTTTTCTTAGTTGGAGATTGTGTGTATGTATCTCAGTGCAGAAGGGGGGGGGAGATCTGCTCAGATTAAACAAAGAAACAAAACAATAGCTGAAATCCTTTGGTACAACTTTATATTGCATAGTGATAGCGACAGCAATATCTGGTAACATTATTTTTTGCTTTGATTTAATTTTAAACTTCTTGTCCCCTTTCAGGTTCTGAGGCTCCCTGGGGATTCCATCCTCCTAGAGAGCCCAGGAACCTAAAAGGATCAGTGGTGGTAGAATAGGAAGGATTAAATTAAAATAGAATAAAAAGTAACATCTCTGGGTGATGACATCATTCTGTAATTTTAATGCAATCTTTTCCCATTACATATGAAAATGTTGAAGTGCATGAGGGTACAAGGACTTGCATATATTAAGGCTATAGTAATGTACAAAGGTTTGAAAACATTGGACTCATTAAGATGATACAAGATTATCTCTGTCTGCTGCCATATCTGAGATTATTAGCAGTGCCAGATCAGTCTGTCCATTTGAGTTCAACTGCTTTCTTCAAGGGTTGTTCTTTTTCTTTTTGTATTCCTAGTTTTGTGCACATCAAAAAGTGTCCCCTTTGTGAAATGAAGTTTCCTCCTAACTACAATCAGAGCAAGTTTGAAGAACATGTCGAAAGTCACTGGAAGGTGTGTCCAATGTGTCATGAGCAGTTTCCTCCTGACTATGACCAGCAGAATTTTGAAAGACATGTTCAAACACACTTCGATCAGAATGTTTTGAATTTTGACTAGGTCTTGGTATCTTAATGCAGTTGAGCTTACACTAAACTTGAATGAGCTCTGGAAGATGGAGAATGCAGCTTTCTTAATTTGATGCAAATATGTTATTTATAGGCAGAGCGCTGTGCATTGCAGTTGATTCAAAGTAAACCTTTGGCCTGTTAGCAAAAATTGAGTTAGCCTTTGTTGTTCCAGCATATGCCGAAAGCTGTTATAATACTCACCAAGATTTATGCCCTGGCTAACAAAATGCATAGAAACACAGGTACTGGACAGACCTGTTCAGAAAAGTTAGCATTCCAGATTATGATAGTAGCAAGTTCACAGAATGACATGATTTTGCTCTTGCTTATGCTAACGTATGATTAGATACTTAATTCTCATTCCATAGTAATAAAATGAGACTTCTCAGAGTTGTGTGTATGTTTCATATCACAGTTGATTCCGAAGGCTACATAATTAATCCAACAAAAGTACAATTTGTACATCTGTTTCAGAAATGTAGCTATGTTAAGATTACACGCTTGGAAAACATTCGTATGGTAATGCTCATTTTTACATACCTATTATTGCTTCTTGGAAATGTCATGTACATGAGTAATCTATTAAAATTTCTGCAGTTAGAGCTATTAGAAAATTATTGCATAAAAGGGGCTTCACTTGTGCTCAGCAGCTTTTAACACAATGCTAAATATGAAGCCCACTTCCCCTTTCTGGGTTCTTTAGCCAGTTGTGTTTATAAAGACTAAAGGTTTCTGGGATCTTCTGCATTCTACTTTGCACATTTCCCCCCGTTACATTTGTGGTGTATATCTAAAACACTATATTTTTAAAGAGTTACTTAATCTTTAGTAAGCAGTTCAATCCTTTTGAAATAAAATTAATCACTTTTCATCTGTTGTACAATAGTCAAATTAAAGACGAAAACCAAACACCTGCTATGTGTTCTTTTGTCATTTGCATGTGTTCTGCATGTGTCTTGAAAAAGTGGCCATGACCTTCTAAATTAGCTTTTCTGGAGCACAAGAACAATGTATTTCTTAGTAAGTGGGACAATACGCAATGTACCTTGCCATGAGTATCTTCATCTCAGACAATAGGGTCTTTGGATCCAAGCTGTTATTCCTAACTTCAGTTTATTCCTAAGGAAGCCATGCATTATACTTGTTGTGAGTTTTTCAGGCTGTTTGGCCGTGTTCTGGAAGTTTTTCTTTCTGACATTTCGCCAGACTCTGTGGATGGCATCTTCAGAGGGCAAGGAGCCCTTGATCTCTGAAGATGCCTGCCACAGTCTGGCGAAACGTCAGAAAGAAAAACTTCCAGAACATGGCGAAACAACCCGAAAAACTTGCAACTATCAGATCCTGGCTGTGAAAGCCTTTGAGAAGCCATGCATTATTTTGGTGGTTCCACTCTGTTTTTCTCACCTGGTATATTTATTCTTTCTGTGAGTTACAAAAGTATTATACCTGTAGTCGTGTATCCTAATCTCTCCTTTAGCTACAATTAGCTCTCATTCAGATGGTATAAATGATATTTTCTGCTACTATGGTAGTGTCAATGGACTGAAAGTTGGGGTAGTCTTTTGAGGGGGTGGAAGCTACAACTTTCAGAATTCCCCAGGAGCCCTAGGAGTTCCAGTCCACAGAGCACACCTGCAGGGATCTGTATTTCACTCACTTGGATGAGGGGGCCTGTCTCTGAGGTTGCACAGCTGTCTTGGGCAGTGCTTTATGTTTGTTAATGCCCAAAGAGAGGAAGCAGTCATGGTGTCTGGGAGTCATAATCTCACTGCCCTCTACGCTTTATACATACTTCAGAAGAACTACAATGCCCAGGAAGCTCTGCTTCTTGGTTTAGTGCAGGGCTGCCCAAAGTCCGGCCTGGGGACCAAATCCGGCCCGTCAGGCCATTCTTGTTTACTGTTGTACAGGTGTCATAATTACAGTATGCCTGTATGTAGGGACCCATCTTTATGTATTTTGCAGCCAACCATGGGAAACAAGCAGGGCCCATTCCACTGAACAAAACTTCAGTGTGAAAGAATACACCACACTATGGTAGCCTTAGCTTTTCACCCCTTATTAAGGTAAGACATTTGGTGGTGGTGCATATTAATGAGAACTACTGGCAAGGGCCAGAAGAAAGTATAATAATGTACCAGCTAATACTTGCTATTGATCGCATCACTTTGATTAAAATAGTGCACATGGTTACTGTTAGGCTGAAAAATCTACTGATGTCTTTTGTCACCCACAGTATAGTTAAGCAAAATTATGAAACAGTATCCAATTTTCTTTTAGGTCAGAGGCAATTTATTAAATTTGATTCAATTTACATTTATAAGCAGCTTTTGTTGAAAGAAATTTTTGATGCACTTGGTGGTGTTCAGTTCTAAAACAAACTCGTGGCTTCCCAACTTAATGAACTTTGTCCCCAACAAAATATAGGAAAATATAATTTAAAGCACATTTTCACAGACACAGTACAATACATTCACTATACACAATATAATAAAATAGTCTCATTTTTTTCCTGTCTAATACTGTCACGATGACTAGGTAAAGAGTAATTGGATTGTAATAGTGGAAAGAACTGACATGCAACAATGCTTTGTTTAGTCTGCTTTCAGTTTCTCTGAGAGCAGGTCAGATGTCAGTATGTTCGCTGGGTAACAGGACTTTGGGTACAAACAATAGATTCTTATGTCTGGATCATCTTTATAATATAGGTATATTATCACTTGTGCTACAAAAATGAATCTTTATGAAGGCGCATTTAGGGGGATTTGTTTAAAAGAGGCTTTGTTTTAAATCTTTTCAACCCTCATTATGAGAGATTTAGAAGTTCAGAGCATTTTTTTACCTAGTTAATGACTCCTTGTCCTCTCAGACTTGACATGTTCTAAACGAATAAGACTCACATTTCCCATATCATTTTTATATAAGTACAAAATACACAGAAGAGGATTACTTGAAAAGCTCTACTTTTTCTTATGAAGGAGACAACCTCCTCCTAATTTTTATTAATGTAGCTTTTGCATACTAAAAGTGTTAATCTTCACTCGCACTTACATAAGGGGAGACCGCTGAGGGCTGGATAGCATAAAATAAACAAAAGCATACAAGTATGGTCCAGACACAAGTAACTCTTGACAGCTCAGGACTATCTTTGAGTACTTGCTTCAAGAAGCACTTCATTTCGGTAAGGCTCAAGATGTTTCATATTTCAGAAGAAAACTCAATGTTAAACATGTGGAATGCAACAACCCACAGTAAATTATAAAATATATATATTATATATATACATACAAAAATCTGAAGGTACAATGTAAATGGAACGGAAACTTCCTTAACTAATAATGTACCTCCTTAAACCATGTCTAGATTATTTTTTTATTTGCAACTAGTGGTCTATACTAGTCCATGCTAGTACAGTACTTTGCAACCGTTGGCAACACAAAACCTTTAAATTGGTTGGCAATCAAGAACTACAAAGTGCTTTAAGATCTTCACCTATAATGAAGATAATTTCTCCCTCTCAAAATTTGCACTTCATATCCAAGTGACTTCTTAGTAGTAGATATCGGGGAACAATAATAGGACCAGGGGAACAGTCCTTTGGAATCCAGGCATTAACATCTATAGGACACATCCTGTACAGACAGAAGCAGGAAATCTAATGCTAAACTTGCATTTACTAGTTTGAATGCAGATAGCCAGCATTTCAGAGAACTAAAAAGATTGCAAGATAATATAAAATACAGCAAGCACACCTTTTAATGTATGTTATTTTGAGTATGAAAATACTTTTAGCATATGTTAAACATTCTTTTATTTATAACTCCAATACCTAAAACCTTGCTATCCCACTGATAACTCTATTATATAAGGCATATTAACCAGGTGGATAATGGGGGATTGTTTTGGTTTTGCAAGCACATGGGAACTGATGTGTTGAATCTCTTCAATCACATTACAATCTTGTTGCAGTGCCAAGCTTTCCTCCCCTTCTCCGTTCTTGTTTAACACTGCAGAAACTAAATAATACATCATCCCCTAATTCTTTCTGGAGATTTTTTTTTTAAAAACAACACCTGTAGCTTTTAGCACCTTTATATCAAAGTAATGTATATGGGCATGATGATTACATGTGCAAATGTACAAAATTGTTAACTCTACAAAGATACGTCATTCCAAAATTACAGAAAAATGGTAAAGCATGCATTTAAATTCTTCCAAGGGTTGCTCCGTGCTTCCCCAGAGAAGGTGGCTGTCTTCAAAATCAGCAGCTGCTGGTGAGGATCCCTTGGCACGTTTGTGACCAGCACGTTATTGCTGCATCTTCCTGATAATCTCAGCAGACACGGGCGGGTGGAAATTGATTGTATGGTGCCGCAGACCCTGAGCTGTTTTGTAACTCTTCCCACAACGACATTTGAATGGCTTCCGCACACGTATCTGTGTTCTGTGGCCATTTTTGGCATGGTATTTTATACCATTCACGTTCTGTGGGGGAAGCAGGATGGAACATAGACTTCAGCTGTTATATATCAAGGAGGTTTGGCAGGAACTCTTGATTTTTCACAGTGTGAGTGTAGTTTGGACTGTAGTTATCAACCATTTAAGGAAGAGATCTCAGGCTACAAATCTAAACATAGGACAGCTTGAAATCCTAAAGCTTAGAAATGGCAGAGGCACGCGGGATGCATGGTCAAAGGTTCATGCAAGCGTCTTCATATCTAGCCAGAAAGGCCACCAAACGTTATAGCAAATTAGAAGTCTCTAAAAAGGGGGGAGGAGAGTGCTTCTTTCTATTCTCAAAACTGACTTGTATGTTCAAACCAAGTATTTCTATTTCTGCTCTCAAACTGGTATGATTTAGAAGCAGCCAACAGTGACTGTCTCCCAGCAGCCCTATCCAGCACAGCCAAGTGTGATGGATTCTGGGAATTGCAGTCCTGCAACGCGTGAACAGCTTCAGTTGATCACGCCAGTATAGTTAGTGGTCAAAGTGCTGAAGTACAAATGGGAAGACATACATTCAGATTCCCATTCAGTCGTGATCAAAAAGGACGGGCTATCTCTTGGCCTAGCATGCTTCTCAGCACATGGAGGACAGAAGATAAAGAGAGACAACAGAAGATGATGCCAGGTTGGAAGACACAAGGGCTTCTGTCACACTCGCACAAGGATGACATTTAGGGACAAAGAAGATACCTACTTTCAAAGACACCAAGTTTCCTTCCAAAAATTAACACTTACCTTATATCGTTTTTTACAGCCAGGGACTGGACAAGCAAAAGGTTTTTCATCTCCACCATTCATACACATGGAGCTAAGGATTGCTTCCGAGCTGATGGCACTTTCTGAAGTCCAGGACTCATCGCTGTCTGAATCCTCGTAGTCTACTTCCTCCTCATCGTATTCACTACCTGAAAGCAGTCCAACAAAAATAATTCAGTACCAGTACACTATCTCATTATATATCATGCCACCACCGCTGATCTCACACTTATCTACTTCCATTTTAAATATGTTTCTCAACTAGGAGTGTTTTTCATTCCACAAAGGTTGCTCACGAAAGCTGGGATTTCCTATAACTTGTAATGTTTCCTTTGTTAAACAACTGCTGCTGATATATTATGTAATCACTTGGCTGTAGCTTCATTCTAAATATTGATTTGAAAGAGCTATTTTTATTGTTGGACAAGGAGTAAAAGAACGGAGCAGGGTAGAATGGAATCCTTCCCAATGCGTCAAAACCAAAGCAGATTTTTAAGGCTTTTCCTTTACACAGTAAAAACACTTAAAGGGCATAATTCTCTAGATCATAAACAGTGTAAAATAATATGTTGACAAGTCTTAATACATTTACTAGCCCTCTGGAATTAATAGGAATTATAGCACAACATTAATAAGAATTATATTGTAGCAATTACAGCTGTGAAATTCATTCCCCCAGGTGTGAGGATAAATGGCATTGTGTGTTGCCCTGGTACAGTATTATGTTCCAGATAAACTGCAGCAGTCATTTCAGGACCACGTGGCAAGCTTTTTAATTTTATTTTTTAAAGTTGCAATAAATATTAATAAGACGCTGTGTGAGGTGCACATTAAAAGGAGACCAAGAGTAACTGAGAAGGCAGACTTGCAGTAGCCACCGTAAGGATATGTAACAAGCAGCAGTAAAAAAGCAGGAGGGGGGTATAAGGGAAACCGGGACAGGGAGACCAAGCTTGTCCTCGTTTTGCCAAAGAATAATGTTGATATTGCAGGATTTTGCTTGTCCTGGCAGAGTCTGGTCTTCTGTTCTGCCTACAGACCCCTGAATAATTTCAAATCAGGACGATTAAACTGCTCAGAAATCACACCGTGAGACAGTCAGCAAGCATAAATACAGAAGGTCCTTGCAAAGCTGAGTTTATAAATCCAGAGATTCATTTTCTCTTGTCCCTTTAAAGCCCTTACCAGTTTAGCCATGAGCCACATACCTACCCTCTTAAATAAGTCTGCAAAAACTCTGCTCTTTCGTGAGGCCTTTGGCGAGTTTCTGTAGTTTTTTTTCTTTTTCTTTCCCGCCATCCACACTTTGCCCCCTCCGAGAAACCTCGTTACTGGGCCTATATGCGATGCCAGGGCACTAAGCTGTTTTAAAGTTGTTAAAGTTGTTTTGTTATGTTGTTATTATCCCTTATTGTGTCTTAGTTGCTTTGCCAACTTTTGTAAGCCGCCCAGAGTTCCCACAGGAAGATGGGCGGGGTATAAATCTAATAAATAAATACATAAATAAATAAATTACAAATTCTCATTTAAGGCAGAGAAACGGGGTTAAGAGTGGCATACTGTGCAGCACCTCCATGCGAGGGCTTTCCCCCTTGTATTTGACAGAGGCCTCTGATACGCATCTGTTGCTTTGCTTTAGTTGGCTTTTCTTTTCTTCATTTGTAATTACTGGGAAAACTCTTAGTCAGGGGACCTAGTGGATTAGAACCAGATGTCATTACATCCCACTGAGCTGCTAAAAGTAGCCTTCCACTTTCATGGCACCCTCTCTTAGGGACTATGCTACCTGTGCCATAGCTTCTTCCACACCATAGGGCCCTTCTCCCTTCTATACAGCATGAGCTGGGGCTAGAGCAAGTTGCAGTGGGCAGGGACATCCTCCTTCAGGTGCCCAGTTCACTGTTTTAAATCAGCATCTAGCTCAGAAATGTTTCGATCTGCCAGGCTCAGACTTGAAACTCTTCATTGGTCTAACACCAAACTCAGTCCAGCTTGGCTCCATATTACGATGGAACAAGAGAGAGTGGTGGCGGACCAACTTCAGGTGTTACTGAATGAAACTGATGCTCTTGGTCCATTCCATTCAGGGTTCAGGACATGTCTTGGCATCACTGCCCTGCATGATGACCTTTGGAGAGAGACCAACACAGGCAAAACACCCCTGTTGGTTCTCCTTGACTTCTTGATGGCCTTTGATACTATTGAACACGGTATCCTCCTGGGAAGAATCTCTTGAGTTGGGGATTGGTTTTGGCGATGACATATAAAACCCTAAATGATCCAGGACCTTGATATCTGTCAGAGTGGCTTCTCCCACAGAGAATTACCCATGCCACTCACTCCTCTCAGGTTGGGTGCCTGAGGGTACCAACACCATGAGAAGCCTGGAAGGTTGCAATGAAGAACCAGGCCTTCTTGGTGGTCCCCCTGGTTGTGGAAGCAACTGCAGCAGACATCCGCCTGCCCCCCTCACTAGAATACAGTATTTAAATACTTTTAAAAAAACAAGTGTGTGTTGATCACTGGGATGCCAATAACACCATATGTATCCACCTCTACTTCTAATTTCCTTTTGATTAGTTTATAATTTGTGTGTGTGTTGTGTCATTACAGTCGTGACCGACCCTTCATGACTCCACGTCCATGGAGTTTTCTTGGCAGGAATACTGGAGTGGTTTGCCAGTTCCTACTCCAGGCGCCTACAGCACCTGGTATTCCCTGGTGGTCTCCCATCCAAGTACTAACCAGGGCCAACACTGCTTAGCTTCCGAAATCAGGCGAGATTGGATGTACTTAGGGCATCTAGGCAGCCAGTTTATAATTTATGTTATTATTAATTGATTACATTTGCCTGTGTTTTAATATGCTTAATTCTTGTATTTCCTTTGTAATTTATTAACATGTAATTTGTTCTTTATTATATCGTATACTGCCCAGAATAGCTTGTAGGCTAGATGTAGCACTATATGTCCAATAAATAAAATAATAAATCAATCATATGCATCAAGATATAAACAAGACTGGAAGAGCCTTCATGGTCACTAGTCTTTAAAAGGATCAATATGTTAACGTGATTTCACACCTCTTTAGGTTCTTCTACACAAAGATATCCAAAGTTGTGTAACTCTCTTGTTTACAAAGGTGTGATTAATACCTGGGAACAATAACATAACTAGGGAATCATGGTCCTTTGGGAATCTGGGCAATTGACATCTGTTTAACACATCTTGTAAAAAGAGAGCAGGAGTTCTAATACTGCAAATATTTCCAGCATTTCAGAGAACTAAAGGTTCTTACCGTAGTTTTATCTCACCTTTCTCCTTAAAATAATATAAAACGCAGCAAGCATACTTTTTAATGTAGGATCTTTTGAGTATGAAAATATTTTTAGCATACATTAAACACTCTAATTTATAACCCCAATACCTAAAGCCTTGATATCCCACTGATTACTCAGCTGCATAAGGCATTTTAATCAGGTGGATAATGAGGGATTATTGCTGGAGTGTCAAACTTTCCTCACCTTGTCTGTTGCTGTTGAACACTGCAGAAATAAATGCACATCACCCTCTAATTCTTCTTTCAGGGGAAAAATATTTTTTTAAAAAATATCACAATTTTAGCTTTTGGCCCCTTTGTATCAAACTAATATGTAGACATGAAGATTACATGTACAAATGTACAAAAATATTGACTTGACAAAAACACAGCATTCAGAAATTACAGAAAAACTGTAAAGGGGTGGAAAGTTGGAATAATTTAACTATCGCTCACTGTGCCGTGTCACTGAATTGTCTATTTAACCATCTTCTCTTTGCCATTCTTTATATAACCCAAACAACACATTCCTATGGGCTATGGGTATGCCAGGGTCTATCCCAGGGAGAGCAAGAAGGCTTATGCGCTTGGGCCTCATAATCACAGAAGGCCTTACATTTACACTGCCATTTTATGACCCAGTTTTAGCATTCTTGTTTTAATGTTTCAGATTCAAAACTAGAAATGGCCCGAGTCCTGGTATCAGAGATGTGTTCAATTTCCATGGCATACACCTTTACATTTAATCTACCAATCATCTTCCTTCAATGAAATGTTTCAAATTAAAACATGTTCTGGGTGGGACAGGATTTTTCCACACAAGACAGGCAGTTAGTTACAGTATCAGAAGTACAAATAAATGTAGATCTTCCAACTAGTACTTTGGTTGAGATGCCCAGCTGTGGCAAACACAAGGGGAAGTTTATTTTTGTCACTGGCCACTGCTGTTTTTAAAATAACGAAGAGGAAATGAACATGAGAAAACCACCACATAATTGCCAAGTCAAACTCAACACGGTCTGATTCAGACGTCTAAAATCTATATGAGAAAGAGAGAGAAAATGAACTCCCCGTAAGTATAATGATGTCCTTGCCCTAGAGAAACCCATATGCCCTGTAAGCAGTCACTGCTGTTGAAATACAACATATTATTGGCCACAACCACTTCCTCTAATACTCACATGGGATCCAAACCAAGACAGCTTCAAAGAGATTTACCTCAGGAAAATTACACATGTAATTTTCAAAATTAAATGTCTTGCATTTCGGTTGCAAGAAGGGGTGTGTTGATATGAAAGAACAACTTCTAGAAGGTGTTGTTATAATATATGCCCTTTGGCCAGTATTCAAAAGCTACTTAAGACTGCATTCGTCAAATGAAATATTCAATCCCCGTCTTCTTTTAAAGAGATGGCACCCGCCTCAAACTTTTTTTTTCAAATTTCACCTTCAATATAAGATTCAAAATGAGGAGGAAGTATGCTATTTGAGAAAAATAAATTGGGTGTCTAATAACTAAACCAATGCATCCATCGTGCTCGGAACTAGTTTCAAGGTTCTTGAGATCCTGGCCGTCATTTGAAAAGCAGTGCAAGTTACATAACTGGCTATATAAACTCAGTTGGCATCTTCCTTTGTTTTGAATTGCAACAAAGATTATTTTCTTTGCTGGATAATTCACAGTTCTCCCTGTTCCTTTCACGTCTGCCAATTCCATTTCAATCTCTTTTCCCTTGGAAGAGATGGAATTTATTTCCAAGAATGTATGCCTACAGTTGCAGCCCTACAGCGAAAGCTAAATTTCCTGCAAACTCAAATGATCTCTCATAAAAACCTAGATTCACACTTTGTCTTTGAGCCACTTGTACATTCATAAAAAAGTTTTATGACCACATTTTTAAGGACAGCCAGTATATGAATATTGCAACTGCTTCCTTGAAATAAAATGTGGTAAATTAGTTTTACGACGGCGATTTCTATGTAAGGCTAATTTACTAATTTCCTCTCTCCAGATTCACATATTTATATTCATTTGAGCAGATATCAGATAGTGGGAAATAT
The DNA here is from genome assembly GCA_023846285.1 of Phrynocephalus versicolor. NCBI lineage: Eukaryota > Metazoa > Chordata > Lepidosauria > Squamata > Agamidae > Phrynocephalus > Phrynocephalus versicolor. The sequence goes on along the minus strand of JAHTLZ010003542.1, from coordinate 51,348,378 downwards.
GCAACATTACAGAATGAAAACAGTCTTCAAAATATTGTTAGCAGTCCAGAGAAAGAATATTTGTTTAAAACAGAAACATTACGTCTATCAAGAAAACAAATGTAGCAAAAACAAAAGACATTGTACCTATCACTATGTAAACATTCATTCATAATTCCACTAGTCTCCATATTATTTCTCTAGTTTACCATTGTTCTCCCTTAGTAGCAGGGAATAGTAATTTTAAAAAAGGCAATTTTTGGGTGTATGCATTACTTTGTAATGGACGTTTTGTATTTTTAATATTGTCTTTGTTTGCAAAATGTGAAACACCACTGCAACAGTTTTCTGAGAACTTTGGATCCTTGTGTCAAAATTAAATTTATCCATTTGTTTTGTCAAATATGGCCTTCATGGGATCAGATTTCTATTTTGCCATGTAATGAAATATCCACTTGATTACATAGGAGTGCCTTCATTAGGAAGTTTTTCCTTGCAAAGTTTATTTCTTTGGGCGTTTATACACGACCCCTAAACTCCGCAGCAAATGGCTGCAAGCTCCAGAGCTTAAAAATGTTTCCCCACCAGCTCCGGAGTTTACAGGCAATTAAGTGCGACCACGCCCACTTTAGCGTGTCCCAGCGCACCTTTCAAGTACCTTCTCTCTGGAGGTGAAAATTCTTTGATGCGGTGCAACGATAGTGAGTGTGGGGCTCTCCTCGCTTCTGTTTGCTGTTTTTTGGCTCCTGCCCCTTTAAGAGCTACTTAAGAGCTACTGGAATGTTGCCCCGGCAAGAGCCGGCAAGAGCAAGAGGCAGAACGAGGCAGAACGGAGGTGAGCCACGGTCTATCTTCCTTTGTTTTCTCCCTCCCCTCACGCAGCCAGCAGCCAGGAAGTGCGGAGGGGGTGGGAACACAGGAAGAGCGACAAGCCCCTAAGATCTCTGGTCCGAATTTAAGTGGCCAGCGGATCTTAGGGGTCGTGTAAAAGCACCCTTTGTTGATCGTGGTAGTTTGGGTATCAAGTTGAATTTGAATTCTCCATTTAAATGCAGAAGTTTTTGAACCGTTAACCTCCCAAGTGACCATATAAAAAACTGTACAAAACTGCCATCTCCATTCTCTACACCAGGGGTCCTCAACCTAAGGCCCCGGGGCCGGATGCGGCCCCCCAAGGTCCTGAATCCGGCCCCCGGGACCAATTGCAACCCCCCACACACACACCTACCCCCTGCTTTGCAAGAAGCCAGCCTCCTCAGCTGCTTCTATTGCTGAGGCAGTTCAAAGCAGTGGGCTATGTCGCTTCTCCCACTCCCCCCAAAAACTGCCCAGATGATCAGCGTGCTGGCTAGTGGGGCTAGTGGAGGCCACTTGCCCCTCCCTCCGCCCTTTTTCCATGTACCCCCCCTTTTTTTTGGACTGTGGTCCGGCCCCCAGTGGTGTCTGGGGCGTGGTGGACCGGCCCGCTGTTTGAAAACTTTGAGGACCCCTGCTCTACACCAATTAAGAAGTTGCACTACAGTCCGAGATGCACATTGCAAAGCTGGGTGTTAATGAAAACACAAAAGAGAACTGCACCGTTTTCTGACTACTGCTCCCAAAACGTAAGCCGCAATCTGATTTGTGTTCGCCTAAGGTCTGCATAATTTGGCATGGTCAACTGATGAGGTGCTGAAGACACATTCCAGATGTAGAACTGAGCATGACTATGCACCACATCATTTAGTCAAAATTAGCTACAGTGTGTTACACAAACCTTATGTGAACTACCCATACTATTCTGGCCCTAGTCTGCCTCACAGTCATCGCCAAAAATATTTTGTTTGTTTTGTTTTTTGTTCTAGTATTATTGCTTTTCTTTCTATAGTCTCTTTAGCATTGAATTCCACCCAGCATCTGTTTCTCCATTTTTTAAAAGCCAAGCAGCTGCTTAGCACGGTAATAGGATCAGCTTAGAGAAGCAAATATTTCTGTGATCTTCTACTGGTATGCTTACAAAGTCAATAAAATGAGCTTTCAGGTGTGTATATCTCTATCTATAAGGAACATAAAGTGATGATACATGTGAAGTGCAAGACTAGAATGCAGAATGCTACTTTAAAGGAAAGAGATTCATGTGGATTTTTTAAGGAGCGCCCCAGCAATACTGGTAGGAAAACAAAATTATCCTTGACAGAAGGAGTACCAGCTGAAGTTCTTGAAATGTGCCAACAAAATGTAGATAGAGTTTAATGGAAAGTAGAATCACATCTTGCATTTTAACTGCATGCATACTTAATTCTGGATGAGGCTGCACATCATACATGCTAATCGACCTTTTGTATTTTCAATCTTGTTTTTATTTGCAATAATGCTGCGACAGTTTTTCTGAGAATTTGAGTAATTTTGAGAATTTCCAAGCGAAGTAACATTTAAGATGATAATTAATGTAACACTAAATGAACCAATTCTTATCACTGGTGCTTGACTCCTTGTATTGGCCACTCTGGCTCTTGCCACTACGCTATCACCACTACTCCACAAGAAAAAGGATACAGAGAAGAGGAGGACCTAAGCAATTGATCTGAAAGTACAAACAGGATGGTATTGGAGAAGGTTCTCTTTCATGAACAAATGTTAGGAACTAGATAGATAGCCATCATTAAGCGGTGTAATATATGATCTGAATATGCATATAGATGCCCTACATAAAATCTTGGCACCTAGAGTCTGTACTGACTAAAGCAGTGGTTCTCAACCTGTGGGTCCCCAGATGTCCTGGCCAGCTCAGCTAGTGATAAAGACTTCTGGGAGTTGCAGTCCAGGAACATCTGGGGACCCACAGGTTGAGAACCACTGAACTAAAGCTTCTGGACTGTTTTTGTCTGTTTGTTTTTTGAAGGTAGCCCAGTGTACAAATTGTCAGAAGACTGGACTAAGTTTGGGGGAAATTACTCATTTTAACTACAACCCATAGAACCCCTAAGGATTATAACTGAACATAGGTAGAGATTAGCTCCAGCGATGTTCTCAAGTTCCAAACTGGACTAACACTCTCCAAAAGAGGCCAACAGCTGGAAAATAAAGCAAGGCTAGCACAAGGGATTCTGCATCACTAGAGCTATTTCTGTTATCACTTGAGTGTTGCAATGTATAAATATTTCTCTCCCAAAACAAACATGCTATCCATCCCTTCACTACAGGAGGTCAGCAAAATAATACATTTCTCTTCAAGTCACATGAATTTTATGACTTGCAATGGTGAGAAAGTAATAAAAAAGAAACACTGATTTGGTATGGCTGAAGAGAAAACATGTTATTTTAAAATCACTTGTTCAGCAGAAGCACTTGAATACCAACATTTTAAGTGCTATTAAGGACTTTTCTTACAATCAGTATCCAGCCAGAATGCTAGAAACAGTAACATAGCAAGTGCCTGGGACAAAGTCCAACTGGCCACCCCAACAGTCTATTCTGAAATATATTCAATTGTATGGTCAAACCGATTTACAATAAAAAGAACTCAGTTCCAAACATAAACTACCACATCCATTACAGGAGTATAGTACCTGCAGTACAAATTTACCCTAACTTGGCAGTTCATAGTATGTTACTATCTGAACCTCAACTCCCTCTGAATTAAGTTCCAGCAACTCTTTAATGTCCATGTATATGATGGAGAATTTTTTCCAAGGTTACTTCATTCTTCAGTGACTTCAAGATCCTTCTGTATGAGAACTGGCCAAACCATAAGGGAACAACCCATCATGTATCTTTAGAGCAAGTTCCGGAACTATCAACTCGTCAATATCAAGTACTGTTAACAAACTAAGTATCTATCAGTCATACTTGCCTTCTTCAAAACTGACTGAGAATTTTTCAAGAAACTGCAGAAGAACAAAATTTGCTGTAGCACAAACCAACTTGCCTATCATTCAAACAACAACACACATAGCTAAAAACAATGGGAGGGAAGTCCAGTTCATAGCAGCATTCTTTTTTCTCCTGTCCTATGCTTGCTGGATGTGTCTGTTGTGTGCTTTTCCTCCTGTCACCTCTTGTGTCCTACAAAACCTCAATTCACCCCAAATCCATCTTCACACACAAACTCTTCTACCATGCTTGTGCCTGATGAGGTTATCTCCAAAACACATTCCAGACTTATCTGTCTATGACTGTCCGTCCGTCCATCCATCCATCCATAGCCAGATGCAGACTAGTATAATTTGAGGCTGGCACAAACCACTGGTTTGGCATGGTTCGTTTTCTAGCCAAACAGCAGATCTGCGGTTTGGTGGATCATCTCCAGAGGATGCCCATTCACCAGAAGCACCCAGAGGAAGTGAGATGAAGAACTGCTGCTGAATGGGCACCAGCTGGAGGGGGCAAGGTGCTAAACCACAGATCAGCTGTTCAGCCAGGAAACAAGCTATGTCGAACCAGCAATTTGTGCCCATCTCTAACTTTTTTTTAATAATCTATTGGAAGACAACATTTAAAATGGAGTTATGTATACCACGTACTTCCTACTAACTGTAAAAGCAGGTCAACACTAAACATAGATTACCACGTTCAATGGGGGGGGATCAACTCATGTCAAGCATGTATTCTTTGCTGCAGTTCTTGATCTCAAAACATGCCTTCTGAATAATGCAGAGGTGCTAAAGCACATTACTACAATTTTAACACACAACGTGCTGTTGACATTTTATGGGCACAGTGCGCGTATAGGCTCAGGAAGTTACTTTGCATTCTCATATAAAGATATTTTGCAATCTTGTTTTCTACAAAAAAGGTCTTTCAGAGGAAAAGGGATTTGCTTTTGCAGGAAAACACCATCAACCCAAATTCGCAATGCAGCCCTGGCATTAAACTTTCTCAAATAGCATTTCTACAGCTTCATTTAAACAAATGCAATCTATTAGCCACTGCAGCATAGACTTCCTGCAATTAAATTCCAATTTTACAGTGCAAGTCCTTCTTTAAAAAAATATAATTAAAATAAAAGAGCATATAAATGAATAAATAAACCCAAACAGGTCCCTGCCCCCAATGGTTTATCCTGCAAATTAAATCAGACATAATAAAACCTCAGCAAGCTGCAGGCTTTTCTTTTTTGGCTGGGGCACACACAAAATCAGCTGTGCCAATGAAGGATAAACAATATACAGCATTTTTCACTCTTGGTCACAGTGATGTTAATTAAACTCTAACAAATCTATTAACAGCGCCCAAGAAACCAATTTTAAGGAGCAAAATTTTTAGAAGCAGAAACTGAGCATCAGAATGCAAAAAGCATTCACATGGGCTAATATTTGGGGACGTTATTCTTAGATTAAAATATAATTCCAGGATAGCAGTGGAATTGTGTTAAGGACTCTTCTGATGTAACTGATATCTCTTGTCTTTCTCCCCCTCCTTTTTAACCTGCTCAATATAAAGGCTTTCAATAAAAAGAAGAACACTTTTGTAAATGAATAGCCAACTTATTAGGCTACAAAGATATACTCAAGAGTGACTTGATTTATAAAAAGAGCTGTAAACATGTACTATGCTGTATAACCATAATCCAATTTACAGTAGAGGCAATGGAATGCCTCGTATGCATTGTCCTTCTACATGCTGTCAAGGATATGTGTGTGTGTGTGTGTGTTGTGTCGTTACAGTCGTGACCGACTCTTCATGACCCCATTTCCATGGAGTTTTCTTGGCAAGGTATACTGGAGTGGTTTGCCAGTTCCTACTCCAGGCGCCTACAGCACCTGGTATGGTTTGCACTAAGTTTGAAGGTGGGCTGGCCAAAGCAACAACTTCAAAAAAGAAGGAAGTTCAGTGCGAGATCACAGATGTTACAACTTTAGAGCAAGGGTATATGCAAGTTCACTTCTCTTTCCTTGTATAAGCATGTATGAGTGAAGCCAGGCAAGGGAGATGACGTTCTCATCTAACTCTTCTACCACCTGGCAGACCTATATGCCCTTCAGTTCCCACCAGGGTTGACAACTCTTCTATGTGTGCTTCGTTTCATTTATTCAGGGCCACGGTCCACAAAGCCCTAATCAGACACTTACTTCATTGGGTTGTGTTGGTTGCTTTGCCACTGGAAATGCATGCTTCCACAAGAGCTACCAAGCCAGTAACTCTCCAGCTATGACTGTGCTGCATATATGGACATCTACTGTGCAACGATTAGTCTGCCTAATGATGGATATCCAACTTTGTATATTGTCCTTCAGTGTTGTAAGCCACCTTGGATCCCCGCTGAAGCTAAAGGTGGAGTACAAATATTTCAAACAAATAAATAAACACAAATTCCATCAAATATTTGGTGATTTAGAGCACAAATCCACCACAGCAATTACAAACACGGTGTGGAATCGTACCAATTTATATAGTTGGCTAAGACAATTAATTACATGTATACCACACATTTCAACTAAAAATGTAATAGCATGTATACCACACATTTCCACTCCAGGCTTCTAACAATCTTCATAAAAGAATAAAAGCAAGTGAATCAAAATTTAACCCTAAAATAAAGTACGTAAAACCAACTCTGCCATAAAAATCATTGAACTATCACATAAGTAAACCACTGAAAACAACGGTAGGGCAAATCTTGTGTGCCAGTTTAAAAATGTATCCATTTTTCACCTGTCTTAAAGGTGAAGTGGAAACTGATCACAATTCTGAAGGGAGTACATTCCACATTGCTGGAACTACACAAGAGAATGATCTCTCCAGTTGTGCATTAGACAGGCATTGGAGACTGTCTCTCTTGTTAAGAAGGACTTGTTTAAAGAGCTGAACATTTAGACAATTTCAAAATGAGAACAGCTATCTCTTAGATAGCTAGGCCCCCAAGCTGCTTAAGCTTTTAAAACTGGCTCCAGTAAGCAACTAAGTAGTCCAGGTCTTCTGGTGTTAAGGTCGTGTGATGGCAATACTGTGCCCCTATAAGCACATCCGATCTTGCTTGATTTTGGAAGCTAAGCAGGGTCGGCTCTGGTTAGTACTTGGATGGGAAACCACCAGGGAATACCAGGTGCTGTGGGCTAACTGTTTAACCAAGAACCATATGGTTTTTAGAGGATTTAGTAAGAAGAGCAAAGATAATTAGAGTTGAAATACCAACAGTAAAAGATCTGGAAAACACTCCTACCACCAGATTTTCACCACTCACAAACAGAATCCTTCTTGACCTTTCATGACATGTCCAAGTCTCTTACTTGAGGCCGCGGTCTTACTCTGCCTAATGGTTCCCAAGTTAATTCAGCAACTTCTCATTAATACCATGGACAAAATTTTGTGGCACTGTAATGTTCCCTTGCGTAAAAAAAACTGTACAACAGTATACTGTACAGTTGTATACCTGTGAGAGACTGGGAAAGTGGATTTCCAGAGGCACCTCCTGAACAAATACTGTGGGATCGAGGCACGTAATTTGCCCTGAGAAATTTGTTATATGCCACCAAGTGCTTCCAACTTACAGTAGCCCAAACAGGGTTTCAAAAGGTGTGTGAGATGTTCACATACAATTGCCATCCTTTCCAGGTGTGAGCAAGGATTTGATCTCTGGTCCTGATCTGAAATTATACCACACTGGCTCTCACATTGAGCTGTATCATGATTAAACTTCTGCAATGGCATTCTTCTGGTGATATGTATGTACCAGACAAGCAAAACAATGGCACTGAGGCAGAGCAAACATCCTGCTGTATAGAAAAGGGAGAAAGGAATAGTAACAACAGTAGCAAAGGTCAACAACGGCAGACACACCCCATTGGGCATCCTGTCAGCAAATATACATCTTTCATAAGGTGGGCCACGACGCCAGACCTCCTGTACTGGGGGTATGCCCAAGTTCTGAGGGACATGTTACGATGAAAGGCCGTATTTCTGTCGCTGCTTTGAGGGGAGGGGAAATCACAACAAGTGATGATTTTATGAGCTGGGTCTAGACAAGAGGGTTACTCTGTGGTGAAATGGCTCCTTAGGGAGGTTGCTGTGAAAACTCCCATACAACTAATTACAAAGCCACTGGGGCTTTGCTACTGAAAAGGAACTGAAGATGAAGAAAAAAGAAAACAAAAGGGGGGGAGAGGGGGGGAGAAAGAATTTGGCTTTGAGAGCAAAACCCATACTGAAAGTCTGCAGTGCTGCAATTCTTCTCATCCTGGCCAGATTTTACTTCAGTGGCACAGCAAGGATACTGTGAATGAAGGAAAGGGAAATGGCAATAAAGAGCAATAAAAAGGGCAGGATTAAATAAGGAAACTGGCCTCAGGCAGAGCAGATAAGAAGGAAGGTTATGTACTTGTAATTGTTTGATGCAAGGCTTCCTCCGGCTACCTTCCGACAGAGCAGAATTTCACACAGCCGGCCGGCCAACAGGGAGCCCACCTACCAGGTGGCAGGAAACCTAAAATCCTAGAAATCACAGGAGGTTTACCTCAAGTTGGGCTTCACAACACATGTTGTCCATCAGCGTTTTAACAGATTCAGAGAATTAGATGAGATACATCAACACAATTATGGCCACAGCAAACAAAAACAAAACAAAAGCCGCCACCCAAAGGGACGGAAGGAAGACAGACAGACAAAAGAAACATTTAATCAGCAAATTATGTACAAAAAAAATCACAAAAAATCATAATGATGTACCATATATGCTCCCTGTGGCACTTGCATGTTGTGTTATACTATCATCTGTATCATTCTTAAAACGGAGGTTATTTGAAGCCTACAGACAAGAAGTAGCTAAGTATTCCTATTCATCCGCTTGAAATGTTTTCATTAATGAAGTGGCATTTAGCTCACAACAGAGTACTGTACTTGCGTATTATCTGTAAAACTCCAGGTTGGGGGAAAGGAGGGTTCTCTAACGCCCTTCTCATGTTATTTTCCTGCTTAAGCCGAATGCAGATGTAATACAATCTCTCATTCACGATCGCTAACAAAGCTCTCTAAAATGTTAGCAATACTGGTAGTGGTGCTGTTGAACACTCTCACCTAGTTTCACATGCAATGGCAGAAGCTTAGCCAGATCAAATGGTTTGTGATGAAGTCCTTAGGAAAATTTTCTGAGTGTTGTGAAAGGAGATTTTCTTCACACCTGATAGGTTGTTACAGATCTACAGAAGATTAATAGCCGTACCGCAAAGTATGAGTGTGTAGACAGATATCCACAGGATAGAATATATAGAGGATGAATCTTACCCCACAGATTTTTATCAGCAGGAAATCCTAAACACAGGATAGCAAGTGGTGGACATCCAAGCATTATGCCTGATAATGGACAAAGAGAATGGACTCCATCTGGCACACCAACAATATGTAAATAGTAATGACACCACCACCCAGCATCATTAATCTCAAACTTAATTGATTTTTTTAATGTCCTATCCACCCCCTTAAGGTTCAGAGGCTCCCGGGGAAGCTTTTACAAACTTCAGGATGGAGGCAGGTGGGAGAGGCAAGGAAAGGAAGCATTTAACATTGGAAACTTGCCATCAGTAGTCCCACCACCAGACCAGAACCACTACCAATATGGCAACAATTTTCTGATTTTAAAGGCGTCCCCACATCCTGAGGCTCCCAAAGGCTTCCCTATGGCAAAGGGAATTCCCGGGGATTCCCAACCCCCCCCCCCAACTGGTAGATAGGAAGCTTTAAATGAAATAAAAATTCAGTTTAATGATGCTGTCTGATGACATCATTACCATTTTATGCCATGTAATTACGCCAACTGGATTTTAGCTCCTGTATGAAAACAACTGATGACTCACAGGCAGTTTGGTAAAATCTGTAAAAACCAAAGTCTGACTCGTAATATCGTGGATCCACCCAGTGGAAGATACACAGATTTTGTCTTTATAAGATCTGATATTTCACTGCCCAAGACATAGGACGAAAACTGTCAGTACTCATTCAGACCATATGTTATGTGGTCAAAGTAAGTAACTGTACAGCAGAAGTTAATAAATAATTATGTACAATGTATCAAAAGACAATATGGGATATGACACTACAATTAATTGGGTTAAGCATTGTGGGGGAAGTTAACATTAAGAATTCCATAGAGCTACAGCAGTATCCTGACACAACTAAACTGCCTCATACTCTAATACTCATTTGCACCACTGGCCTCCAGCCTAGGTCTACCACAAGATTTAACAGAAGACCTATTGAATGACATCTCGTATTACTACAGTGGTCCCCCCCCCCTTTTGCAGTTCATATACTGCAGTCCCGCTATATTGCAGGACCATAGGACCCAGAAAGGGCTTGAGGGTGAGGGGGGAGGTTTGGGGGCTTTTAAAACCTTCTCCCCTTTCCCCAAGCCCTGGGCTCCAGCTGATTGGCACTGGGGTGGGGAAACAAAAGGTTTTTCTCCCCCACCCCAGTACCAATCAGCTGGAGCCCAGGGCTTGCCTCCGGAAGTATCATACACTGCTTCTTCTCAGCCCCTCGGGATGCTGGCAAGCGGTGTGTGATGCTAAAAGGGCTTTCGGCTGTGGAGTCAAGCGCTCGACTCCGTGTCCAAAAGCCCTTTTAGCATCGCGCACCACCCGACCTGCATCGTGCCCCCCCACCCGACCTGCATCCGCATATCACAGATTTTCAGTGATCGCGGGTCGGGTGGGTCCCTAACCCCTGTGATAGATGGAGGGTTACTGTACTCTTTTTTATTACAAATATCTAGATGGTAATCTGGTATTTGAAGGGATCACAACTCATCTTGTTGATCAAATTTGCATGATTTAGCATGCTCATATTAAACTTTTCATCTACTGTAGTTTCCTAAACAACAATATAATATCCCAAGGAAGAACATTTCCAAGGAATCAGCTATATAATGGGAAATAAATGAACTCAAAGTAACAGAAAAAGTAAAGCGTGCACTCCATGGCAGAAGACAAACAGCCAGAAATGGCCATTTCTGTCTGAGCATACAATAGCACGGAGAGTTTTCATTGTTTTTGCTTTCAGTGGAAGCTAAATGGTGAAATCTTGATTAATTCAAGTGTTCGACTCCTTACATGTATTTTAAAGGGATGCACTTTCTGTTCAATATTTGCTTTTTGAATTTATAACATCTCAGCTAGCCCATTCATACTTTAAGTTTGAGTTGGAGAAGGGAGAGCCGCAGAGAGGTCTCTAATTTACAAGGAATGTTCAGTGGTTTATATTTGAAACTAGGGATCACTGTGCTAGAATGTTACACATACACTGACTATACTTGCATGCTTATTTTCAAAATAAACTCCTTTTGACTAATGCATGCAACCCATTTATTTGCTTAGGGTAGCCAAACAACGAGCAAGTGGCAGCTTCCACCAGTAGACTTTAAGATTTTAGCTTTATGACCATGCAAAGCCATTTTTCCCCTCCGCAATTCTAAGCACAACTTTGTTAATTCACACTTTGCTCTTTGGCACACTCCATAACTCACCTGCACTAGTGGCATCCAGCCCAGGGCTATGCTAAGATTTAATAGAAGAACTATTTAATGAAGTCTCATATTACTACTCCCTTATTATGAGTACAAATTGTTCTGTAGAACACCTAATTTAGTGAGCTAGCCTGAATTAAAAATAAACATCACAGTTCCAAGAAAATTAAAATATAGAGCTTGTAGTTTGGATGCTTTTTAAGAGTAGCTTTCCCAAGTGCCATAAATGGAGTTCTGAAAATGCAGTATGGTACAGTAGTGACCAAGCTCTAAGCCTTCTGGCTTTGGTTGAGCACAGGCCATATGTGTGGGAATGGTTTGTGCAGTCAGGTGAGTAAATGATAATTTTGCACCAGCAGAATGGAAATTCTGGTCTTATTTACTTTACCGTTCTAACCCTCCCTATTCTTGGATATCAATGTGCAGATAACATCTTTTTCACCCCTGCAACTGAACTCGGTAGGTTGCCATGTTTCCCAAGCAGGACCTGGAACGATACTTTAAAGAATAATGAATATACAAGAGATGCTGAAGTCATCTATATCTGGAATGGACATAGGTGATTCGTATTTGTATCCTTGGGGTGAGGAGGTGCGACAGTGGGTCTTTCCACTCAGCAGATGAGTGGATGGCTGGGCGGGCAGATAGAGAAGAGCCAGCCAGATTGCTTCCATGACTGGTGCAATGATGATGATGATGATGATGATGGAGTTGAATGTTCAGCAGTGAACGGTGAGTAGACTAGTTGGTTCTTGGGGGGATGGAATGGATCTCCATGGCACATGTGATTCCATGGTTTGTATTTGTATCCCCAGGGATACAAACACAAATTGCCCGTGAATGATCTGGAAGGATAGTCTACAGCAGCTACTGCTGCTGAGTGATTCATCTGATTATGGGTTGGGTATTTATTCAGTTCTGAATGGGGCTGTATTCCTTCTACAGAATTATACAGATGTGCTAGCTGGGGAATTCTGAGAGTTGTGGTTACATGCTTTGGGATTACAGCAACTGGTAATCGTTGCACATTGACACATGACCATAACTGACGCTCATTGTGCACAGCTTGCACTTTCATTAGGGAATTCTGAGAGCTGGTCCATACAAACTCTTGGATAAGGTCTATTACCAAGTGCTGGCTACAGTTCTCTGCAACGTGGTAACTGCCATATGGACTACTAAGGTTATCCCTCAAGACAATTCGGAAACTATTCTCAGGTGGCTAGCTGGTTTGGGGAACACACCTTGCCAGTGCTTCTATGAGTTGAGTCTCACCCACTATATTTCTGAGCACTACTCCAAGGGCATCAGAGCTCTATTGTATTTGGGGCACCATTGCCTAAAGGATCTTTTTAAAGCCTGGACATCTGGTGGCTTCAGCTCAATTCCTGAACCAATAATAATAATAAAAAAGGAACTTTTCCAAGTTCTGAATATTTTTCTATGTAAAGCAGCTTAAGATCATCTCAAGGCCTTCTGCGGATGCCTGTACAACCTGAACAAGAGTGGGAACCAAGTATGCCTTCTCAGTAATGGTATGTCTCTGGGATCCTTTGCCCAAACAGACTCATCTGATGTGCACTTCAAAATCTTCTCAGGTGTTTACAATTCAGATGATACAGTTTTATGACTATCCCTCCCTCATTCCACTCTTTAAAGACTGCATTGGTTTACTGCTTTTCGGGGAATGTATTATTATTGTTGTTTGAATGCTTTTAATCGCATAATGTTCCTTAGGTGGAATACCTACGTGTAGAATACACGGTGGAATACCTACGTGTAGGATAGGGAGTCGGAATCATAGAATCTTAGAGTTGGAAAAGACCTCAAGGGCCATCCAGTCCAACCCCCTGCCATGAAGGAACCCCCATCAATGTACCCCTGATAGATGGCCATCCAGCGTCTGCTTAAAAACCTCCAAAGAAGGAGGCTCCACCACCCGCCATGGTAGCATATTCCACTGCTGGACAGCTCTAACCGTCGGGAAGATCTTCCTAATGTTCAGATGGAATCTCTTTTCCTGAAGTTGCCAATACTATAAAAATGGCAAAATGGCTGGCAAATGGTGTATTACACCCTCTTGTCTGTGGACAGGAATCTGAAGTCAGAAAAGTCATGCAGGGTTTGTTTAAAAAATGACTTGAGAATAAAAACAAAAACACCCCAAGACATCTTGTGATTCTTTGCCACTGAGGCAATGCAGCATAGTGGGGCAAAGACTGTTGTTTGTCAGCGAATGATGATGTGAACAGATGGTCCTCATTTCAGGAGAAATGAAATGATTTCCACAGAGTGAACATCGGTATTCTTCACAAAGCGAAGAACCCCCTCATACTACAACAAATACACAACACACCCTACGAGTCAACATACTGGAATTGTCACTGGAGTCAGAAATGACCCCTAGTTCAATCAGCACAGGACTTCCTACCCTGATGTGTCCATGATGTTGGTGGGTGGGTGCATTAGCCATTTAACACTGCCTAGGTCAGAGACAACACTGCAGAGGTCTGTACAATTTAAAATAAAAAGGGAGTGATCACAGAAATTTGACTCCACATCTTCTTTTCAAGTCAAATGATTGATGAGTTGTTTTAGATATGTCTGGCCAAACATGCTATTACATTTCTGCTCCCAGGGTGGGCCTCCATCATTTACACCTGCCACACAAGGAGGCAAGGTGACTTGGAGAGCAAAGATATATGCACACAGTGAAATAGAATAAGGGTGGCCAAGAGCCATTTTTTAAACAAAGAACTACAATGGGGAGTTGCTGTTTTTTTAAATGCACAGGCCTGGTAAGTGCCGAAGAGACGCACACATTGTGAAACAGAATCAATGAAGAAAAGGGGCCAAGAGCTGTTTAAAAAAGAAAAGAAAAAAAATAAGTTGAATGAGCGATTTTAAAAATAAGCATAGAGAAGCATTTTGTAGGAAAAAATAATAGGATCATTCAGAACACAGAAGGTAATATTAAACTCTTCATTCTGGATTTATGGCAACACCGCAAATACACTCCAGGCTAACATTAGTTACCTAGGTGGCATAAAAAGCACGCAATGTTTAAAATGACTTTTAGCCACTGACCCAAGCACTTGCATCAGAGGCTAAAAGTCATTTTAAACATCACACACCACTCCCCCAGGAGGAGCTGCCAGGCCCTGCTGCATTTCCCACACTAGATTTATACTCGAGTCAATATGTTTCCCCAGTTTTTGGGGGGTAAATTAGGGGCCTCAGCTTATACTCGGGTCGACTTATACTCGACTATATATGTAAATGTTAATGAGAACCAGACTGACCCAACTTTCTTTTCCATTAATGGAAGACAACCAGCCGTAACAGTCATGGGTACTTTTCTTACACTGTAACTTCAACCAAAAGTTATAACTTATGGTAACCCTATTAGCCAACTCACTCTATTTGTAGCACATCAATAGATAGAGTAAGTGAGGCACAACATGCACTGCTCAAAATTTTATCTAATGTATTATTACTAATAAACCTACAACCAGTTCTTCTCTTTTGGCCACTGACGTTTACAAAGAAGTATTTGAGCACCAAAAAACGGGGGAAAGGAAAGGATGAGAGTTTCTGCTTGTATTGGATGGTATATATTGTATAGGATGGTGTCTCTTTCCTTTTATTGTCAGGCATTCACTTAATATGAACACAGAAAAAAAGAAGGCAGTGTGGGAAAGTCACATTAAGCCTCTTCCCTCCATCCCTGCACATCTGGATGCCTTACATTCACATAAAATTCTGCAAAGGGTTCTCCTTGTGAATTCAGCTGGACACCCATACAGAGTTGCCACAATTAGCCACCTTCCTTAATTAGGGTTCCTGATGTAGAGGACTCTTTAAGTGCCTTCGGACAGATATGATTACAGAACCTTTCAAAAATCTTCGTGCACAAACAGATGCGTGGGTTGATTGGAGCTGGGGCTTACACCCATGCTCATGTTCCTTCATCACTCTACCTATACTTGTATGCAGATGCATGTTTCATAGAGTTAGTTTAGAGGCATCTAAATAAAAACCCCAAATTAAAATCTCATCCTTCTCCAACCAGATGTCCTCCAGATGTTTTAGACAACACTTCCAAGCATTCTTGAACAGTGGCCAAGCTTGCTGTGGCTGAGGGCGGGGGTTGAAGTCCAAAATATTACAGAGGTATTTGGTTGAGGAAGCTTTGTTTAGCATTTGCATGAAAAAATAAAAGTAAATATAAATGAAGCTAATTTGAACAGGCAGCGTTATACAGCTCATATAAAAGCATCAATCTCCTGATATTTTCAGTGCTAGGACTTACTGGAAAATGCATTTACAGCTTTCTTCTTCTTCTTTTTTGCAGGCTTCTGGATATCAAATACAGTGGACCCTCGTATAACAAACGGTTTGTATAACTTAAAATCTGTACAACATAAAAAATTCCAGAAATAGGGAAATTTTCCTTAACAGAATCGTCTAAGGGGCGAATCTGTACAACATAAAAATGGTCACGATTAGGGATTACTCTGTTTTCAATGCATTCCTATGGAAAATTCGTATAAAGGAAAATTTGCTTAACATAATTTCATTTGGAACAAATTAATTCCTTTATACAAGGTACCACTGTACTATGTTTGTATTCCTTTAAAAATTGTCTAGTTCTTATCCACATTTAACAATATATATGGCAGTGTCATTCATTTAACAGTATTTTATATATAGTAATGTGAACTTTTCTTATTATGACATACTTCCCTGGCAAGGCACAAAATGAAGGGCAGAAATGAAGACAGCTACATTTTTAGCACTTAGTCTATTTTCTTACATGCAGGAAGACATGAAGTTGTTGGCCATATGGCACTAACACCTTGACACAGAACCATGTTCTAGTTATAGATCATATCACCGATCATTGAGCCAGCTATGTTTTCTTTGTGTTAGCGCTGATAGAATCAGTAAAGATCCTGCTCTCTGAGGGAATCCTATGCAATCTCAAGGAATACCACACCAGTTCAACTTTGTATTTATGGCAGGTCTGTAAACCAGGGAGAACCTGATGTCAACATTCACAAAATAACTGCCACATTCCGCATTCAATTCCATGTGTTCTCAGTCCTATTCTGTACCACATGCATGCACACGACCAGCCTAACATATTACATCTCAAGAAGCAGACTGTAAATCACAAAAGGTCACACTAAAATGGATGTGGTATCATCTTAACATTACTGCAGGATTCTCGGTTGTTTTTCATCAGGATGGGCAAGTCTGGCTGATCAACAGACAACTTTTTCCCCATCAGCGCCCTTTGGAGGGCACAAAACTGCTACACATACCATGGGGGGGGGCTGGATATGGATATTCATTCATTCTGTTAGGTAATCATGAAGGTATTTAAATTATGAATGGGCAATCCCCCCCCCCCCAACTGTGAAAAGGAAGGAACTAGGGGAGAGATGAAGTGACTTTAAAAAAAGCCTTGGTGAGCCATGTATAATCTGGATTGCAATTTGCCTACCCCTGTTTTATATAAGTGCATATAAGACTATAGTGTAATCATGTAATGAAATGAATAATGAAAATTGTGATGAAATTGGAACGAACTGAACAGAACCACGAAAATTAGGTTCGTTATGTTTCATTTTCGTTAATGGCAACGCGGAATGAAATGAGCTGTTTTTAAACATCCTGAATATCCGTAAAAACCCAGTGATAAATATTTATTCTGCCTGATAATACCTACCAGGGGGGTTGGGGTGCTTAAAATGTGCATTTATGTCTTTTCTCAGATCGCTGTATTTTTTTTTCCTTTAAGGGGAGTTAGGGGAAATCGACCCAAAATGGCTCCCAGATGCCTAATATTGATTTCTTGGGTATTAAAATGCCCTGGACATCTGTAAAAACACAGTGATAATTATTTGAAATTATTACCTACCAGGGGGTTGCGGTCCTTAAAACATTTGTTTTTGTCTTTCTCCCACCGCGATGTATTTTTTCTTTTCCCTTTAAGGATGACACAAAATGGATTCCAGCCACAAGATGGATGCAAGCCATGTGATGGGATCATGTAAATTCTTGGACAATTTCAACCAATAGCATGCTCAGGTTGTAGACTGGGTAGGTGTGGCAGCCACAGAGGGCATAAAAAGCTTTGGCAGCCCCTGTCCTCCTTGCAGGCTGCAGTGGGAGTTAGGGTGGGATTGCTGTCTCTGTGACTCGTTACTTTAGGCCAGCCAGGCAGGTGTGTGTCTCTGTGTTCCTGCCAGCTGCAGCCTGGCTCTTAGGGGAGAGAAAGAAGAGATTTCTCTTGCAGCCTCCCTGTGTGCATGCATACCTCTCGGTGACTACCCTCCCCTGCCCTGCAGTGCAGTCACTCTGCGGCTGCCTTCTGCCCTTGGCAACGCCCACTGCTGCCTTTGCAGCCTCCCTGCATACCTAGTCTATACTGTGTCTCTGCCAGCATCATTTTTTTTTAGTGTTTTCCCTCTGGTCTGGGGCGTTGGGGGACGTCCGAGCGCGGAAATGCTTTAAGTCACACAATAAGCGGGTAAAAATGAAAAATGAAATGAATTTTTTTCAAAAAAATTCATGAAAAATGAAAACGAACCGAAACGGTGACACAACGAAAAATCAAAACATCATTTTTTCAATTCGTGCCCATCTCTATTCCTAAACATTAACGACATTGGTAACACCAATGCAGCAAGACATTTAGACATTCTTGGGGGGTTTATAGATGTACAGCTTTCTAGCTTGACCAACCAAACTGAATCCATTCCATTTTCTTCTTCTGGGTACTTTTTCTTTGGCAAGGGGTGGGGGGCCGGGAAACTGAAAACTAACCGGCGTATTCCATGAATAAAAGCAGGATGACTGTACCAGAAAATCCTCATCTGGAAGTACTTTAGGCCTGCCTGGTTGTTACGATTATCAGGGGAGGTCTTTCTCCCAGTCCCATCACCTACCTTGGTGCGTTTGGCTGGAGACACAGGACAGGGCCTTCTCTGTTGCTACTCTGAGACTCTGGAACTCCCTCTCATAGGAAGCCAGCTTGGCCTTATCTTTGCTGTCTTTCTACAAGCAGATGAAAACCTTTCTCTTCAGGCTAGTTTTTCCTCAATGATTAGTTGCTTGAGTGTTTTTATTATTATTATTATTATTTTTTACTATTTCTAGCTTTTAAAAGCCATCTTGGGTCCTTTTCAAGGAAAAAGGTGGGATAATCATATTTTAAATAAATAAATAAATAAATAAATAAATAAATAAATAAATAAATAAATAAATAAATAAAT
>JAHTLZ010003542.1:51270958-51325951 GCA_023846285.1 Phrynocephalus versicolor | reverse complement strand
TTGTTGTTGTTGTTGTTGTTGTTGTTGTTGTTGTTGTTGTTGTTGTTGTTGTTGTTGTAAGGAAACTGCCACACTTGAAAAAGTGGAAGTGAGAGATTTATATGAAAACTAAATAAACTATAGTTTTGAACTTGGATTATGAGGGGTGTCGCAACATTTCTCCCAAAACAATTTGTTGAAATAATGCACATATTTTAGATCAGTAGTACCGAACCTTCGCCACTCTAGATGCTTTTGACCACAACTCCCACAGTCCTTTGTCACTGCCAATACAGGCTCGGCATTCTGGGAGTTGTGGTCCAAAACATCTGGAGTGCTGAAGGTTCGCCACCACTGTTTTTAGATCTTGGTGGGGGAGATGTATTTTGAATTAAGACACAGATGAGGATGTGAACATTTCTTATTCTAACCCTGGCTTCATCACTCTATCCTCTAATCTATTAATTGTATTTATTTCTATCCCAAATACAGTGGAACCTTGACTTACATCATTAATCCGTTCTGGAGGTCTAGACATAAGTCAAATATGACTTAAGTCAAACAAACTTTTGCCATAGAAAGTAATGGGAAAGTGGATTAATCCATTCCAGACGATGAAAAAGACCCCCGAAAACAGCAATTTAACACAAATTTGACTGGGATAGGAGATTCCTCCCAGAGATGTAAATGAAATGTCTCTTCAAAGAGAGGAGGAGGCAGTGGAATTATAGCCCACAAGTTAAACGCCTCCACTTTTTAATGTTCATAGCAACAATGTCTAACATTTAAGTTTTACTCATTTTTAACCTGACGTTCCAAGTTCTGAACAACCGTATGCTTACCATTAGAGTCCCACAACTGTACAGCTCCCCAACTAAAATGCTTCCATTGTGGACCAGAATTCTGCAGCCAGCTTGTTTACAAGACTGAGCCAACTGTCTAACCAGCGAGGCCAGCCCCGAGCTCCCAGGCCCTTCTACTCCTCCGGCCGCAGCAGCAGCTTCGGCGAGGCCGAGGACCAGTTCCTGGTGCTCGGAGCTGGCCTCGCCGAAGCCGCTGCTGCAGGAGGAGAGGAAGAAGGCAGGAACAGTTTGGAGGCGGCAGTCGCGATGCTGGGTCATGGCTGCCGCCCGATTCCAGTGCCTTGCGCTGGGGCTCCGAGCTGTAAGCCAAAGCCTGCGACTCAAGTCAAACAGGTCCCTTCTTGCTGCAAGTCAAATATGCTGCAAGTCAAGCTGCAAGTCAAGCAGCAAGTCAAGGTTCCACTGTAGAATAGAATCACAAAGTTGGAACAGGCCTATATGGCTAGCAAGTCTAGCCCTCTGCTCATTGGTGGAATACAAATCAATGAAGCAATGGAGTGGAAACAGAAGAGAGGAGAGGAGAGGAGATGACTGTATACAGTATGCAAAATATAATCCTCAGCTAGCTAGCTAGATAGCTTGGTGAGTTAGGCATCGGGGTGAAGAGTCAGGAGCTGGGACATCCATTCCCCACTGCGCATCCCAGAAAAGCCAGCCTGTGTGGCCTTGGGGAAGTTTCACAGGTAAACCTTTTCTGAGTACTCTACACCTAGACAACCCTGAAAAGGATTGCCATTAAGTCAGAGTTGATCTGATGGCAAATGATTATTAGGTACTTGGAATAGTGCAAGTTGACCATATGTAAAAAATCACTTGATTAGACATTTACATATAGCTAAAGCAGCAAGATCTTCCAACCATTGAGGATTTAACGGTGTACACTTATCTATCCAGCACTGAACTGTAAGTCTTTTGGCAAGTGCAAGAGCTCATAAAGTCCAAATGCACTGATCTCCAATTAAGTCTAAAAGTACCCAGATATCTCCAAATATAAACAATTTTTGAATAAAAAGTTAATTTGCTGTAATATGTCCAACCAAACGGGGAGCACCTCTAGACATAGTCACAACATATATCAATATATATCCCCAAGAAGCATTGTCTGTGCAACATAGGAATACTGAAACTGATACTGATAAGAATAGTAGCCTGGCCACTAGATGAATAAATAAATTAAATAGATAAATTATATAAATAAAAAATAATCAACATTTAGCTGAAGTTGCCAGTTTCTTTCTCAGTAAGTGAAGTAATGTCTAATATGTTTGAAACACTAGGTCTTCCTCAACCAAGTGTAGCTTTAGATCCAAAGAGATTTCCGATATTGGAGCAAGGGC
The DNA here is from genome assembly GCA_023846285.1 of Phrynocephalus versicolor. Taxonomy (NCBI): domain Eukaryota; kingdom Metazoa; phylum Chordata; class Lepidosauria; order Squamata; family Agamidae; genus Phrynocephalus; species Phrynocephalus versicolor. The sequence continues at coordinate 51,323,772 of JAHTLZ010003542.1, read as the reverse complement.
AGATTTCCATTAGTTAATTTGCACAATCAAATTCTGTGTTCCCCTCCATTTTCATTTCATTAATGCAGTGCTAGCAGACATGATAAGCTACAGTTCTTGGCTTTAATTTTGCTGAAGATGCAATGAATGTTTCGAAGGCACCAGAGGTTGCTGAGACACTCAAACTAAAAAGAGATTATAATTTTCAATATTGCCATGCCATTGCAGAAGGCAGATGTGGATTCAAATGCTGAAAACAAAAATATTCCTGGTCTGGGTCCATCAACTGGTCTAATCGACATAGCCAAATTATGGGACAATCTTTCTTTCCGTTAGAAAGGTTATCTAACATTTTTTAAAATCAGGATTACCCTACAGAACCATGCCTACAGATTAAATGGTAGCTGAAAAGAAATCATTCATGGTTAGCCAGAGAAATTGTAGGAACAGAATTTATTTTATTATTAAGAGGAGAAAACTTAAAGTGGGCCTGAAAAAAATAGAGTCAAGTAGACTGATTGCAGATCGGCACACAAAGAGTTGACTAAATCACAGTGAGGTTGACAATTAATTGTGCATGCCAAAAAATATGCCTTAAAATGCAGATTCCCAATCTGAAAAATTGAGTCGACCTTCCCAAATCACTGCAAGTTAGATGTTCCTGTAGATCCCTTCGATGAAAGAAAAAAAAACCATGGTGATCCCTGAGACCTGCAAGTCAGAGAATGTAAGGACAGGCCCCTGGGGCAAGTCTTAAATTTCCTGCTTTCTGCTCAGTTAGGCTCCAGGCTCTAGAGCAGGAAACTACAGCAGAGCGAGCAGGAAATGGGAAAAGAATGCATTGTTTGAAATATCTGGCAGGACAATTACTGTAGAATCCTAGGGGTTCAGGGAAACACCCAAGCTAGTTTTTCTTGACAGTGATATGAAAGACTGATTGCTTGGAGTAGAAAACAATTGGGTAGGGCTTCCCCCACTCCCCAGAGAATAAAGCATCTCTGAAACCAAAGGTCACAGCAATTTGTGAACTAGTTGGTCTGATGAACACAACACTTACTGATAAAACTACACTCACTGCCTGATACTGTGTGCATTTAATAAGAACAAAAGGCCACATTCTTCAGTGGAGCCAAATGTCAAACAAGTGTACACTGGACTATAGCCGAGGTCAGTGTGGGCGAATCTATGGCATGGGTGCCAAAGGTGGCATTTGGAGCCCTTTCTGTGGGCACCTGACATCGCCCCTTCACAGCCACCATCATTCAGGTTAAATTGATGCATTGGCACTTCTCGTTGTTAAGTGTAATAAATCACACTAAAATAGGCCCACTGCATCAGTGAGAACTAAGGGAGTCAATTCCTCCTTCAATTCCAATTATTCAAATTGGTCCACTCTAACTGCCATGTACCAGGCTAAAGTAAGTTGCAGGTACTGTGTCCCATTTGAATCAATGGAACCTATGGAGGACTTGACTTCCTGAATTCCCATACATGGTTATTCCTTGCAACTTATATTTCCTACATTTTCGTAGCCTTAGCACACATTTTATTTACAGAACCACAGTTCATTCAGTTCACAGTATGAACCAGCTTGGGTGTTAAGGTCATCAGGAGAAGTCTTTCTCCCCATCCCATCATCCTCTCAGGTATGTCATGAAAGGGCCTTCGCGGCAGCTGCACCCAAACTCTGGAACTCCCTCCCACTAGAGCTGAGAACTGGCCCATCTCTGATGTCTTTCCAGAAACATACAAAGACCTTTCTCTTCAGGCAAGCTTTCCCTGAATGATGGACCTTTATATGAATCTACCATACATGATCACCTAGACATTGTGTTTATATATTTTGTGATTGCATCGACAGTATGTTTTCAAGTGTTAGTTTTCTTCACTTATAACTTTTCATGGAATTTTCACTCTCTTTTTAACTGCTATGTTCTCTTATAGCTTTAATGTAAAATTGTCTTTTAATGTTGTAAGATGTCCCTCAATTCCGTGCTCTCAATTACTTGAATATGTCTTAAGTGTATTGAACTGTATATTGTCCCTCATTACTGTAAGCTGCCTTGGGTCCTTTTCCAAGGAGAAAGGTGGGGTAAAAATACTCTTAAACAAACAAACAAACAAACAAACAAGCCTCTGTGTGTGGGGAGGAGGATCCTAGTTCACAGGTTTCCAGTACAGTTTGTGCTTGTGTGTGCACAACTGTGTAATTCAGAGTAGGTACCAATGCGAGGATATTTAGACTTTTAGCATGACACTGGACTTAGGCCTTATGCTGCAAAAATATAACTAGTATGAAGAAAACATGAATGGTGTTCTTCTCTTTTATTTCCAAGAGAGGGGAAAAACTCTGCTACGATCTTAGGTTTCCATATTGGCAAAACCTGTAACCATGAACTTACTATACATTTTTATGAAGCCATTTTAGGGGAAGCCATTTTAGGGGATATTAAATTTAGCACAGCATGAGATATAAAATATATACAGGTTAAATCAGAAACACTAAAAAGATGATTCATATATGTGTAAATCAAAATAGACATATAGAAAATCCAATTAACCAGAATGCAAACACTACATAATATCATCACTGCTGCCCATGTCTACACTTTTCTATGTACTCCAGCTTCATTATCACTCAACCATTTCTTTTACACTGTCAACATTTTAGGTACTACTTTTTAATGGTCTGAATGGAGACCTATATTAATATACAGTCGGAGGCTTTAAGTTAAGCTTCATAGAGTTGGTCAGTTTAATTTAGAGATGTGAAGGCCTGGAAAAAAACCAGAAACATTTGAAAAAAATCATTTTTTCCATTTTTTTCCTGAAGTCTTTTTGGTTCCCCCCTCCCCCCAAAAAAATAATAATGAAAAAGAAAAAAGAAAAAAGAAAAAAATGATTATGGAATGTTTTATTTTAACATAATGAATAAAATATTTTAAGACAGGGTGTTCAAATATTTTCCAAATCATTTCTAAAAAATATCATTGAAACTTAGTCTCACACCCTTCTATACATTTCCCCCCCTGTTCAATTCTTTTTATGAGTATGATGTTTTATTTTGTTTTTATTTGATACTGTGGAGAGGAAATATGAATAATTGTTAATCCTAGATTTTTAAACATTGTTTTGTAGAGGGATTTTTGTTCCACATAAACTAGTTAACAGTTCAAGAGACTGTTACTCCATTTGTTACTTACTATTGCAAATAAATAGTATTTTAAAAGTAATTTCTGTTTGTAATAATTGTTTGGATACACTATATTTTAATATGCTAGTTGTGATAATTTTATACCAGGTCAAATTGTCTATAGTCATATTTTATGTTCCTAAAATAAAAGAGTGACTTTCAAGCTGTAAAAAAGGGGGTGGAATAATAATGTAGCATTTTTTTCAATTTTTCCATTTTTTTTGTTTTTTCCCAGGGAAAATGGTTTTTTCCCCCAAGCTTCAAAATTTCAGGAACTTTTACATCTCTACTCTAAATATAGATTCACTTAGCATTCTGTCTGATATAGTGGGCAGAATGATGGACTAGGATTCAGGAGTTCTGAGTTCTAATCTCTCATCAGCAATGGAAACTCAATAGGAAGTGGCACTGGAAAACGGATGAAATATTCCACATACCTTGAAAAATGTATTATAGTCACTGCAACTGAAATTGGCACAGAACAAAGAAAACGGGGACTCAATACACCATCATTATCAATAAGTACCTATGAATTTCAACAATTTCAATCCAATATAAGAAAAGGGCAACTTTGCACATTTATATTGCTCATTTTGCCATTTTATACTGCAAAACCCCCTTAACATTAGTATTCTTTGCTGTTCCATGGTCGATTGAGCATTCATCTTCTTCTATGCAGACCTCTATTGCTTTGGAGAAAAGCAGAAATGATCCTTCCAACACAACGCTTGACGCATAAAAAGGGGAAACAATAGCAACCTGTCCTGCTGCCTTTTGTGAATGCAAAAACAACACAAGAATCAAATGGTAAAGAGAAACAACAGATGTAGGAGAAACCATCTTATGGAGTCTTTTAAGTAGGTGCCTTCTTGCTGTCCTTGAAGAGATAAGAGATACGTAAATTTTTCTTTTGCTTTCCACTTCCTCTGGGATTCCTGGAAGACAGTCGGCAGACTCCTGAAAGGAAAAGACTTCCCACTGGATAAGAATGCACTACTGTACTTCTCAGAAAGGCAGCAGGAAGTTTTTGAGCACGGTTTGATCTCCTTCATCATCACCAAAGCAAAAATCAGGACTGTGTTTCCTTCAGTCTTTTATTAGACTGAAAAACAGGCCAGGGTGTAAAATATAATTTGCTGAAATGGCCTCCAGTCTTACCAAAAGGCATAACGGTGGTCGGAAAAATACGTAGTATAATATTGGAAAGCCTCCTTCTTGTAAGTGGGGGAAAATGTATACGTTGCTATTTTAATTAATTTCCCAATGTAAAGCACGGCTGTTGTAACTTTGGCAAATATCAGTCGGCCTTACAGCTCACGTTTGTTAAATGAAATCATGCTTTTTAATTGGGTCTTAATGTGTCCACGGCTATGTTTATTTACTTGTTATTACAGTATCAGCATTTTTAACTTTCCGCATGCTTGTGCAAACAAGCTTTTTATACACACACACACACACACCTGAATACTCTAATCCCAGTTGTACTAGTCTGAGCGTCAACAATTAAATGGCCTCTGTTTTCAGCAGACTCCTGCTGCTATGTGAACTAGCTGTAGGCTATTAAAATAATGAGTCCGGGCTGAGTCATCTGATCTCATGCTTGGTGCAAAGCCTGAGGAAAAGGACTTTGCCCATAATTCCTAGCCTGTTTACCAGAGTAAACCCAGACTGTTAGAAGCTTTGTCCATGAAGGCCCTCCCCTCGACACCCCACCAGCTAACTCAAGTTCTGTGCAATATGTGGTATAACAGAGCCCTCTGCAGGTTGGTGTCTCTGCGTTGCTCATCTGATGCTCATCTCATAGCAACAAGTCTACTGAGGTAAGAAAGGACCAAACAGGGCCCACCCACATGTTGTCCCAGTTCTGCCTTCCCCTTGTGCAAGTGGGATTTTTCTCCAAAATATCTTATTGGGGATGCAAAAATAGGTACAGTGGCACCTCCTTAAACAAATTTAATTTGTTCTACAGGTCAATTTGTTTTAAGAAAATTTTGTCTTACGAAACGCAGTTTCCCATAGGAATACATTGAAAATGGATTAATCTGTTCTGGAAGCTATGGTCACTTTGTTTTACAAAAAAAAGTTTTACAAAACACGATTTCCCATAGGAATGCATTGAGAATGGAATAATCTGTTCTGGAAGCTAGAATAAAGGCAAAAATAACCTCCCCCCCCCCCCCCCGGGGTACATGCGAATTTTTTTTTTGTCTTGCGAAGCATCCCATAGGGAATTTTTCTGTCATGTAGAGCATGACTATTCCCAGATCCCCCCCCCTTCCTACAAGTATTTTTGGTCTTACAAGGCATTTATCTTAAGATGTACCACTGTACTACTCTTTACACCCATGCCTCAGACACTCCCAAGTTGCAGATAGTCGGGAGCAGCTTACACTTAATACTAAATAAATTATGGACAAGAGAAATCAATTTCTTTGCACCATTATCAAAATTACTGCAGGTTTCTGAGCAATCCTGCAGATGACACCATTTTTAAAAGTCCCTCTGCTCCTCAATCTAAACCACGTAAGCCTAGTGACTTTTTTGTTGGTCTTACTAAAATTCTTTAGAGCTTTAACCTGTATTGAAACAATCAGTAACTCTGTCCTGATGTTTAAAATTAAACATGCATATTCAAAATGTGTTACCTGCTATCTCATTAGATCAAACAGTTTTGAATTCACAGACTGAGATTGGATTACAAAATAAATGTGCATCACACATTGCGCTCAGATGACTCCTTGAACTATTCTTAGATGGTAATAGTATCTTCCTATGTGAGCCTTCTCAATGTTTAAGATCATCAGAGGAGGCCCTCCTCTGGGTCCCATTGCCAGCACAGTCATGGCTGATGGACATAAAAGAGGGCCATCTCTATAGCAGCTCCCAGACTATGGAATGCCTTATGAGATCATGTTGGCTGCCTCCCTTTTATCCTTCCACCAACAGCTGAAGACCCATCTCTTCTGGAAGGCTTTTAACACTTTTAACAATCATTCCATTGTATATTAATCAGCATAGAGTTTAATTTTTTTGGAATGTTTAAATTATTATATTTTTAATTCTATTCCTTTTAACACTGTGAGCTGCCTTGGGTCTCCTTATCAGGAGAAAGATGGCCTATAAATATACAAACCAATAAATAATAATAATAATTAGTACATCATTCAAATGGCAAACGCAAATGCTCATAGAGCTTCAGTACTTTCAGGTCAATGTATTTTTTTTTTTGAAGATCTACATGTGATAAATCTACAGTAGAGTAGACTTTAGACCAGTGGTTCTCAGCCTGTGGGTCCCCAGATGTTCCAGGACTGCAGCTCCCAGAAGTCTTCATCGCTAGCTGAGCTGGCCAGGATTTCTGGGAGTTCCAGTCCAGGAACATCTGGGGACCCACAAGTTGAGAACCACTGCTTTAGACAGTAAAATGTGGTGTAGCAGAGTCCCAGACAATGAGTCAGGAAGCCCTGGGTGCAAATGTCTGCTAAGTCATGGACACACAAAGGGGACTGGTGGCAACAGTAAACCAACTTCTGAACATCTTACACACTTTATTGATGGCATACAGCAATAACACAAAGGATTAGAGAGTAGTAATGCAGAAACCGGTGGGCTGTGTCCCACATGCGGGAATATTAAGATTTCAGGGAAGACCCAAGCAGTCTGAAAGCAAATGAACATTTTATAATTATTTATTTGGAAACCAGGGGAGGGGGGCAGTACTATTTATTGCTTTCTTAGCATTCAACTGATTTCATCAGACCGTAATGCACAATAGCCAAGCATTTATCTTTCTTTTCTCTTTTTTCATTTCTTAGTTATGCTGTGCTATGGAGGTGTATGTGAATTAATGTAAAAAATGGGAGGAAAAGAAATGCCTTGTTTTTTTGACATGTTTTGATTTATTTTTAGATGTAATATTTCTGTTTTCAAATAATATTATTTGGGGATGCACATTTAATGAAAGAAAGCAAGTCTGAAAAATCATGGGATTTTATGTTTATCAAAAGTGGGTATAGATTACAAAGGGATACCAAATGCTTTTGTTGAGTGACAAAAGGGCATTCTGAGAAACGGTGCTGCCTTTTTTCCAGATCACTTCCAAAAATCATTATAGTCCAATCTTAAAACCCCTACCAAAAAAACAATAATAACAGTGGTGCTTTTTAAAACAAAGGAGGCTAGAAGCCAAGATAAATGGAATTAAGAATGAAAGCAAGCTATATGTCAAACAACTTACGTAGGGTGTAAATAACTTATTGTAGGAACATACCAAATGTTTGCAATTCTCATTAGAGATTAGAAACAGCCGACAACCTTAGGAAATAAGATACCAATAGAGGACATAGCATAGAAAATAATAATAAATCAGGACTTTTGAACATGAACAGGATCCAAATGTTTAGACCTGCTTTGTCGCTGGTCAGTCCACAGACATAGCATACATCATCACACTGATGAAAGTATACACAGAATCTGGATGTGAACGCCCTGGGAACTTTTAGAGTGGCTGCCCTGCGTTTCTCACATCCTTCCTCTGGAGCAACACCTCGGACCACAGGGGCTATAGCAAATGTTAAACAATGTGCACTTCTCACCACATTGCTCAGAGCACTGAGGGCACGCTGGCACCAAGGATTAAGAGCAAACATCGCATTTGCATATCTTCAGCAACCGAATGGAAAATTGAAACGAGTGTACTGTAACATGATTTAATGGCAACAACATGGTCATAAAAAACACATAAAATTTAAAACCTGTTCTGTTGAGGAGCTAATATGGCAGATGAGGGGGAGCGTGGAATAGCTCCACCAGCACTTGCAACAGTGGGAAGACAACAGCTAATGGAAGAAACAGACCAAAAAGCTAAATCGACTACATGACATCAGGCTATCAAATGTTGACTCACTGCAATCCTTCTATAACATCCATCCAGCAACACATTAAAGAACAGCGAGAAAGCCACAGATGGTTTACAAACCACTTTGAAATTAAAGTAGTTTGCAGCAAATCTAATTTATGAGTTTTTTAAAAAAAAAACACCAGAAGTAATCTTGAATATTTTCTTTTTGATGTTAAATGAGATACACATATTAATTCTTATTTTCTCTCCCAACATGAGAGAGGCAGGCTGAATGCCGGGATCAGTTTCCCAAAGGCTCTTAGATGTACTGCTGTCATGTACATGGCACAAGAACTGAACTGTTGCTGCTTTCTGAGTCTTAGGACATGCGAAAGTTAAAGAAAATGCTTCATTACAAAAAGCTTAAATTGCTGAAGGTAACTCAGTGATCATCATGCAACAAACAGGCATAACCAGCGATGTCTGAATCAATCACTTTTTTTCTTCCCATTCCCCGTCCGGCATTCTTGCCCCATCGTCATCCTCTACTGGATTGTATGATTTAGAAATTCTGTATGGGAAATCATGGGTAGTCTTATTGACCATTTAAAAAGATGTGTATTCTGTACACACTTCCTATTGTACACAACTATTTTATATGCATAAGATACTGCAGGAAACTAAACTATTAATTTATGTAGTGTCACCTTGCTAATCTATTTCCCATGTGTATCCTGTATGTGACCTGTGGTATTACTTCACCCCAATATATCTGAAGAATTGCATGTACAGTGGTCCCCCGGCATTTTGCAGTTTGTATACTGCAGTCCAGTATATCGCAGGACCACAGTATATGAAAGGCAAGGCCCCCTGGGGCAAGATGCATGGGCCTGTTTTGAGGCCTCCTGCACTTACCTGAGGCCTTGCAGTGCCCTGAACGGGCCTCCAACGGGTTTTCCTAGCCTGTCAGAGGCCCCAGAAGTGGCTTCTGGTGAACCGGAAGTGACTCTGGATCACCAAAAACCACTTCTGAAGCCTCCGACATGCCCGGGAAGCCTGTCAGAGGCCCATTCAGGGCAGCGTCATGCCTCAGGTAAGTGTAGGAGGCCCCTGATAGGCCCCCCAGTCCTGACCTGACCCAGCTTCTGCATATCACGGATTTTCCATTATCACGGGTCGGGTTGGGCCCCTAACTCCCGCGCTAGGTGGGGGATTACTGTAGCCACAAAAACATAAAATCAAACCAAGGAAATCACCAACCTGAAGCCTTCCAGGTTCTATTCTAGAGAATGATGCAAGGCAACATGCAAAAACGTGCTACAGGAGCTACCAAAAAAAAAAAAAATTGGTTACCATACCTAGACTCTCTCTAATATATATGTACATGCATATTCCAATATATATTACATACTGACACATGGATTGATTGACTGGCTGATTCCTTCTCTCATATCACTCACATTAGTAGCTAGTTGATGCTAATTCCCTGGAGGTTTTGCTTAAAATATCCCCCCGGGGGGGGGGGGCTTTTTCTCTCTTAACATGCTTTCTGCAATCCTTGACAGCTTGCTATCTAGACAAGCTTTAAATTAATCACATGTTCCTAAAATATCTGAAATCGAGCAGCAACAAAATTCATGCTTCATTTATAAAAATCCCGTATATTTTCTTGTTAGTCACAGCACCTCTTTGTTAGGGTCAGAATTCCCCCTTATTTCTCTTCCTTTATCTCTTTCATACAGTTCAATATTTTGCCATTGGGACTTGCATTTGGACGCAGCGGATGCAGTGTTCAAAGTAATTCTAGAAATCATTGCGACGAGCAATCTCAACGTCAAATGTATAGTCAGAGAGTTTGAATGCCTTTCTTTAAAAATGACAATGCTTTGATGCTAAATTTATGACAAGTAATTTTTTGAAGATGATTATTAATACGTTCAATAATTTCCTGATTATTTTATCCAAGAGGCTTTATTATTTGTAGTCTGTCTGTGCAACACATAAATTATGAGCCTTATTCACCTTTAATAGGATAAAATGAAAGCTCAAAATTGACATTTATGAAGAAAAATGGAAAAGTCCTCAACACTCTGATACCAGCCAAAGGGTACACAATTTGCCAAAAGGTACAAGGAGGAGGTTGTCAAACTTTAAGGCCAAGAAAAGCATAAACCAAAATATCACCCAGTCTAGTCGTTAGAGCCTGAATCCCCCGATAAATAGTTGGCCTTGTAATGGAACCCCGGGGTAGGAGCATCTCTGGCCGAGAAATTTCCTGAGTCCCTGTGGGTTCCTTTAAAGAGAAAAATGATCTGAGAACATCAATTCAATGAAATCCCTTTATTCACTATTTTAAGTTACAAAAATGAAAAAAAAAAACTTATAAAAATCAACGAAAAATATAAAAATGCTTATCAGATACAACCATATAATATTTCCTGAAAATAATAAAATCTAAGATATTCTTACTAGCCTAATACTATGTAAGTTTCAATTCCTAGGCTGGGTAGGACTAGCATTAGCTAAGTACATCTTGAAGCCGGATTCTAAGTCAATCTCTCTCTCATAGTCCAAGTATAAACTTTCCTAGCTCTGTGCAGTTTCCAGAGGTCATGTGAAACAATTGTCCAATGGTAGCAGTCCAATTTCTGTCCACACTGGTTTGTTTTGACTGGGTAAGTTGCATTCCTTAGATAAGCATTTGGTGAAAGCTGAAAATGCACCATTAATATTGAGCCTTAAAAATCACACAATGTCTCATCAGTCTAATTTCCTTTCATGCTATCTCCTATCATCCTAATTCCGTTACAGGCCTCTTGATCTGAGATTTATTATGTCGTCGTCTAAATCTAGTATTATGTTAGCAGATGTTAGCACTCCCATATAGTCTTTCACACCTTCCAAAAATGTCCTCAAGGGGGTTCTAGCTCTTCACTGTACATATTGAAGGCATGCAAAACTGCAGAGATGATACAGAATATCGCCGCCTCCTGGTTTGACTGACAGAAGCAATTATGTCCCAGAACGAGAACAAATTCATCCGGTCACAGAGATTTTAATTGCTGTTGTTGCTGTTGTACTAGTTACTAGATGACAATGTAGGTTACAGAATCAAATTGCCACTAATTAATAGATCCCTGATTGGACTACATGTTGGTGCATCAAGCTATCCACCTGGTACACAATGAGTAATCTATGTGGTGACCTGTTAATCAGCAGTCATTTACTGATGCAAATTAATCTACTGCCTTTCTGCCAATAGTAGTAACACAACAGGACTTTGGCCAATAATTTCTATTTAATGCATTCTCGAAGGCTTTCTTGGCTGGGATCTGATAGCTGTAGTGAGTTTTTTCGGGCTGTTTGGACGTGTTCTGGAAGTTTTTCTTCCTGATGATTCGCCAGACTCTGTGGCTGGCATCTTCAGAGGGCAAGGAGCTCAGGGAACTAGGAGTTCTCTCTGTGCTCTGGGGTATAGAGTGAGTGAGACTGTGTGGTTTTAAGGTTGTGGGAAAGAGAAAACTTCTACTATGCAGGAGAATAGGTATTAGTCATTGTATTGTGATGTTTTGCCAGACTACAGCTTTTAATCTTTTGCAGGCTGTAGTTTTCAGTACTAGAAGCCAGGCTTTGTTGATTTTTAGACTTTCTTTTTTGTTGAAACTGCGTTTGTGTTTGTGGATTCCAGTATTGAAAACTACAGCCTGCAAAAGATCAAAGTTTAATGATTCCCACCCAGCCACAAACACCAGTGATCAGTTCACACAATAGAACAGCTAACAACACCCATCAACCACAGAGATGGATCACTGCCACCCCTGACAGCAGTGAAACTTCTTATATCTTTACCACAATACAATGATTAACACCTATTCTCCTGCAAAGGACAAGTTTCCTCTTTTCCACAACTTTAAAACCTCACCTTAGGTCCCTGAGCTCCTTGCCCTCTGAAGATGCTGCCCACAGAGTCTGGCAAAACATCAGAAAGAAAAACTTCCAGAACACGGCCAAACAGCCTGAAAAACTCACAACAGCTATCAAATTCCTATTTACTTATTCATCTGTTTATTAAAATAATCATATCCTGCCCCATATCTGAGGAGCTTATGGTGTAATGAACCAATTTAACCTGAAAACAGTAAAAAGGAATCCACAATCTAAAAGATTAAAATCAATGTGTGATTGCTAAGTCTCAAATACCTAATAAGGAGCCACATTTTAACTTGATCAAGAGGAATATCAATCGAGCCTGTGCACTCAGGTTGCTGCTGTGTATAATACAGAATATAAAATTAAGTTTGGCTTATGGGCAGAGACAAGCTAATTCTCAATAAGACACTTTGAAATAGTAGAAGAAAAGCAATCTGCTCTCAAAATAAGCAATTATGCAATTCAAAGGCAGTGTGATCCCATGATGATTTGGATTTGGGTTCTGCTAAAATGGCCATGGTTTTCTTTTCCTTTCTTTTCTGTTGTTGTTTCTTTGGTAGTCAGAAATAGAATGGGGGCGGGGGGGGACCAAGCCAGAAGCTTGCTTGCTGAATTCCACACTGTCCCATTTTACAGCAAGCAAAGCAGAATAAGTGTGTGTGGGGGGGGGGAAGCATTTTTACTGGGCTTTTCAGCTCAATTAGTTATACCAGCTCCAGCCCTGTATTACTGATAGGTCTAATCCATGTAGGCTCCCTGAGAAATGTAGAGTTCTGGTTTCTGGTTTCTGCATTGCACAGGATACTTCTGTTACTAAAAACTTTCACATTCAACAAGGGCCATGTCAGAACTTGGGAAAGCTAATTTTTGGACTACGACTCAACTGTGCTGGGATGCTCCGATTTGAAGTCCACAGAAACAGGTTGAGGGAGGGAAGAGATTTGAGGCTTTCATACCTCAGTACACAGTTCTGCCTCACATGTAACTTTTGTAACTTGAAGATTGATGCTTGATCATACAGTACAGTACTTTTGTTGTTCCTACATCCGAAACCCTTTTGTGTCATGGCTTTGGTGCAGCTGAGCAGGGACTACAAGCAAGGACTACATGGTTTTATTGAACTTGTATCAATTGGACATTGTGGGCCTGACATCAAGTTTTCTCAGGCAAGATGAAGGCTGGGAATTTCCATTAAATTATAATTACTTTCAACTCATTAGGAATCACTCAGCAGGTTTGCTGTGCAATTCTGCTCATGCTGGCGGTTTTTTGTTTTGTTTTGTTTTGTTTTGTTTTGTTTTGTTTTGTTTTGGGGGGGAGGAAGTGTTGTGAAGAATGCATGCAAAACAGAAATGAGCAAAAAGAGTTTAGCAACTGATATAGTCTATATTCTGTTTGGGTTGCAAAATATCTGTTCCGAGCAATTCTTTATATCCGCCCAGAAATTTGAAGGGGGAAGGGTTGCACACTTCTGGACAAGTAATAGGTTTCACTGTACAACATCTTGTCTGCATCAGGGGAGCATTCCCACAAAGAAATGTATACCATGTGGCCAACCTGCTGAGATTTGGCAAGCCTGGCAGACTTAAAGACATAATGGTGTCGGCAGTTGTGGGGTAGGGTGGAGGGGGAGAAACCTCCCTGGGAACATTTAAGTCAGAAAAGAAAAAGGAGACTTTCCTTATGTTCCTTACTGTGACTTGGCAAACAGAAGATAAGGGCAGGAAATGAGATGCTAAAACCAGGGCACCGTGTGTTTTCATTATGATATGGATTGCTGTTTACCAGCCCAGCTTATTGGGAATTCAGTTACTCTAATGACTGCATAGCTATTTCAGATATGGTAAGTCTTTTAAAATGGTTCCAAGCTTAGTCACCCCCCACCCCACTTAGTAATTAGATACAAAGACCCATAGAAGTACTTTGGTGTCACAATATTTCCAACTTTAAAAGTAACTGTTTACCACTTCTCTTAATTAACTGCAAAAACTCACTTTAATTTAGTTTAAAAGTACATCTGAATACTACAAACTGGTGGCCTGGGGAACGATACATTTGGACAACATTCCAACACAGGTATGTGACATGAGACAGAATAAAATACCTATCCACAGATCCATGAGAGACTTGCATGATAATATTCCCAGAAATGCCTCTTTCCTGAAAGATTGCTGCTAACTCCTGTTCAGTGTTACGATGTTTGCTATTCACCAAAGAGGTACCAAAAATTGTAGCGGACAAAAGTTGCAGCAAAGAGCAAATATTTTGTTACTCTTTGCAATCTTGCCTGGAAGAATGTGATAAATCTAAAACACATGAAGAGAAAAATGCCATAATAAAATAACAATGTATACTAAAACCTACATCACCAATGTTCAAATGGACATCTAGTATACAATCCTACTTGTATTCTGTAAGATTTGCTTCAGGGTTAATCGAGCTTTCAAAAGAGTGTTTAGTGGGGAATCTGGAGTTTTTCTGTGTATGTATGTATAAAACAGAATTTTCTGTTTTAATTTCAAATGCATGTTGCTCAGGGTGATCAAAGATTGAACTGCATGCAGCCACCCCCAAGTCCCTCAGTATGCCTCTGAAAAAAGATTACCGAAAGTCCAACAAAGGTACTCCACAATGCTTCTTGGTCATGTGATTTCCCCTCTAAATGCAACCCATTGTCCTTCCTACGTACACAAGGCCTGAGGATGGGGTGAAAAGTTTGTTTTTAGAAGCCAGAAGTGGCCTGAGGTTTCTGTGTTCTGAAAAAGGGCTTTTCAACTCAGTAAAGGGCCCCAGGGGAAATACATTTAGAAAGCAAGCCTTACATGTTAGAGGCTTTTGAGGATGTGATATGACATATGGGGATGTGATATACAGCAGGATTGCTGAGGACTGTTTCCAGGCCTTCCTGTGGATAATGAAAACCGTGGATAAGAGAGAACACTAGCCCACCCCAAAAAAGACCCAGCTATTTTGTGACAGCAGCTTGCTTTATGGCTGCTGTTTTGTAACAGTAGTTTACTTTACGGATGCTGTTTTTGACAGTAGCTTGCTTTACGGCTGCTGTTTTACAATAGTAGCTTGCTTTGTGGCAGCTGAATTATTTATTTAATTTTTTCCTCTCTCTCTCCACCTCCTGGGTTCTCTGCCCCACAGAATTTTAGCTTCAGCAGCAATTCATTGTGTGCTTGGCGGCTTGCTCCAGTTCCCATGCAAGCTGTTTATTGTGAAGAAGGGAGGATAAACAATGCTGTAAATGACGTTAGGTATACAGTAAAAATAATGAGAAGTGGTAGAGTGAAAAAAATGAGCAAAGTTAACACATACTGGCAAAAATCCTGTTGCTTAGTGTAGTGAATCACACCAGAGTACGCCAATGGATAGGAATCTGGTGACTCAGCTCTTCCACTCCTACCATTGATTCAAATGAGGCCAGACTATTTTCATTTACTATGCTAAGCAACATGATTTGGGCAATGTTACAATCTTAATTCAAATTAGTTAAATTGTATTAGGAAAAGGGAATTAATTTCAAGATACTGGTTATTTGTAATAAATTTCCAGGGTCTGTATGTTTCAACCTGATTCACACTTCTAGTTGTAGTTAGAAAATGATGTCTGACTCAGATTATTATTTTTTAATTCATGTTTGGAGATGGTCCTAAGGGCAAAAATGTATTTTCTCTTTTACACCTAAAACCCTAACTATCCTTGCAGCTTTCCCACAGAAATTAGCAAAGAAAACCTGTGTGCAGATACAGTTTACTTGGAAACAAAGCAAATTTATGAATCAAAGGTAAACTTGACAAATGAAAGTAAAAGGCCTACATAACAACACAAGAAAATAGAGAACATAAGAACATAAGAACATAAGAAGAGCCATGCTGGATCAGGCCAAAGGCCCATCTAGTCCAGCTTCCTGTATCTCACAGCGGCTCCACCAGATGCGTTTGAGAGTGCATGAGACTAGATATCTGTCTCCTGATACTACTCCCCTGCATCTGGCCCTTGAAGTACCCTGGTTTTAAGCCTGGAGATTACACATCTCCATCATGGTTTGTAACCTGTGATGGAGTTTTCCACCAGGAGTCTGTCCAACCCCCTTTTGAAGGCATCCAGGCCAGATTCCATCACCACATCCTGTGGCAGGGTTCTTAGCATTCTTAGCAGATTTTTCAGAGTACAAAAACATGTTTTACAAAGGATCTGATCATTGGTGCATCTAGCCCAATATTCCTGATGTTGACTGGCAGCAGTCAGTACCGGATTAAGAACTACTGTACAGTAATTCAATTTAAGAGCCCCTGGAAATACCAAGCATTACTCTTAACTATCCAACTCTATATAAAACAAAAGGTTTGTTTATGTTGTTATATATGTCTGAATTTAAAGGACCCTCATAACCTGAGGTCTTTAATTAATACATGAATCTGAGATGGTGAGTTCTTTAATTAATCTCCAGTGTTTCTGTCACAGCAGTTTTGCTGACATATAGTGATCGCACTTGAGACCTTCTGCATATCAGTCATATACTTATTCAGCTGTTGCCCCTTCCTTATGTCAAAAAAATCAAATGACCTCAATATTACAGCATTTACTTGTGCTTGTAAGGTATTTTCCTTCTTGGTTCTAAAAGAAAGTTGGGATACAAACCGATACAAAATAAGCAAACAGAAGTACAGTGGTACCTCTTAAAGCAAATTTAATTCATTTTACGGGTCAATTTGTTTTAAGAAAATTTTGTCTTACGAAACACAGTTTCCCATAGGAATGCATTGAAAATGGATTAATCTGTTCCAGAGGCTATGGGTCACTTCATTTTATGAAAAGTTTGTCTGATGAAACACGATTTCCCATAGGAATGCATTGGAAAGAGATTAATCCATTCCAGAGGCTAGAATAAAGACAAATATAACTCCCCCCCCCCCCCGGGGTACATACGGAACTTTTTTTGTCTAGTAAGGAATCCCATAGGGAATTTTTAAAAAATAATATGAAGCATGTGTATTCCTGGAATTTTTTTTCTTCCTATGAGTGTTTTGTCTTATGAGGTATTTGTCTTAAGAGGTATCACTATATGTGTTAGGTGAGGATAGCTCATCTGTAAGGGAGCGTAGAATCACAACCGAAGAATTCTGAAGCCTGAAAAAGACAAAGTCCTAGAGTCTCATATATGCCATATGTATGATGTGGGACTGTGCCAGAAGGTGAAAATGAGCTTCTACGGGTGTTAACTTTCCCAATCTGGAAGCTGGATCAGTCAAGATCCACAATTGCCTGTAAAGATCTTCACGTGCCCAGCTATGCAAATACTCAGAGCCATATTCTCTCCTTTGCCCCACAATCAGGGGCAAAAACCAATAGATGTATGGAGGGTGGAGGAGGATGAGGAAGTGCTTTTATAGACTCAGTCTATATCAGTGTTGGCGAACCTATGGCACGGGTGCCAAAGGTGGCACTTGGAGCCCTTTCTGTGGGCACCTGACACTGCCCCTTCACAGCCACCTGTATTCAGGTTAAATTGCTGCATTGGCACTTTGCAAATAATTAGTGGGTCTTGAATCGCAGTTTGGGCACTCGGTCATTAAAAGGTTTGCCATCACTGGTCTATATCATGGAGAACATGTAAGCACAGGACTTTGAAAGATACAGCATCAGTTTTTATTAAAAGAGATTATAGTACTAGGTTTCATCCCTCCTCCCTCACTTTATGTATTTTCACTTCAATCCCACAGTTTCAAAAAATTTCGGTGAAATAATAAAGATGAATGAATTCTAAAGCATGGATTGCAGATTTGCCCAAAAGCCAGTCAGATATTCCAGCTGGGCATTGTGGCAGAAGACCAATGCACTTAATCCAGTGGCTGATGATTGAAATGATAATCAAAGTTATTGGACGGTATACAGTCAATTTCCCAAAGGCAGCAGTCCAGAACAATTCTTATTGCAGCACAAACTCACCAATGCCAGCCTCTTTCAGTTATCTTGCCAGCTGTGTGTATAATCCTTTGAGCCATGATACCTGGCATGGGGGTATCATTGGAGGAGCAAGAGATGGTCTAGTTAGTAGTATATATAAATATTTATTGCAGCAGTCAAAGACAGCAAGATAAGACAGCTACAGCCAGTCAGAATGACATAACATAACAGTAAAAACAGCTAAAACTAGGGGATGATAGACATAATAAATATATATACATGTTAGGTATCTTTGGGTCAGTACTTTAGATACCTATGAATCAATACTTTACTTATGGGATAACTTAATAAGTTACAGGTAGTATTTGACTATGATTGTATTAAGATATACTAAAATTTGTGAATTTATCAGATTACTTTTATGCTGTTATATTTTATGGGCTCAGTACTGGTTTTTGTCCAGAATCCTTAAATTTTCCCCTACATCTAACTACCTTTATCATGAAAGGGTGACATTTTGAGTCACATATTGGTTTGTCCTATGAAGCACTTTATTTTTCATCTCCTGGAACTTCCTTCTCATTAGCAAGGGATCGAGATATCTTTTCCAGATATCAGTATATAACTGACAATTGAGAATATAATGATCTAGGTCTTCCACAGCTGGTTCCCCACAGATGCACCATCTATCTTGAAGTGGTATATCGTGGATTCCATTTGTAGGTGAGCGCCCATTGGTTGTTCCAGCTCCTGCCAACCTAGCGGTTCAAAAGCACATAAAAATGGAAGTAGATCTTAATGGATATCATTTCAGTGGGAGGGTACTGGCATTCCCTGTGTTTGTGCATTTAGTCATGCCAGCCACATAATGGACAAATGGCAGTTCTTCGGCTTATAAACTGAAATTAGCACCGGCCGCTATTGCCAGGGGGAACCTTTACCTTTACCTTTTTTCTAGTTTCAGGCTCCTAGTTTTACTACCCCTGACCATATGTTATTTTTTAAAATAGTAATCATATGGGAAACTCATTTGAGAGTGACGGTGGTGACTGCCGTTAATCTCTGTTGACTGAAGGTTCAGGAATGTGTAAATAGTTATTGTCCTTGTTCAAGTTTTGTACTTCTTTTTGAATCGGGATCCCCCCCACTTTGGTACTTTGTTTTTCCCGTAACAGTCATTTCAAGTAGTTGCTGCTTTCTGCATGTAAGATGATGCCATCTGCGTATAATTACTGATGTTTCTTTGACCAATTTCCAATAATTTCTTTTCTTAAACCATTTTTTTTTTTGTTAACTGGGGCATTCTTAAACTGAGGTACCATTGTATGCTTATACATATTTTCAAATATACACCCTGTTTAGTTATCTGCCTTCTTTGCACAAAGGAAAAAAACTTATACTCCTGGTTTCTGCGTGACAAGGACATGTGTTTATTAATAATCTGGCCATGCATGAATTTGTTAAATGTACAAAATATCTTGGTTAATGCATATTTTCTGTTTTACTGCCAGTTAGGAAGCACGTTGTAAGAGGAATTTAACTCTTCTGGCTCTTTTCCAAATTTGCCTTATAGAAAGTTAGTGAAGAATGAAACAAAATGGCTGCCCACAACAAAGGCATTCTGAGTCCAAAGAAATGTGGTGGTGATTCCTTTTTCTGAAATGGAAAGGGGCAGTCATTAAAGCTACAAGTAGAGCTCTGAGCATTTCAGACAGCTTGCCTTTTCAAAAGCAATGTGAGGTGGGCCTCCTACCCGCTTGGAATGTACAGTAGGTCTTAACTTCTTGTGTCTGTTTCTTACCCAACTGGCACAACTTTGGATATCTTTGTTGCATTCCCTTTTATGTAAACATCCTTCCCAAAACTGCAGAAACATCCTGAAACTCATGTCTGCCAGTAGGGATTCTGGCATTAGCATGCAGTGCAGAAAGGAACTTTAAAAGATCAGACAAGGAAAATATTGTCAAAAATTGGCTCAGTTTGGGAAAGAAGCACAGTATTAGTCAACTGTTTTTTGTAAATGCAGACCAGACGTGTTTTATTTTTTGAGACTGAAATTTCCCATTCCCATTCCATTAAATCTAACACTGATTAGCATAGAATAGATTGGAGCCAGACTTAGTTAGGGTTCAAGTACAAGGAACTGAAACCAGTAGACTTGCGTTCCATTGATTTCAACAGGTATACTCTACAAAGAATCTCAGATTTATAGCTATGCCCCAAGCACATCTGATCTTGCCTGATTTCGGAAGCTAAGGAGGGTTGGTCCTGGTTATTACTTGGATGGGAGACCACCAGGGAATACCAGGTGCTGTAGGTGCCTGGAGTAGGAACAAGCAAACCACTCCAGTATTCCTGCCAAGAAAACTCCAAGGACATGGAATCACGAAGAGTCGGTCACGACTATAACGACACAAAACACACACACACACACACACACAGAGAGAGAGAGAGAGAGAGAGAGAGAGAGAGAGAGAGAGAGAGGCTCTGATGGCATTCTCTTTTTCGGCAGCTTTTAAAATTTAAGTCTCATAACAAAATGAACTCTTACAAAGCTATTTTTTATAGCTTTTCATTAATAATACTCTATGTGGCTTTTGCATTAACTTTGCCCAATGTTGCAGCATGAAAGTGCTGCAATGATTTTGTGCTGGCAAAGCAAATCAATGTTCTATAAGGCAATTCTAAAAATGGGGGCAACTCAAGCACAAATTTATAACTTTTAAACTGGGCTTCAGATTAGCATGAAACACAGCACACCAAGAGACATCAATAAGCGGCAAATCTCAGAACTTGATTCCCTTTTTTATCAGTTAACCATTTCATCAAAATCCCTAGAATGAATGGTAGTAAGCACAAGAGGGTACCATACTACCTGCTGGCATGGGTCTGCAAACCTTCATGGTGCCCTTTGCTGTGTCAACTTTGGCATCCTTTTCCCTGCTGACAATGTGAACACAATATTGTGCAGCAGCATCAGGTCATTTCCTGGTGTTTTGAATTGTGGACAAAGAAGCACAATATCCCAGGTCCATAAACTGGATTTTTTTTAAAAAAAAAATTAAATACAGTGGGGGCAATGCTTGTAGCAGATAATTGACACAGAATTAAATGAATTCAGATCTTCTAATTAAACTAATCATATCTATGCAAGTCAACACAAATACCACCCCCCTCAAAAAAAAAACATATTAGAGCAGATTTGCATTATAAAAAGGTAAAAGGTTCCCCCTGCACATGCATGCTAGTTGTGTCCGACCGGCAGTGTTCATCTCCATTTTCAAGCCAAAGAGCCACTGTTGTGTAAGTCTGTGGCCATGTGGCCAGCATGGCTGCAAGGAAACACTGTTTACCTTCCCGCTTTTTATGGAGGTACCTATTTATCTACTTTCATTTACATCCATTTAAACTGCTAGGTTGACAGGAGCTGGAGTTAACAGTGGGAGCTCATTCTGCTGCGTGGCACCCGGGAT
Source organism: Phrynocephalus versicolor (assembly GCA_023846285.1). Taxonomy (NCBI): domain Eukaryota; kingdom Metazoa; phylum Chordata; class Lepidosauria; order Squamata; family Agamidae; genus Phrynocephalus; species Phrynocephalus versicolor. Next base: position 51,302,441 of record JAHTLZ010003542.1, on the reverse strand, counting down.
TCGAACTGCCAAGCTGCCGACTTTGCAGCCAAACGTTTCAGCACTTAAAGAACAAATCAGAGCAGATTTGCATTACAGAGTGCCTTAAATGTAAAGATGCAAATTTAGAAATGATTATAGAAACCCAGTATATCTCACCATAGTGGGGCCAGGGTCACTTGTCTGCTTGCTCAATCTGTTTGCCTGTTCTCCCCTCTTAGGTCTCTTGGACTAACCTTCAAATGTTCATGAAAACCTTTAAAAGAGAGGACTGATCCCTAAAGTTCAACAATAGCTACCACGCTTACAGCATTCTCAGTCCTTGTATACATTTTGAAAAAAGAATAAAGAAAACAAAACCCTTTAACATTATGTTATTGTCGGGACATATTTGAATGCTGGGTCTTTTTAATTAACTGGAAGCCAATTCAAAGTGCCACAAATTGTTCATGTGTGAACGCCATTGAAGATAAGAGATTTGCAATGAATTCAAAGTGCAATAGTATACTAATGTTAACAAATTAGTTCAGCTTTGAAGATGAAGCACTTCTCTCTTTAATGTGTCAACTTATTACCAAGGTGCAGTACTATAGTTACAGCTGGAACACTCATACTAAATCAGCTTTTCAAAATTAATATCCTTTTGCTAATCAATCAATTACAAATATAGTTTCAGCTTCAAACGGAGGCAGAACATACATTTCAGCACTGTATTATCACCTCTTACACAAACAAGCTCAGTGCTAAGACCTGATCTTTTTGCCAATATTACATCAAATTGTAATAGCAAATATTGAAGTGAAATGATTCATAAGGAGTACTTTGCTTAATTTTGTCTCAGCCTGCACTTAATCTTTATTCCTCTTTAATGAGTATTTATTGTATGACCCTGACAGCTTGCTACTGCTGTGATAAATTATCTGACTCAAGTCTGATTAAAAATGCAACCCCAAATGCTAATTATCTCAACAGACCTGCTTAATAATAGCATTTCTTGTCAATTACGGAGCCACAGAATGGGTGCCAGTTGTAACAGGCGCCACAAGCCTGTTCTTAGAGGCAGATTTCCCATAATGCTTCATCATCTGCCACATGTAAATCTAGGATTCGGTACCTATGGTGACCTCCTTATTAGTGAACTGACAAAATGATGAAGCAAACCAGCAACAGATCTCCAGCCACCAGACAATTACGGACTGCCGTTGCCGTCAGCGAGCAATCCAAGAAGGCAAAGTCACTTGTGATGCCTCTTGTGGCTAGTCTCAATTGGACTTCTTGCTTCCAGTAACAAGGTCATCATCCCATCTATGCGGATGAAGTTCAGTCGTGGGGAGGGAGTGCGACTTTTTTCTTTGTTAGACAACGAAAATCAACATGGACCTGTGCAGTTGCCAAATTTAAAATCAACACTTGTGTGTGTGTTTTTAAAGGCCCATGTCATCAAACTGAGCAGAATCTAAGCATGAATAACATTATCCCTGCCAGATCCATATATATTTGTACGGCAGAGCAGTAGCTATTAAGCTTAGTCTGCCTGAGATGACATTGCCAAGAAAAAGGGCTAGTCGACAGTTCAGTGGGGAGGCTGTTTGCAGCTGTGATGGATATGTGACTACGAAATATCTTTGGATCGACAAAGTAGAAGCAAGCAACGGGTCCCTTAGTTTAATCTATATAAGGGACAGCCATCTGACACCTTGTCCTTCAAAGAGTAACTCATGAGACGATGCAGAAAAAGACACAGCTGCAAGACCACTGGTCAGGCTGCTCTTAAAGCCTTTTAAAGAAAATGTAACAAAGCACAAACTTTCTTTTTGCAACGCTCACTTTAAATTGTTCCTACAACTACATTTTGAAAGTAACTTTCCCTTACTCATGATACCCAAAACAGCATAGGTGTTGACAGTGCAGCTAAAAAGTAACTTTTAACAGCTAGTTATATTGTTCATGGCCCAATAAGTAACTACTTACAAGTAGCTGAAGTAGTAAGCTTCAGCCCCACCAGAAGCTATCAACCCACTGAGCTATAGAGCTAGCAATGAACTGTTCTGTTATGCACCATCAAGTCAATTCCAAATTATGGCAACCTTACCAAGTCTTCACAAGCATGTAACATATTCAAGAAGTAGTTTATCACTACCATCCCACAGCAAGATTACATGGCCAAGCAAGGATTGGAACTCAGCTCTCTTGAATTCTATTCTGATACTGTACCCACCACACCAGACTAGCTCTTTACAATTTCAGGTTTAATTACAATTACATCATTATAATTTTACAATGCAATGACATAAAAATATTGCAAAGTACATTTCAGTTAAAACATGGATGCATGGAGCACAGCATGAAAGAAATTACTTAAAGGTAACAGGACAGATTCAGAATTTTTGCAGGGGATACTGAACTCAAGTATGACAGTTCTGTGAAATGAAAGTGAGATGATTAAGCCAAAGGTCCAAACTCCTGCTAACTCTTGAGAGCTGACATTTCAAGGGCATGTTGTTTCGTCTTTTAAAATAAATGAGACTGATGTAATGACTCGATCTTTGTGCCAATAGGATGTCACATTAGCATGGAAAATACTAAAATCAAATGTTTCCTACGTTGTACATGGCCAAAATGTTCCTTTCAGGTTACACTTAACCTTATCATTTTCCCCAATAACAATCTTTCTCTTTGCGTAAATTAAAAAAAAGAGTCTGTTCTGTTCTTTGATAGCTACTAGGTATATATTTGTGAAGCTATTAACTCTTGCATCTACAGGTTTTGGAGCTGAAACAGCCCAGCAGAAACTAAAAAAATAATAGTATGTACGACTACTGAGCTAGTCATAGAATCATAGAGTTGGAAGAGACCTCGAGGGCCATCCAGTCCAACCCTCTGCCATGCAGGAACCCCCATTACAGCACCCCTGACAGATGGCCATCCAGCCTCTGCTTAAAAACCTCCAAAGAAGGAGACTCCACCACCCTCCGTGGCAGCATATTCCACTGCCTTGTTAATCTTAAGTAAGTAAAGTGTTCTGCTTATATACCACCCCATACCACTTCAAGTAGACCATGGGTGGTTTACACTTTAATTACAGTATGCAGGGTACACATTGCCCGGAAGGAAGGAAGGAAGGAAGGAAGGAAGTGATTTTGTTCTCCCTAAATGGTACTTCACAGCACTGCATATCTTTAATAAAAGGTCAGACTGTTCAAATACAGGATACTGTAGTTATTGTGTTATGATAGGGAGAGCAGTACACTGCAAGTCCCTTCCACTGCCCAAGGAGCATTTCCCCAGGTCCAGGACAGCTTCGTCAACACCAGATGCACAATGAAGCAGGGTATGGCAAGAGTTTCAGGAATCAAATTTCAGATGTCTTGAAAGAGAAGCAAACTATTAGTTATTCCATCTGTTATGACTGTATTTGTAACAGAGCTGGCTCTATCATTAGGTGCAATGAAGCAGTCACCTCGGGTGGCAAAATGCTGATGACAATGAATATGTTGGCCCTCATCCATTGCTGGTATAAGGGAAGGTCCTTATCAGTCAGCTGGCCACTCTGTCCTGCAGGGAAGAAAGGCATTATCCCTGCCCTACCAAAGGAAACAACAGTGGTCGCAGAAGTAATGATAATGGAAGAGTGAGAGAGAAGACAATAGTGGGCCTGCTACCCTGATACTGCCCTGAGACCAAGATGGAGGAAAGAAGAGGAAGAGGACTGCAGTGGCAGCTGAAGTGGCATTGGAATATGGATGGACATTGTATATGCAAATGAGCTCCTAAGGAGGTTTAAAGAGGGTGGGCACGCCTTCCATCTAAGGCTAGCTGCTTTCTCCAAATACATGGCTCCTAAGACAGTATCGGAGAGGGACTTAAGAGGTGCAGCATAATGAGAGGGTTGACCACCGTCTTCTCTTCACATCCCCCTCTTCCACTGCTCTCTCTGCTGCCGCCACCACCACTGGCTTGCTTCTCCTATGGGTGAGAAAATGCCTCTACTGATGAGCCACGTGGCTTTCTTGGGCACACAGGCATGGACAAGAGAGGTGGGGAGCCCCGTGTGAATCCGTGAGACCCCCACACAATGTAAGGCAACAGCACCTTAGTTTCCACCTCTGACAGCTGGAAAGCTCAGGTCATCCCATTTCTACTGCCAGGAACACAGAACGGTACCTGTGAGCTTTTCTGTGCCATGCGCCAACATGGTTTGTCTGGATCTGGCTAGTATTCCCCCTTGGTTTGAGTTTGTTGAGCTGCTCTGCCTAAGGCATCTAAGTTCAGCCTAGTCAGCCTTATGGGCAAGACGTTGAGAGTAGGAAACACTCTGCTTTGAAAACACAAGCGCTCTACGAGAAAACTGCATATTTTATTGCAATCATTTAACAAGTAGGTATTTTAAAATGCTTCCACCCTGTCTTGTTTTCTTTTCATGCAACAATTTAATGTAGCTATCTCTTGTAGGTCCAAAACAGTAAAATCTGAATAAGCAGTTTAAAAAGTCCCAGCGGGCTTGTAATAGAGTAACAGGGAAGAATGCCAACCACTAGAGACACAAACAGAAAAGATTTTGTAATTCTGAATTGCCTAGCGCTGGTTCCTCTTTGTTCCTGTTGTGCAAAAATGTTGTTACAGCTTACCATTAACTGGAATCCCCCCGCCACATCTGTATCTTCAAACCAATTTGAGATACTTACTGTCCAGTGCTGTGAAGTGACATCAGTAGGAATTTCATAAACTGAGATCCTGTAACTCAGGTTATTACAATATTTTTATGTTCTGCTTGCAAAAAGCGACAGGAAATGTGCTGCTTAGTTATTTGGCACAAATGGCTCAGAGATGGCTTGGATTTACATTTAGGCAATTCTCCATTATTTTGCCCATTGCAACCACTGCCCTGTGACCTCGGATCTAAAACTCTAAATCAAAGTGCTTGCCTAAGAATCTATGTCTCAGTCATTGAAAAGGAAGGGCTTTCTGCAATATAGAATGCCCTATTAACATAACTGAATGGGAAGAGACTTTTGCAATAGAGCTTAGAAGAGTCAGACCATTCCAGTTCACCCCATAAAATGGCTACCAAGCTGTTGTCCTCATATACACAAGTCTATCTATCAGATGTAAAACATGGGTGCCCCTTCAAATGATGACGTTCCATTATCCCGGATATCTGTTATCATGGTCAACACTGGCAGGGTTTGATGGGAATTAAGAGTCCAACAACCTTTGGAGGAGCTCTGATTGCATGGTTTTTCCTTAATTAATAGATACTGAAAGTGAAAACCTCCAGAGAATGGAAAGATCAACACCTCCTCCCTTAAAAAGCATGCCTGAAGCACTTCTGATTGTGCTTGCCTGGCTCATTTGAAGGTTGCTATCGTATATTGGTCTCACAGCTATTGTAATCCTACTGGCCTCAGTTTTTCTTCATCTAAGGACGTAGGAAAGACTGTTTACCACCTGGCTATGCTGGGCTCATATTTATTTATTTATTTATTTATTTATTTATTTAACTTATATGCCGCCCACTAACCAAAGGTCTCTGATGACCTCTCCCAGCGGTTCCATGTAGATGTTGAACAGCATGGGAGACAGTATGGAGCTCTGGGGAACCCCATGGGGCAGAGCAACTGTCCCCCAGCACCACCTTCTGGACATGGTCAGCCAGGAAGGATTGGAACCACTGCAAAGCAGTGCCTCCAACCCCCAACCTGGCCAGCCTATCCAGAAGGACACCATGGTCGATGGTGTCGAAAGCCGCTGAGAGGTCCAGGAGTATCAACAGGGTCATACTCCCCCGTCTCTCTCCCGGCAAAGGTCATCATACAGGGCGACCAAGGCAGTCTCTGTACCAAAGCCCGGCCTGAAGCCCAATTGAAATTGATCCAGAAAATCAGTTTCATCCAGCTGCGCCTGGAGTTGTCTGGCCACCACCCACTCCAACACCTTGGCCAAATAAGGGAGGTTCGCTACTGGTTGGTAGTTAACCACCAGCCCTGGGTCCAGGTTTGGTTTTTTTAGGAGTGGTCTAATCACCACCTCTTTCAAGGTGGTGGGGACCACTCCCTCTCTTAAGGAGGCGTTAACAACCTCCTGGACCCAGGTACGAACCCCCCTGGCAGATCTTTCAATTAGCCAAGAAGGGCAAGGGTCGAGTGGTGTAGTGGTAGCACGGACAGATCCAAGCACCCTGTCCACATCCTCCGGTCTCAATAATTGAAACTCATCCAATAACAGTGGACCTAAGCACGGCACACTTGAATCTGCATCAGTAGTGGAGTCCAATTCCCTGCGAATCTGAGCAATTTTTCCCTCAAAGTGAGCAGCAAACTGGTCACAACAAGATGATGAGTTGTCCAGAACCTCCACCGTATTTCTCGGTTGAAGAAGGTCCTGGACCACCCGAAACAGCTCTGCTGGACGGCACTCTGAGGAAGCAATACGGTTTGTGAAATAATGCCTTTTCGCCAACCGTATCGCCATGGAATAGGCCCGATAATGGGCTCTAAGCCGTGTTCGATCAGACTCACAGTGATATTTTCTCCACTTGCGCTCCAGCCGTCTCCCCTCCTGCTTCATTGCCCGCAGCTCAGATGTATACCAAGGAGCTGTCTGGGCTCTGCGTAAGGCGGGAGGGTGCTTAGGTGCGATCGTGTCAACCGCCCGGGACATTTCCCTATTCCATAGGGTGACCTGAGCTTCGACAGGAGCACCAACCATATTAGACGGATAATCCCCCAGAGCTTTCAGGAAACCATCTGGATCCATTAGTCGTCGAGGGCGGATCATCTTAATGGATCCCCCACCCTTGCAAAGGGTTGGAGTAGCCAATAGCCTAAACTCGACCAGAAAGTGGTCTGACCATGACAATGGAGTCAGAACCAACCCCTCCACATCTAAACCACCATCTCCCAGTCCCGTTGAGAATACTAGGTCCAGGGTATGGCCCTTCTCATGTGTTGGGCCGATGACATGTTGAGACAGCCCCATGGTTGTCATGGCGGCCATGAAGTCCTGAGCTCCTCATAGAACCTGGAAGCTATGGTACAAAAAAGTAACTCTTCTAAGCTCTGTTACACATGCTTCAGAGCACTTATCTACAGATCAGAGAACAAAAAACATTTCATCTTTTCCAACTTATGTCAGGTATCTACACAAAATAGCCTCACATCTCTCCTTATGGTAACAGATACTAGACATGGTCATATGGGAAATAGATCATTTTGGGCCCCTTATGGAGTGAGAGCAATCTATTTCCTAGTGATCATACATGTATGGGGAATTGCACTCTATCCCATGTCCCAAGCCGGACTAGTCTGGAACTATTTCCCAACAGATGGAGTAGTCATCTAAGAGAGACTGCTCCATGCAAAATGACCCTTTCTGGTGCTATTAGGCATACCATTTTTCTGGCATCTGATTCCACCCACTGATAATTGCTATAGATTGAATTATGATTGTCCTAGTTAGAGTAGACCACCTAAAATGTATGAGCTAAATATAACCATGGGTAACATACATCTCATTGGTTTTAGTAGCCAGTAACACATCTTGCAAAGCTTTCCATCAGCCAAAGGTCAGTTTTGAATCACTGCTTGCGCAAATGTAATCTAAGTGATTCAGTCCTGCATTATTCTACTAGTAGGACTTTCCACTCATAAGATACAGGCTGGTGGGTCTACTTTAATTATGACTAGATCTGGATCCAACCATATACTTTATATTTAACTGAACTACCGGTAACAATGAAGTTATATATATGTATAACAATGAAGTTATATATATGTATATATAATCTTCCATTTAAGATTTATTTTGATAATCATTCATCCTACTTGAAACTCAAACCATTCATGCAGTTATTTGCTGCTTTGCCAGCAATATGAGGAAATAACACAGAATTATGCAAGCACACATTTGCCACCCAAAGTATAACAAAGAACTTTGTTGGCCGTGCAGGTTTCATTCACTGTACCGCACCAATTCCCCCCACCCACCCCCAAGCTGGTAGACCACACATTAAAGAAGTGAATTACATAAAGCCAAAGCCATCTTGACTAAAGTACCACAGTCGATGAGACTTTAATCCCACAAATCCCACATAAATTGTAAACACACACAGTGGAAATGGATAACGGTTTATGGGGGTCCACCAACACCCCTTCTAAGCTGGTAAAATATAGGACTGCAATACATGAATAATGGGGAAAGGACACAAGCTCACTCTGATATTTACTAAGATTATTATTTTTGAAGTTTATATGGCCTAATTTTAGTCACATTTATACGTACCATATGGTCTGGACTATAAATGCCATTTTCCTGATAAATAGCAAGTTTGTGGAACCAACAAATTCAGAGATTTTATTACCTGAATGCCAAAGACAATCAATTCCATTCATACGATAGAGCTTTTAATGATAAGCTTACATTTTAAACAGAGCTGGGCAGAAATCTAACAATGTACATGTTTGGTAATGGCAGAAGGCATTTCATTCGTTAGACCAATCGTGGCCATCTAAAACAGCCCGCAAAAAGTCCAGGCATGCAACTAGAAGAGGGTTTGATGTTTTCTGTTCTCGAGGAGGGACATCAAGAAAGTGTTTGGAAATATATGAGATGAACTAAAACACTTGACTACAAGCATACACTGAATGTTACTTAAGGCTGGAAATACCGGAGTTCTTTTGGGTGTTTGATGCATTATCACGTTGACTATGATTTCTGACTTTAGACGAGTGTAACGGGCCCTCCCAGATAGTTTAGATATGGGCTGTCCAGGTCACAGTAATGCCTCTGTTGTGTGAGGCTGGACCAATTACCTGTGCAATACCATGCCTCAAAGGACCACACAGAGAGGGACAGAAGATGGCTAATCAACAGGTGAAAGCACTGTTTACTATACAGTGATACCTCTACTTAAATTGGACAACTCATAAGTAGAGCAGCCGTATCTAAAAAATAAAAATAAATAACAAATAAAAAATAAAAAATTGTAAGTAGAGCAGACTACATCTAAAATTTGTAAGGCAGAAGTTAAAACGCCAATGGTTTTCTGCTCTCAAGCCAAATTGCTCATAAGTAGAAGTACCACTGTAATATTTCACACACAGTTTTTCTGTCAACCATATGAAACCTTCTAAGGCACCAGTGGTCTTCCATGTTTACCAGGACTTGGAAAATGTAGGCTCATTTATGTTCTGGCTGGTCCAAAACCTCAAATTACAAGACCCGTCCTTCAATCAGGATCACTCAGTGAAACTCTTCTAAGTAGTGGTGTCAGAACAGAAAAAGAGTCAAGCACGGTGCTACACAATACATATTTAGCTTACAGAATTCATAAAAGAATAGACAAATTCATGAAGGATAGGTATAGGGACAGCCAACTGGTATAGTCCTGAGGTAGGCAGTATCTGTCGGCTCAGAAGCCATTCTTCATATCAGATCCCAGCGCTGCCACACAAAATGTAAATCCAGCCAGAAAGGGCCATTCTTCTACTTTTTTAAATCAGAAAGAGAAACAGGAATTTCCCATGCAGTTTTTATTTACAGGAGGGTCAGAGTGAGAGGACTCATGGATGGAATCATATCATCTAGCACATGTGGCATATTATTGTTCAGTTCACTGAGGAGAACAGAATGCTGGACCAGACATTACGATGTCCAAGTTCCAAATACTACTGGAAAACATTGTCCTAAATAGAATCTCAATTATTACAGGCTGTATATTTGTGAATAAAAGAAACTACTTTTCTTGTGTCTCCTGTGGGATGAAATAAGTAATGAAAACACATACATAAACAGGATTTATAGCTATTTCCCATAAATGAGTGATAGTCACTTGTGGGCTTCCTGGATACACCTGACTAACCACACACAGTAGGATGTCAGGGCACCCAATGACATTTGCCCTCAAAGTCTGATTCAGCAGGGCTCCTTGTTCCTAGGATCCAATTACTATAAGCAACACAAAAGCAAAACATTACTGCTCTTATTCAACATCTGGCTCATCTTCAAGTATAATATTTGTAGTATAAGTTGGACTCCTGTCAAGCCATCAGTAATATTTGTACACTTTAGTTCAGTCTCACAAAAACACCCATAGTGAGCAACAAGATCCATAAAGAATGTTCATAAATTGAATTTCTTTTCAAAGAGACTTAACACAACATTCTCAAAGGAGCTCATGATCCGAGCAGGGGAAGAGCAAGGCACATATTTATGGATCACGGAGGAAAATATAAAGGAAGGAATCACAGTCATTACAAATAGACTGGTAGATGTGAATAAAAGTCTAAAGCAGTGGTTCTCAAACTTCCTAATGCCGTGACCCTTTAATACAGTTCCTCACGTTGTGGTGACTCCTTGCCCTGCTTCGAAGAGGCCCCAAGCCACCTTTGGCAGGCCACAGCTACAGGCGCCATAGAGAACTTCCCTCCACAGGCACCCTCAGCCAATTGCAGCCTCCGGTGCCATTAACTGACATCCCCTCCAACCTATCAAGCTGTATCTCACTCGTCCCCCCTTCTTCCCTCTCCTCCTTCAGACCAAAGCCGTTTGTGCCCTTTTCTTCACTGGCTCATGGTGATCCCTGTGAAATGGTCATTAGACCCCCAAAGGGGTCCCGACCCCCAGGTTGGGAACCACTGGTCTAAAGATTATTGTTAGTATTCACTGAGGCAGTCTCATCAATCTGGAAGTTCTATATTTATGGAATTCTCTTTTAATTCTTAACCATCAGCAATTAGGTTATACAAGCAATGGCTGGGTGTTCTTTGACTACAGGTCCCATTAGCCCTCAGCAGGCGCTATGCTGCAGGGCCATGCTTTGTCCATGCTAGCCTACATATACAGTAACCCCCCGCCTATCGTGGGGGTTAGGGACCCGACCTGACCCACAATAACTCAAAATCCGCAACATGCAGATGCAGGTTTGGTCAGGCCTTGGACGCCTAGCTGAGGGCTCTTGTAGTTACCCTCAGCCTGCCGCTGCCCCGAATGGGCCTGCAAGGGCCTTCCTGAGGTTTCAAAAGGGCCTCCCTGCAAACCAGAAGTGACTTCTGGGTCTCTGAAAATAATTTCTGAGGCCTCTGACAGGCCTAGAAACGCACTTGGAGGCCTCAGAAATGATTTTCAGTGATCCGGCAGTCATTTCCAGTTTGCAGGGAAGCCCTTTGGGGGCCTCCAGAAGGCCCTCACAGGACCGTTCAGGGCAGCACCAGTCCTGGAGTAAGTAAGGGATGCCTGAAACAGGCCTTTCCCCCCTTAATCCAGGGGGCTTTTTTTCATATACTGTGGTCCTGTGATATAGCAGGACCACAGTATATGAACTGTGAATGGGCGGGGGACCACTGTATGAAATTCTCTGCAACATATATTGCCATCTTTTTAAAAAACACATTGTAGAAAATTATTCTCTTCAAAAATGACTGAAATTCATATGTCTATACCAAACGGCTTACCTATTAATATAACTGAGAGCAACGTATGTTGGCTGTTGTAGTTCTTGCTTCTCTAATACACGTGGGTCAGTATCTGCAATAGAAAATATATAATTATTAGGATTTGGTATAATGGTAATCAATTTATGATAACTACAACAATGTGGGTTTAATTTTTTTTTTGATGTACAGCCTTTCAAACTATATGCAGGACAGAATTTCTTCAATCCTAAACAACAAACACATTGAAAGACCTTTTAAAATTGTTTCTTAAAAAAATTAATACAAAGCAGTTCAAACCCTATTGGTTACACCCACTGGCATAATTCAAGCAGTGCAAATCTCAGTGGCAAATTGCAACAAGGTAAGAAGTCAGAATAGGCATCTGCTGTTCCACGTGAACTGCAATAAATAGTATTTTACAGCATTTATGCCTTAAATTATGAAAATCTAAACAACCCCATACCTTTTACATTAAATTACAATCACTCAGTTTCATAATAATTGCAACATTTTTGCACTAAATTGCAAAACTTGAAACAATCCTTTCTTTACAGAGAAAGTGAGGGAATCTCCATTGCAATCTGCAATGATACTTGTAGAACTCAAGTAAACAGCTTTAAAATGCTTGAAACTATACGTGGATCACATGAGATAAGCTGGTTGAATTCCTGAGGATTTGATAAATTATCTCTTCCCTAAGTCCCATAGGTACTCTAGTTGTGACTTGCTTTAGCACAGTAAGTAGCAGCTAGAGTAAGTTCATTTGAATCAATGGAACTTTGGGAGCAGCTGACTCATCAAATCCCCAGTGATTCAATGGGCTTCGTCTAGTATAATTTACTATGCTGCTAAAACCTCTACCATCCCTAGTAATCAGGCTGAAGGATTTGCATGAACCAGGAAAAGACCATCTGAAAGCAATCCCCAAAATAACTCTTTTTGAAGAAGCCATCAATAAAATATGCCACCAGTAGGCACCAGTATCAGCTGAAATATTACAGTGGTACCTCTTAATTTAATTCGTTCTACAGGACAATTCATTTTATGAAAAATTTGTCCTACGAAACATGGTTTAACGCTGTTCCAATAAGAATGCACTGAATTCATCTTGTGAGGCATCCCATAGGAAAATTTGTCTTATGAGGTTTTCCAATCCCTGGGAATTTCATTCCTCTTACAAGTTTTTCGTATTAAAGGGCATTCGTCTTACGAGGTACGACTGTTTATGTCATTTGTCCATTTAGCCCTATAGTTTTTAACATTAAAGTTGATATTAACCCCTTTTTTTTACATTTCCCAGCCAACATTAATTCCACTTTAATGTAAATTGACGAATCTTTTAACTCAGCCATGGACAGTGAAACAGAATATACCTTTTCACCTAATGTCCTGATCTGTAGTACCATCTCTGTGCTACTGCTGGAAAGTAGGGTCTCTCTTTAGTTACAATGACAGAAATTATTTCTTAATCCACTACAACTAGGGTTGCTTTTTTAAAAGGCTTTGAATCTTCATGCACGCGTTAGGAGCGATATGGATTTTAATTAGCAAGGGTTTCTGAGCTTGGTGTTGAATTATTTTATATGCTTCCTTTAAAACACACTCTCATATCAGATTGAACGGCTCTATTGAGAGCAAACAGCTATTTACTTCCAGTGCTCCAATTCTAATTTTTCAGATATCCATTCTGTCTCCAGAATATTTTCTGAGGTTTTCAATCAGAAATTCATATGAAAGCACGTACACATACACAGTCACACAATAAAATACATGCCGCTGGGGTATTTCCATTTGAAACAGAGAAATGAAAAGGGAAATCAATTCCCTACAAAATTGATTTTGCAGTCTGAATGAAAAAGCATTATAATAAAAACAAAACTAGTGTGCTAATCTCATCACTTTCCTGAATGAACACAGAGCAGAAATGGAAATTTTGAGTATATGAAGTTCATAGAATCAGAGTTGGAAGAGACCTCAAGGGCCATCTAGTCCAACCCCCTGCCATGCAGGAACCCTCATCACAATGCTCATGACATATGGCCATCCAGCCTCTGCTTAAAAACCACCAACGGGTCTGACCAGAGCAGAATAGAGTGGTACTATCACTTCCCTTGATCTAGACACTATGCTTCTCTTGATGCAACCAAGAATCGTGTTGGCTTTCTTGATTGCTGCATCACACTGCTGACTCATGTTCAATTTATGGTCCACCAAGACTCCCAGATCCCTTTCACAGGTACTATTTTCCAGCCAGGTGTCTCCCACCCTATACAGTAACCCCCCGCCTATCGTGGGGGTTAGGGACCCACCCCACCCGCGATACATGAAAATCCGTGATATGTGGAAGCAGGGCGGGTGGGGGTGGGGGTGATCAGAGGGGCAGGTGGGGGTGGCAGGGAGCGATTTGATCGCTCCCCGCCCGCCCCCCGCCCCCCGCGTGGCTCTGAGGCCTCCCGGAGGGGGTGGGAGGATGGTGGGGAGTGATTTGATCGCACCCTGCTGCCCCCCCGTGCGGCTCCAAGGCCTCCCGGAGGGGGTGGGGGACAGCAGGGAGTGATGCGATTGCTCCCCCTGCCCCCCGCAGGTACTGCGATTTCACGATATAGTGGGACCGCATTACCTGAACCGTGAAATGGCCGGGGGGTGACTGTATCCGCAATTCATTCTTTTTAGCTAGATGCACCACCCTACATTTCCCTGTTGAACCCCATTCCGTTAGCTTTGGCCCAGGACTCTAATCTGTCAAGGTCCTTTTGGATTTTCATCTGATTCTCTAGGGAATTAGCAATCCCACCCAATTTGGTATCATCTGCAAATTTGATCAGTCTACTCTCTATTCGTTCCTCCAAGTCATTAATAAAAATATTGAATAGCACAGGTCCCAGAACAGAATCCTGGGGCACCCCACTGGTCATGTCTCTCCAAGGTGAAGAGAAGCCATTAATGATCACTCTTGGGGTGCAATCAATCAACCAATTACAAATCCATCTAACAGTGGCACTATCTATCCCACATCTTCCTAACTTCTTTGCAAGTATATCATGGGGAACCTTATCAAAGGCCTTACTGAAATCTAGATAAGCAATATCCACAGTGTTCCCCTCATCCACCAGGTCTGTAATTCTATTAAAGAAAGAGATCAAATTGGTCTGGCATGACTTGTTTTTAAGAAATCCATGTGAACTTCTCGTAATGACAGCATTGCTAGTTAAATAATCCCAGACTGTCTGCTTAATAATTTGTTCTATAATCTTGCCAGGAACTGAAGTCGCTGACTGAAGAGTAATTATTTGGGTCCTCTCCCCCCCTTTTTTTTGAAGATAGGGACAAAATTTGCCCTCCTCCAATCGATGGGGACTTCCCCTGTTCTCCAGGACTTCTCAAATGTTATTGCCAATGGTTCTGAGATTACTTCCCCCAGTTCTTTTAATATACTTGGGTGTAATTCATCTGGCCCAGGAGATGTAAATTCATTTAATTTTTCCAGGTGTTCCTGTACTACCTCTCTACCTATTCAACGTTGCAATTCCCATCCTACCTCATCTATCCTTTGTGCCAAGGGAACTGTTCCTCCCCCCCCCCCACTTTTTGGACAAAACTGAGGCAAAGAAGGTGTTGAGTCGTTCTGCCTTTTCCTTGTCTCCTGTTAGTAATTGGTTATCATCATCACGTAGCGATTTATACAGAATGAGACTATTACTCCAGTACAGTCTTCTCTGGCAGGCTGTTGGGGTGGGGGAGCACAGAGTGTGTAGCTTGCCAGAGTCGCCATGTTAAGAATGTGAGCTGATTGCTCAACATATGACCACTTTAGTACTCAACCTCTTGTGAGTAAGCATTCCAGCCTGATATCTCAGCACAATCCTGTTGTAATGTAGTAAATGGCACTACCGTAGGCTCATTGAATCAATTCAGATTTGGTGACTAAACTCTTCTCCAGGGTCCATTTATTCAAAGGGTCTACTCTAACTGCAACTTACTTTAGCAGAGCAAGTGGCTGTTAAGGGAACACATATTTGAAACAACGGAACTTATGGACAATGAGACAATTCACTAAATCCTCATTGATTTAACATGCCTGTTCTAGTGCCGTTTCCTATGATAACAATTTGACCATTTTTAGTTTCCTGGAGCTGAAAATTATTAAGATGTGGGTGTTGGGAGAAGAGTTTTAGGGCTTTCCATGGAAATGCTGAACATTCTTCAGCAACAAGAGCAATAAGACACCGTCTTATGTTGGAAACATCTGCTAGAAGCTGTTACAACAGGACAATGTATTATGTTGTTAATGCTGCAGTCTCATCAATGTGTATTCTATTAACATGAAGTAGTGAATTTAAAAAAATACAAATACTTTAAAAGAAGATAATCCCTAAATTGCAAACAGTATAAATATAATCACCAATTAAAACAAAAAAGCTAATGATGAACTATTAAGAGAGTTAAAAGCAAGTATTCACAACATAATTCTCAAAATGGAAACTACCATTATTTTTTTTATTTTTTATTTTTTTTATTAAATAAACATAAGAAAAACTCACAAATAACAATAATACACAATTATGAATATATATAAAAAATAGACAATCAAAAACAGTACAAAGTGCCCCCCATCCCCAAGAAACCGTCCAGTATTCTTGCATCTTCTCTTTCTTCTTCAACTTCTTTTTTAGTAGTCTTCTTAAGGTCCTTTACACCAGAACTGAGTTGGATTATAAGTTGGTTGAATCCCTTTTCCTTTTAGTAACACATGATCAATAAATTCCCCCCACACATCATAGAAGATATCTTTTTTCATTTCTCCTCGCAAAACTTTTATATTACAAGACAATTTATCATTTAGTGCTATATCCCACACTTCCTTATACCATTCAGTAATTTTGAGGTGTGATTTAAGTTTCCAGTTTCTGGAAACTACCATTATAATTCAAATTATTATATGAACTGTATTTAAACTCTGCTTTCCCCCTCACTAAGCAATATATGTGGCTCCCATGATTTTATCCTCACAACAGTCTTGTGATATAGGTCAGGCTGAGAAATCATGGCTAAGTAGGGATTTGAACTCAGGTCTTCTGAACTGCAATCTGGCACTCTCACTACTGCACTGTGCAGTGTCAATCAGTCTGTGTCAGTCAGGAAAATGAATGAAGAGAGAGATTATTAACAGGTACCTAAAGCATGCCACAAAAGCGAGTGTGGCATAGTAGACAGAGTGATGGAATAGGACTGGGGAATTCTGGGTTCAAATTCACCATGGCTTGGCCATGGGAACCCACCAGTGGGTGGCACTAGTAAAATCACTCCTAAAAGATATCACACAACTTAACAACATTATGAGTGTCACCCCAGGTTGGATTCAGCTCTTCTGACTCTGCATTTCTAAGAGAATGATGATGATTCTAAACTCAGCTTAAATTATCTGAAAGCCTACCAACAGTTTTAACACTGGCATACTGGTACCTTGTTTCGCCATGTTCATCAGCAAATAATAAGGCTTTGGGGATTTAAACCAAATGACCTTCCATGGGAAATACCACCAGCTGCCACTTTAAGAGCTTCTGGAAAGCATTCTTGGCTTTTTAAAAAAAAACCTTGCTTGCATCCTACCACCTACATAGCAGATGGAAGACCAGAATCTCAAGTACATTTCAACTCCCTACCACCTGCTGTGGCCTGTTTTCCTTCTTCTTCTAGCCCTATTACCACCTATTACCTTCAATGTACAGTGGACGCTCGTACAACAAAGGGTTTGTATAACATAAAATCTGTACAACATAAAAAATTCCGGAGATAGGGGAAATTTGCTTAACAGAATTGCAAATCAGTACAACATAAAAATGGTCGCAATTCAGGATTACTCTGTTTTCAATGCATTCCTATGGGAAATTTGTATAAAGGAAAAATTGCTTAATATAATTTCATTT
This sequence comes from Phrynocephalus versicolor, assembly GCA_023846285.1. NCBI lineage: Eukaryota > Metazoa > Chordata > Lepidosauria > Squamata > Agamidae > Phrynocephalus > Phrynocephalus versicolor. The sequence continues at coordinate 51,285,103 of JAHTLZ010003542.1, read as the reverse complement.
GGAACGAATTAATTCCTTTATAATTTCATTTGGAATGAATTAATTCCTATTCTCCTGGCTTTATTCCATTTTTCTTTTTTTCTTCTTTTTTGCATTGTATTGTTGATTTTAACTGTGATGTAAACCACCCAGAATTCCGTTGGAAGATGGGCGGTATAGAAATTAAATAAATAAATAAATAAATAAATAAATGGTACCACTGTACTTCATCTTGCAGTTGCTTATTCATGCATTTCACCTCATCCTGTGCTCCTTATCCCAACCCTCTTGCTCATTTTCCATTCTCTGCAGAGATGCTCTTCAGGCAACTCCACTCCCAATCTTGGATTTCTTGGTGGCAATAAGTTATCTCAGTGAATGGTACAGCCCTCCCCTCTCATCCCCCCTGAGTTAGAAGTGCTTTTCAGGACAGATAGTAGGGGCTGGTTGAGGAAGACAGACAAAAACAGGCATATAAAAATGCCAAGCCGGGGCTTTCAGCTTTTCTTTCTGCATTAGCTAGGCAGTAAAATTAACTGAAAGTAGTCTAAACAGTTTCACATGGGATACCCACAGTGCCTTAAACGTATCTGCAGATGACAAATGTTTCTTGCAAATCCTTTATTATTAAGCTGCTTTTCAACTCTGTTGGTCTTTTGTGGGGTTGGAAGCGGTGGGGGGGAGGGAGGAACCACTGCCGCCTTAATGCGGCTGCCACAAGCCAATGCACATAAAACAGCTACAGCTGTCATTTATTCTGAACAGATCAGTTGTTGGTCATGTACAAACATCACCTTAAACCACTTGCTTCCTGAGTTAGTGTGTGGTACTAATGACTCATTATTTTATGGCTCTCTTTGTACAATTAAGAACTTTACATTCAGAGTGTTCCCTTCACGCAACCACCACCTCCCGCTCCCGGCAAAGCTTCAGTGGTCAATGGCAAACAAAAACAGTTACCTCCATTTTATATATATATATATATGCCAAAATACCTGTGTGCTAATGTTCCCTTGCACTAGATTTTAAATACCCCTTTCCACTTTTGTATTCAAGATATAATTAAAATGATGTATTTATTTGAATACATATCCATTAATTCGATCCTGCTTTTCCTCCTATCACCTCAAAGCAGCACCAGAGGTGGCATCCCTTCATCCGTCACAACAATTCTGCAAAGCAAGTGGAGTGACAATGACTGAGCTCAAATCACTGGTGGCTCAATAGGGGCTTGAACCTGGAACTCATAAGCCATGGTCCCACTTTCTAACTATGTCACACCAACTCTTGTGTGTTTCTGTGTGTGTGTTGTGTCGTTACAGTCAGGACCGACTCTTCATGACCCCATGTCCATGGGGTTTTCTTGGCAGGAATACTGGAGTGGTTTGCCAGTTCCTACTCCAGGCGCCTACAGCGCCTGGTATTCCCTGGTGGTCTCCCATCCAGGTACTAACCAGGGCCGACCCTGCTTAGCTTCTGGAATCAGGCGAGATCGGATGTGCTTACGCCATCTAGGCAGCTCACACCAACTCTTAACTTTTCCTCAAATGTTCGTTTCCCCCTCATGGCTCTGCTGGCATAGCAAACATTTTCCCATGGCCTGATGAAAAACCCCTTGAGGTTCTGATTTCCTAATATCTACAGTCAAAAGATGTGGTATCTTGTCATGAGTAGAGATGGAGACAAAAGTGATTTATCATGATTCATCAGAGCTGACAAATCAATCCATCTCCCCTTTAAAATGCTAAGAAAAGACCTGCCTGGCATTTCAAGTCCCCAAATTTGTAGAAATGCTTCCACTGACTCTCCTCTACAAGCTCTAAGGATTGGGGTTCAGACATCTGAGCTATGCAACCCTAAAGAGGCACCAAACTGGTATAGAGGCTTCTTCCATCCCATCTCTACCAACCCCTCCAAGTTTGGAGAAGATTAGGTTTCAGACATCTGAGTTATACACCCACAGAGCCCCCCCCCCAGTTTGGGAAAACCCAATTTTCACCAGACTTGAAGGGACTGTAGAGGAGAAGCTGGAGGTTTGGTCTCTCCAGGTGCCTGGGAAGAAGTTAAAACTCAAATCTCCATCAAACTTGGGATTGTAAAGGAGATTCCAGGGATGCTTCCTGCCATCAGAAAAAAAAATGTGATTCGATTTTCAATTCATTTCCATCTGTAGTAATGAGAGTTTGAAACCATAAAATGGTAACAATGTCCACGAGCAAACCATACACATTGTCTGCTTTTACAAGTTAGCAGATGAAAAATATTTCTGGTTGTCAAATTTTATACATGAAAAATTTGGTTATTTGCAAATTCAAATATTGTACTGATTATACAAGAAACACCACCAGCGGCTAGGCAATGCTGCCCCTTGTTCAGTGGAAGTTCCATGTATTATATCATTGCTGTTTCAGTTGAGCCCTCTTCAGGCATTGCAATATGTGTAGATGCCACACATGAGAGCAGCACCCAACACCTGTCCACCTCTGGCCCCGGTTTCACCAACCTTCTACCTAAAGATGGTGATGAGTCTGAAGCAGAATTCTTTTGTTATCCACAATAAAGATTCCTATTCCTATTCCTATTCCAGATACTTTCCATGTGAATTGGAAACCTGACCTTGCATGGGTTCGATTTATATGGTGAGCTCCTCAAAGTTAAAGCACTCTCTCTTAAGCCTTGCCACCATTTCCACGTAGGAGGTTGAAAGAAGTGAGAATGGATGGGACCAGGCCTGGATTATTCTGCTCCTGGCATGAGCTTCAAGAGTGATAATATCACTTCAGCAAAATGGTTTGTCTTCTTGTTGTTCTGACTCAGAAAAGCTCCCCTAAAAACCAGATTGATGACAGAGACCTTTATTAACAAATTTCTAAGACTATGTATGTCTAATGTATGAGTGAGTGTATGTATATGCATAAAGAATGAGAGGAAAACTATACATTGGGCAAAAAACAGGTTGAATTTACTACTGTCACTGCACATGATGCCAGTCCAACCCATAGTTTTAAAGTGGTGTAAACCCCCAGTTTAAAAAAATAATTGCATTAGGGCTTCTATTCCACCTGATGCCGCCAGCCAGGCAGTGATGGGATGCTTCCTGGCTACTGACAGTGCTTGGGTTGGGGCCACAGAGTCCTTGTCTACTTGCCATGCAGTGAAAATGGAGCTGCTGGAGTTGCCTCTTGAGCAAAAACTGCATCGCTCGCCAGCCAAGGCTGAAAAGCTTCCTGGCTGCCTCAGCACTGGCTCATGGATTTTGTTCTTGCCATAAAAAGCTGGAGGCAGTCCCAGTACTTGTGTATTCACCCACGCCGAGTGGGCAAGGACTCTCAGAGACTACCTCGGCCCTGGCACTGCTAAGTAGCTGATAAGCCTCCTAGAACTGCCTAGTTGGCAATATAGACTAGAACTACATACTGTATCCTGCTTTAATGCAAGGAAACTCATTAAGACAAGACCTGTGTTGAAAGCAGGTTTGTGCCTGTTTGCTGATAACTCACCATAAAAAGCTTTGCTGTGGATGACTGCAAATGTGTTGTTTCTTAAAATCACCAAACGGTACTTCTGATCCCAGGATGATGTAAGTTGTTCACTAAAACCCTAAATATATATTAAAGTGGCAAATAAAGAGGAAAGACCACACAGACCTACAAAACTAATAGTAAAAGTGGAACAACTAGTTGCAAAGCGCCACTTCAGATAACCACACTCTCCCTAGTTCACCAGTTATTCAAACAGGGTGTCTGCTCCAAGTTCACTAGAAACAACTATATGTATTTATGACATCTTAACCTTATGTGGCATTTGGAACAATACCCACCATCATTCATTTATAGCAAGATGCCTTATTCTGGTATGTTCTATCTTCAGTGTTATTTAATTAATCTTATTTGTTCACATCACAGCAACTGAGCAAAATATTTCGTTACATTAGTCTAGAGAGAAAGGTCAATAGGTAGAACCAGAGAAAAAGAGTGTTCCGATTCAAGAGGAAGAACAGTTTACTAAAAATAGGGATACCTTACTAAAAAAAAAGTGCTATCTCGGTGCCCCCTCCTGTGATAAAGTTTAAGTGGACGCTGTACGAGGGATAGCTAAAGACTGAGTCTTTCAATGTAGAAAAGGAATTGAAATTCTGGGAGGATTTAGTACAGGCAGCTTGCTGCAGGGAAACTTATAGGAGCACAGCCAAAATGACCTTACTTTCAAATAAAGCTTGCAAATGATTTGTGTTAACAAAGCATGGTGGACCAGTTCTCTTATGTTCTCCTTATGTGCTGCAAAGGTTCCCCACTACCAACTTATTTCACTCCATGAATTAAGCATCTCCAAAAGGTCCTATCATTAATAGCCCTGAGTAGGTCTTCCAAAGGCCATGTCCTTTATTCTCAAGACCTTAATGAGTCAATTTGTCTTATGTTAGGTCTCTTTCCCCCCGGTGCCTCCAGTCTTTCCTAACGCTACCATTGTCTCTAAGCAGTCTTAACTTGTCAAGGTATCTCCAAGGTTTGATTGCTTCAGTTGGGTCATTTTATCTGTTCAGACTGTGAGATTTGGTGCGATCAAATGCTTAAAAGGTCCTTATCTTCGGTACACTTTATTTTATTTCTTCTCTCAGTGAGTGTTCAGGCTTGATTTGATATAGAACCCATTTCTAATAATCTACAGTATCCATTAAATTCTCCTCCAATATGACATTTCAAATGACTGATTGATTCATGATTGTCAATTCTCACAGTGTAGCCTTCACACTCATACATAATAACGGCAAACCACAGTATGGATGATCATGGCCTCTGTTTCCACTGAGGCCTCATTATGGACCAATACATTTTCTAGTTTGTTTTTTTCATAACTGCCCATTCCAATCTCAGTTCTCTGATTTCTTGACTGCATTGGATGGCCAAGTGACCCAAATGCTGTGTGTTGGGTTCCTTATTGTGCCTCCTAGGAGAACAGCCAGAATGTGAAGCCTTAGGAAAGCTGCACAGCCCTGGAGTATTCCTAGAAGTAGGGACTGGTAAGTCACTTCCAAGTGCTCTATATATTGAAAATCCTGGAAAGGGTCACAACAGAGAAATCAGATTGTGTTTCCCATGTAAACCCTGAAGCTTACTAGGTGACTGTGGACATACCAACATTTCTCATCTAAACAATGGTGTAAGAGAAAAATTGTACCCCAACAATTGCACCAAACCATGCTTTCTATCTTATGGTATGCATCCTTGTATTGATATAAACAACCATTTATTTTATTCTTGCAGATCTTCACAAGACAGCAAAACATACATTTTTACATCACATGCAATGATGATTTTTCTGCTTAGTATGTAAATTTTTATATGGAAAACATAATTATTGATGCAAACTAAGGCGATAATTAATGGCTACCTTCTGTAGCTAGAGCACCCATTAATCAAGTCAGCAGGCTTGAGACCTCAACAATTATGTAAAACAGGTTGGGGATGAAAAATAAAGTGAATCTACTGGGGCAAGATAGCAGTAAATAAGTACATATTAAAACTCTTCAGTTATGAAGCTTTAAAGGTTTACTCTCACATGCCTCCCTTACCAATTGCTATCAGTGTGTTAATGTCTACTGAGGACTAACTAGGGGTGTCCAGACTTTGGCCCTCCAGATGTTTTGGACCACAACTCCCAGAATTCCAAGCCTAGATTGCCAATGACAAAAGGACTGTGGGAGCTGTGGTCCAAAACATCTGGAGGGCCAAAGTTTGGACACCACTGGGTACTTTCTTATTGGCTTTTAAAACAAAGAAAACAAATCCTTCCACATAAAATTATCCATATTACATCTTCTCAAAAATAAGAAGAGGTCCTTATCATACAACACAAGCAATAACAGTACACATTACTGGTATTCTATAGCCAAAACCCAATATAATGGAATGAAATCCAATGTAATGGTATGAAAATCCCCACTAGCAAAACTGCACTTGATTGACCTGCTAGAGGAGGCTGCGCAATCACTTGGGACAATAGAAAGTCTAGCAGAAATCAACCTTGCACTAATTCTGACAATGCACAATGATTAATGCAAGATGTCTTCTGCTTGTTCAGTGATATCACTTGTCTGAAAGAATGGCAGAACTGTTGCTTATCATAGTATGTTGCACTAGAGTAGGCCTACTGAGTCACGATGGATTTGGCAAGTCAACTCCATAAATCCCTTTTATTCAAACTTACTTTGTAAATTGAAACTAAAGTACACTTATTTGAGTCAATGGAACATCCACAGAAGTTGACTCAGAAAATCCTCATGGATTCCAAGGGCCTATTTGGGTGCAACGTCCCATGCTAAGCAAGAGGATTTCAGCTTATGGGTAGGTAGGGCTGTTCTCACACAAATTATGACACTTTAAAATTGGAACAGCACAATTGTTACAAAACTGCAAGCATCAGTGAAATTATGTAGATCTAAAAAGGCACACAAATGTGTACTTGGATGTACAAATGCATGGACACACACATAACTATGCAAGCACACATATGTTGTGTGTGCATACACATACAGAAAAGCAGTCATAATTGCTTCTCTCTGTAGCAAACACAACCGTGGTACAAAAGTATCTCAATCCTTTCTCATGCATTTGTTTTTCTGGTTTTAAAAATCACGCTTGCACACTTTTACCTCTATTTTGGAAAAATATGCAAGTGCCCGTTCTTTAAAGAAGACAAGAAACACGTACAATCCATGACAGTGTGTCACATCCCTTGAACTCGGGCAAATCATGAAAACAATTGAAGTGTGTGTTTACAACATAACTCTCAGTTTGAAATACAAAAATCTATGGAATTCCTACATCCATTTCCTTCAAGGAAAATTCTGTCTTTTAAAAAACTATTGTTTGTTTGTATGTTTGACTTTTATACTGTCCATCTGGCAGCCATGGTACAACATAGGATTCAATTAACTTACTCTTTGGTGTTTATTGGGAGGGCTTTTAATTTGCATTTTGCCTTCCTGTGTTGCTTTGTGGAGTTTGCCATTGATGACCTAAAAAGAGGGGGGGGGGAGAAATCTCCTGAAGTCTTAATCGTAGATTTTGCCATCTGGTGGCAAGTAAGGAAAAACGCTTATTTCTTTGAAACTGGTCCTTTCGCCTTGCCCGCACAGTTCCACGTCATTAGATTTGTGTCCTTTGAGGACATATACTGCAGCCCTACTATTGTCTGGCTTGTATTATTGGGCTTACCACCCTGAATAAACCCAAACTCGCCTGAATTAAAAAGACAAGCATTTTTAGGCCTGACAAGTCTTGGACAGGAGACCTCCAGGGAATATCACGGATCTGCAGGTAAAGTTAGAATAGAATGCTCCTGTAAACGGGAACAGCTGCTCCCAGTCAGAGTCAACCAAGCTGGGCTAGACGAAGCTTCTGACATTCCAGTGTCCCTAATCTGATGCCATTCAAATAAAAACATGTGGATAAGGCCTGTTGATGTCTCGGAAGGCCAGTGTCAGTTCAGTGCAATCTGTGATTAAGTAGGATGCTTCCATACAGATGATGACTCCTCTACCACGCAATTAAAAGGCACCATGCAATCATCTCCTCTTAGAATAACGATGAAAAGAGCAACAAGATACAACAGGGCTGCAAACTGAACATGGTAACAACTGGAGCTCCTGTAAACATCCATGAAGGAGCACTATGATTCCACATTAAAATCCCAGTCTGAAAGCACTTCTGGCCTGCACATGACTGGAATACAAGTTTCTAAAAGATACTTTCTTAAACACACAGTTCCAAGAACTCCTAAACCAATGTAGACTCAGGAAAAATCTTGTTTGGATGCACCCTGTTCTTACAGTGAATCAAAATCAGAATTTGGAAATTGTACTGTTTGGGACTACACTTCCGAGAAACCCCCAACCAGCATGGACAGTGAATTCTGGCAGTTATTATCCAAAAATGTAACTTTTCCTACCTCTGTAGAAGGACCTTAAGGTGGTAAACTGGACGCTGCCGTTTTAATTCCAGGCAGGGACACCATTTTTTAATCTGCTACATTTTTTAAAAGTCAAATTATATTGTAAGAGAGAAAAAGATTACTCAGTCCTAGATCACCCCCTGCTGTGCTCATTTTCAGTTGCAAGAAATTCAAGGAGAAAACAATATGGTTCTTCCAACCACCAACAAAGAAAGTCCTGAAAGATACACTTCATGTCGTGACTTTGTCATATCATTCTGCTGAATGTGTGAACCGCTTCATAGCAGCAGCTGCAGTTCACTGGACAATCACTATCATACATAAATCTACCGAAGGGCTGTCGATACTGCTGTGTTGACCAGAATAAGCAGCACTTGCAGTGTTAATGCAGTTGCCTGTCCTTCCTCCTGAACTACAAAGGGGAATAGCTTTCCAGTTAAAACGAGTGTTTTTCATTGAAAAGCGGGGCTGGTGTGTGTGTGTACAGCCAGAAGAAGCATGGCATGGCATGGCATGGCATGCTGTGCATTATTAGTACAGATACTCACAAAATATACAACAGAGAATGAACAGACTGATAGCTATAAAGAAAGAAAGGGGTCAAACACAAATAGCAAAAACTTCTTCAAATAAAATGATTTAAAACAATTTAACAGAATAAAACATGACAGAAGGCAAATGGCAAATTCATAATTTTAAGTTGCAACCAGAGTAGACCTATCAAATCAATTTTATTTACATAAACACTCCAAAATATCATTCATTTAAATCTAGCTGGGACTAATGGCTGTATTTAGTCCTCAAATTTACAAAATAAGATTTTATCATAATAAATATTGGTAAACATGATTGTGCATATGGTGCAAATGAACTGATTATTATGCCCTTTGTATTCTTAAATTTCACAAGTTTTTAATATTGAGTTTAAAAAAGGTGTATTGTTCTTTCTGAGATTACCCCTACAGTAGCTTCAACTAGTGCTAGTACCATACTGACATCTTGTGGTCAGCATTTTTATGACATATGAAATTAACCATATCTATTATGATTTTAAAAAATACTTGATGCTTCCACATAGGAAATTTTGCTGAAATTGGTTTACAAGGCAGTTTTGCACTAGCAGTTTATAAAAGAAGGAAAACTTTTCACGATTAAAAAGATGTCTTGGTCACATTAAGTACAAACTATATGTTGCATTGCTGAGCCTGCACTTCTAGACACACTTACTGGATAGTAAGCCCCATAGAAATGTGTTGGCCTTATGACCTGAGATGATGGACCACTGCGGATGATGGTAATTGCCCCATTTCTGCCAGACCTACAAAGCCAATTTTTGGGCATCGTTGCAACAATACTTTAGCTATGAGAGCCTTAGAGCCACAGTCAGAAAACAGAAGATACAATGGCCAAAATCCTGTTGCTTACCATAGGAAATTGTACGAGAATAGACCCCCTGAATTAACTGCAATTTAGTGGGTGAACACAGCAATAAGTTCCATTGAGTTAAATGGATCTGCTCTGATTCTGACTTATCTAAAATATGACACAGTTAGAATAGACCATTTTGAATCAACAGAACTGATGAGGAGTTGACTTATCAAATTCCCATTGATTCAAGAGATCTGCTCTAGCTCAGTTTACTATACTGTGCAATAGGACTTCGGCCATTGTCTTCAGCAAACCTCCCAAGCCAGTATGAAAATTATGCATGGGGTATGCTTTAGAATCATCCAAAGCATTTCAGACATTTGCCCAGCTGGTTGAAGCTCATCTGCCAGATTTCACCTACTGGTTTTCCTTGGGGGAAGACCTTTCTCTTGAGCTGACATCTGTTCTTGACAAAGTTTCTTCCCTAGACAGGTTTTCTGCTGCAAGCCAGCACCATCTTGCCTTCCTCATTCTTCAGCATCCTCCTGGACTACAAGAGGGTCAGCCTTCCCCTTTCTTTAATTCAAGCACAGAGCTGCCATCATTTCAGGATTCAGTCTTTCAGACCCACAGGAATCTAGGCTCAGTGGGATCTGGCTGCTGCTCACCCCTGTCATGTTGAAATAATTCTGGCTTATCGTCAATGGAGGACTTGTCTAGTTGGGCTGTCACAGCTTCAGGGCTGGCAATGGAGTAATATTCTTCACTGTACAGGAGCTAAAAAGGCAGTCAGGATAGGCCAGGTGAAAGATGAAAAGCAGCTCTGTCCTTCAGCATAAAAGATCAACAGGCACAGCTCAACAAGCATACCTGTTTTGCTTTGCCCCTCCCAGTCACCCAATTCTGCTATCTAAGGCAGTTGCTACCCTCTACGCTGTGGCCATATAAGAGGTTCTTACCAAGATGTATACTTTCAAGAGTGGCGGTTAGGTGAAAGGTACGTAGTGCTGTGTTGTGTGCCAGAAGAATAGTAAATCTGCTTTAGATTGTAATAGAATATAACGAGAGACAAACAATTTCCTTTATTTTATGCAGCAAAAATCATTTTGCATCCAGGATGACTGCCAGAAAAACAATTTAAAAACATCCATCAGTCTATTCCCAATTGCAGAGCTTTGTGTAAGCAACAGAGATGCAGGATGCCTTGATAAGAGAGCAGACATGCACACACATACACAGCAGGGCTATTCCTGCCATTAAGATGAATGAAGTACCTGCTTCAGGAGGTGGAACACGGGGGGGGGGGGGAGCAGCAATTGCATCAGTACCACTCCCCCACCACCCCTGGCTCAGCCTGTGATGGAGGGATTAAGAAGTTTCACTGCAATCAGGGGTGGCAGCAATCCTTCTCTGTAAGGACTCTGATAGGTGTTTTTAGCTGCTCTATTGTGTGAAATGATCACTGGTGCTTGTGGCTTCCTAATCCCTCCATCACAATACAATGACTAACACCTATTCTCCTGCATAGGACAAGTTTCCTCTTTCCCACAACCTTAAAACCTCACAGTCACACTCACTCTATAGCCCAGAGCACAGAGACAACTCCTAGTTCCCTGAGCTTCTTGCCCTCTGAAGATGCCAGCCACAGAGTCTGGCGAATCATCATGAAGAAAAAAATTCCAGAACACAGCCAAACAGCCTGAAAAAACTCACAACTTTCAAGCAAAACAGACATTGTCTGGTTTCTCATAGGATCTATTTGGCTATCACAGCAAATCACAGTTAAATCTTTTGGCTTGTTGTGTCACTTGTCAACTCATGAACTTAAGACAATTTGTTAGTCCCACCAGAGACAGACTCGGTGAATAAATGGGACCAAAGGAAGATGGGAAGGGGAGCAAGTGGAAGAAATTCATTCTAACCTGCCTACACCAGAAGCAGGTGAGAGGAGGGGAACAATAGAACCAGTAAGGCTTCTTTCTGTTCCCTGAATCAGAATGCAGAAAAGACCTAGAAAGCACCTGGCAAGAATCTGATAATGTAGCCAGGGAAACTGAGCCTTGGAAGGCAAGATGAAAAAATAGAGCCACATGGAGAGGGTGTGTGAAAGTGTGTACGTGAGCCCTGGCATGTTGTTTGAAGGACTGGGACAATAGAAACAACACCCTTTACTTCAGTTGCAGCCTCAGAACATCTAAGATCTGGGTCTCAACTAACTAACTACCTGGCATTATATTCCATCTTGCCAAGGACTTTACATCTAAGAAAAACTAGACAATCGGTGATACCTTCATAGGCTGCTAGTAGAAAAATTAAAAAGTTGCTGAGCTTTCGAGAGCAAGCTCTTTTTTTCAAAGCAGGTATAAAAGTCCAAACATGGCAAGGGATGTAATTTGCCAGGAGAGAGTTCTTAAAAGTTCATATGTCAAGATGGATGCCAGGCTTCTTCTTGGAAGGCAGAGAGCAGCATGGCCTAATGGGGCTGGACCTTACAAGCCAATTCAAACAAAGAGCCATATGGTATGGGGCACCTCCCTCTTGCTTACAACCATCACCTCTGTATTGGCTCTTTGAAGCACAGAGCTCCTGGTTGGCCAGAGATGGGTTAGAAGTAGGATCTTAATGCAAAAACACATGCTCTCCACTAAGGGGTGGGGAAATAACTCATGGCAACTTCATCTTTTGCCATGTTTTAACCTGTTGGTACAGCTCTGAAGAAGAGGGTTTTTGCCCTCGAAATGTTTGCCTGTCTGGAACTTCCATGTTTGAGTCCTTAAGAAGCTTTTATGTCTTCCTCTTGATCCACCTGACAGCATTGGTAGTTATCTGTGGCATGATCCAACCACACCATATACAGATATTAATTTGGGAGAAATAAAGCATACACTTAGCAGAATAAATATCCCTGGTTAAACTGTTCAGGAAAATAACCTAGACTGTGATGTCAGATTATTCCCATGAAAACTTCCAAGCAATAACTCACAAGATCAATAACAGCTACCAAGGCAGCAGCAACAATGATTGTTCAAGCAGGATGAAGCAGACAAGATTGGGTGGCATGGCTGCTGATCTGGGGATCCCAGATTAGAAGAATAAAGACGCAGGATAAAATGATTAGAAGACTAAAGACGTGGGATAAAATGATTTAAAGACCATGAGTGGTCACAGGATTTCTCATGACTGAAATGTGCTAAAGAGTATGGAAATGGGAATTTACAACACATCACTTCAACTGCTCTGCTCTTGATCTGGAGAGAACCAGAAAGAGATTCATGGTCCAGATGAATTTGTCTAAGGATACCCACCCTTCGTTTTCTATCACAACATATTGGGATGTTTAAAAAGTCTCACAAAAAAAACTTGCAATTTTTCTTGTACTTTTGCCAGCTGGGACGTTTGGCAGTGTGATCTTTGTAAGAATGCAAGCATTTGCTAATTGTTTCCTATGGGATGATAACAGAAGAAACAAGCCTTGTTTATCTCTCTGAGAGACAGCCTAGACTATGAGTTCAGCGATGGACACCACTAAATGAGACGGACTTAAGGAGTCTATATTGAGAAACATCTGGATTCATTTTGGACACCACAGGTCAAGCCTCTTAGCTTTGAAGAGGAAACATCTCCCTGATAAAAACTCACAAAGTAAAAAAGGGGACACCCTTAAAAGAGGTGACCTTTTGAGGTGAACATCAAGGTTTTAATTAGCTATATTTTTGTGCAAACAGGTTAGCAGCCTAGATAAAATTAAAATTCAGTTCCACATGTTATAAGAGGGAAACCCAATGAAACTGAAATGTGTTTTCTTGTTTTTACTTGAACCATATTCATGAGGAGCCTGAGTAGAGTTAGTGCCACAATGTGGGCATGCTGATGTATGGAGATGATTTAACATGTTCCTTTGTGCTGTACCCTTTGTGAAAACTACCTCCCTTAAGTTCTTAGGCAGCATAAATGCCCTGGGGGTGGATCTGCATTGTTGTGTATAGCAGTTCTCATTCTTTTATGGCACTTCTTATCTCAATTTGTTTAATGCAAGAATAAGACCTCTGGCGAACTTTCCGGAAGACTCCCATCTACAGTATTTTTTAAAAAACCAGAGCCTCGCTCCACTATCAGGTACGGTCTTTCCACCAGTATCAACAGGGACACGTACACAAGGCTAAAGTTGTGTATGGACTACAGCTCCAAAATTTCCCCTAATTATCTAGTTGTGGGATTCTGGGAGTTGCAATCATAATTTTAAAACACTTTTTCCTGAACTCTGAAATCAGCTGCATCTTGAACAGCACATGTGGCTTTCATTCATAGCACATGTGTGAAGTGGGCTGAGCTCCTTTTCTAGTTGGGACAATTCAACTACACAAAAATCCGTGTTGCTAAGCCCAATGAAGACCTGCTTCCGAAGGCAAAGCTGTGTTATTCCAACCAAACAAGGAGATTATGGCAGGATTGTTGTGTTTTTCTACAACTCTGGTGCACCAGCTCCAGCTCCTCTCGGGCCAAAGCACTCTTTTGTGCTTGACACTGTGGACTCTTGTCACAAGATGTTTCGGTGACATCCACATTCAACTGTTCTAGTACAGTATATATGTGGATGCCTTTGAAGATTATTCAGAAATAGCAATTGGTGAAAAACTTGATAACCAAGATAAGACTGCGGGAAGGCACATGAAATCCATCACTCTCACCATTTTTCAACACTGTCCCTCCATTCATGTTCAAGCTCAACAGAACCCTTGAATTTGACCTTTACAGTCTGATTTAGTGTCTCTCTCTCTCTCTCTCTCTCTCTCTCTCTCACACACACACACACACACACACACACACACACACACACACACACAC
>JAHTLZ010003542.1:51243899-51256836 GCA_023846285.1 Phrynocephalus versicolor | reverse complement strand
AATAATAATAATAATAATAATAATAATAATAATAATAATAATAATAAATACAGTAAATGTAGAGTTGAATACTATCTACTAGCATGTTCTAGAAGCATACTCCAGTTGCAAGAGCTGATTCATAGTTCATGGGACACTTTCCAGAACAACACGTGTATGGTTTGTTTCAGAGCTCATGAAATCTGTGAATATTGAGATGTTCCACGCCATGCACAATATTTGAACAAATCACACTCTGCCAGTTTTGTTAGTCAACTGCCCATTAAAAAGCCAAAAAGAAGAATGTTAAGCTCTGCTCCTGTATTAGACAAAAATGGCCTCTTTACGGTGTGTTACTGCTGCCTTAAGGGGTGAATGAATTCTGTCTAGCACAAACCACCAGCTACAAAAATCCCACCCTCACTGTTGTATTAAACAGATGTCTTTCTCTGCTGATTTTATGGCACATGTAGAGCCAAAAGCCTTCTTATCTGACCAAGTGTTCAACTACTGACTTTGGAGCTAATTAAAAAGGACTTTAAGATGACTTTTAAATTAAGGCTTTCAAGCTACCCCCAGCCAGTCAAGTAAACCACCAGTACCGGATGCTTCTCTTCCAGGATTTTAGTGTCTGCTTTTATAATACAGTTTCCTTACTGGTATGCAGCTAGACAAAAAAAATATTGCCCATTCAGAAGGTTATCAAAGGTTGCTTCAAATGGCATTCAGAAGCATTGCATTTTTGGAATTCTTAAGCACATATGCTCTGAAAATTATCAAATAGAAGACATTTAAATTTGTGCTATCAGTAGCAAGAGTGTCAGGACATATAAGATGGCTGGTGAATGATTAAAAATCTCCTTATAATGATTTTCCCTCAGAAAGAAATGTGAGGAGAGAAAATTTATTATGTCCCAATTATCAAATAAGTATCTTCGGAATGTTACAATAAAAATAAAGCTTGACCAGACATCCCTTAAAGCTCTGTTAACTCCATCATGAACATTTTTCATTCCTTATCAAAAACACAGCAGAGGAAGGACAAACTTGACATGGGAACTACTGAGCGCCCAAAGGACATGCATACATAAATAATCTTCTGAAAAATTGAGAAATGTGGGCTAAATTTAATGTTAGTCTCTGCTACCGTGACAAGATTGATTTCCATCAATTTCAACTCTCAATAAGCAAGACTCTGTGTTGGTCCACAAGAGTAGAACAAAATACTCTTCTATTCTTGATTATTTTATTATTGAGCCTTGTGAGTCCAGAAGAGATCAAAAGCTTTCACGTTTTATGAATTTAAAGTCAACCAATCTTGGGGGAAAAAATCAAGGTTGGACAAACTATGTACCCTGAAGATGGCCTCTATAGCCCTCACAGAGTTTCTGGAAGCTTTCAGGAGTGATGATTCAGCTTTAACAGTGGCTCCCAACCATGCGTCCCCAGAGGCTCTTGGACTAAAACTCCCAGAAGCCCTGAACCATAAGCCGTGGTAGCCATGATTGTAGCTGTAGGCTAAGAACATCTGGGGACCCCAAGTTAGAAATGACAGAACTATAACATAGGCCACACCCAACTCCTACTGTTTAACACACCATGACTTTTAAAAAAAAAAACAGATGTTGATATCAAAAGTGGATGTCAACTTTCCTGGTTAATTTTATTCTGCATTAGGATGCTGCTGTCGATTTGGGGGACACGATTTCTAGAAGAATGTTCGGACACCAAAGTGTCCCAGAGGCAGAGAAATAGGATCAAGTTGCACAGACCTGTAACATAGACGTTACTCCTCCATGGACTTTGATTTTATGATTTCTCAAATGAGCACTGCATTTGCCCCATAGGGTAAAATACTGAAAGCGTTGGAGTCCAGCCACAGACGTGTGGCCCCTTCTGTTACTTTTTGTGACTTTTGACAGAGATGAAGCCATAGGAAACATTTTAAGGACCATTTAAAAAAAAAAATAAAAGGAAAGAAAGGAAAGGAAAGGAAAGTTGCCTATATTCTGCCAATGGCTTTTGAACAACATATTAACACATTTCATCTAGGATAATAAGCACTCAGATGCAAATGGACAGACAAACAAGAGAAAGCAAAAGTGCTCACTTCTAGGTAACGTCAATAAAGAATCCATTAAGAGTTCAATACTATCAAGCGCCGTATAAGAACTAAGCAATTTAGTTGCACGGTGGCAGATGGGAGGAGGGGGAGGAGGCAGTCAAATAATTCCTGAACAGTGGCAGAAATGGAGAAACAGGTCCAACTTTGATCTTTTATGACACTGTCAACACACACTTTTTGGATTTCCTCCCTTTAAAAACAAGGGCCAGCTTCAAAGGATACCAATACCACTTAGCAACATAACCCAGCATTTCTCTAATCACCTATCCTAGCCGGTCACTATTCTAAATATACTTACATTACATCTTACTGAAATTAAAGTATTTTGCTTCTTAGTAGCCATTGTTAGTGTTGCGATAAAGCCTTATTTTTCTAAACTGTAGGTCAGCAAACTCTTACAAAAAATTACTGGGTAGAGTGTCACCAGAAAGAAGCTTTGACTAATTTGAAACAATTTGGAAGATAGCTGGTACACGGCAAGAGTTAAAATCTACAGATCACCAAACTTTGCCAGTGCCATCAATAAACCATATGGTGTTTGGAGAGCAGACAAGAAATTAACACTAGGAAACTTGATAAAACTACAGCTCTGGATGTGTACGCATTTAGTGTAATAATTTTGAATATTGCCTAAGACCTTCAGAATTGGCCACATACATGCATTCTCCATATGACTGTCAACTAACAGTTACATCCAATGTCTATATGCACAGAGACAAGACTTGCAGTCTTCAGTCCTTTCTCATAAAAGTGTATTCAGAAATAAAACCCACTGAGGTCCATGGAGCTTACTCCCGTGTAGATTTATTTATTTATTTATTTATTTATTTATTTATTTATTTATTTATTTATTTATTGTTGTTGTTGTTGTTTGTATACTGGTCCCCATTCATGCCAAAGCACTGTTCTGGGTAGTTTGCAATAATAAACAAAACAAAACAAAACAAAAATTGTACACAAGACAATATTTTGAAGACTTGGAAACAAATTACTGTGTCGATCAATTTATTTTAAAATGTGCATTTCCTTTAGGTGCACAGTCTAAATGCTGACTCCCCCCCCCAATGTTCACAAAAATAAAATTCTACAGTGTTATGTACTGCTTTTGGAAAGGTGGGGTCAAACTGTATATGGATCCACAATCCACAGGTGAAAAGACCTCTTGCTTAGAAGCATTCTGTGCTTCACAGAACTGATCCAAGTACAAAACAAAAAGTGCTTAAGCTATGAACCAGAACATCAAATTTCATTACAGAGAGAATTTTTTTAAAAAGAGGAATAGATCATCTTTCATGAGTATTTTTTTTAAAAAAGGATATCTTTTTGTTAATTTTCTGACACTTTTGGATGGTTGGTTTATTGTTTAGTACATCTGTTTTTTTTAAAAAAAAAATTAAATTCTCGTCAGAAGGCCTATCATCTAAATTTCATCGCAAAGTGGATTTTTATGACCGAGTTAGAAAGTGCTAAAAAATGGGGTTTACTATGGAAGTGCTGACATAACTAGCATAAGCAGCGCAAACAGTGCATTTGTAATCAAGGCACATTATATTTATGAGCTAGGTGAAGTCTGTTACCATCAATCAGTGGAGTAATATTGACAGATTCCAAGTTTGAGTCCCAACAAAATTGATGTGTTCAGTTTCTCACGCTATTGATACCGAGTGAGAGCATTTCCGAGAATGTTTATGGCCTTGAGCTTTGAGTTCTTTAAAGAAGTCATCAAGAGGTGAATTAATGATATGATTTATTAATCTGCTACTCTCACGTGCCTATTTTTTGTCAGTTTAGTGGAAGAAAATAGTGGAACGTAACTTTTTATTTGCAATATTATGCCATAATAATAATTATAAGCATTAATTCCATTTGCATCCAGCTGACATTTAGAATGCCACAAATAGAGATTAATCGCCCAAGTCTTATACAACTCTTAAATTATAACTCAAAGTACCTATATAAAACAATCTAAAATGTCAGCACCTCCATCTTTATGATATCGCACCGTTCCAATAATTCTGTTTTACAAGCAAATTCCTATTATACATTAATAAGTGCTGTTGGTGGCTAAACTTTATGCCTTTGAGTAATGACCATGTTGAAGGCAATTAGGCCAGGCCAGGTGCAGCCAGCCGGGATCCCAGTAAAAGTTTTTAAATTTTACTGTTTCCGCTTGGATTTTGGGGGTGCATTCCAATCTTCACAAATTAAGAGAGGAAACTCTTTCCACATTTTCAACAGATGGATAATCTGATCTGAAGACTCAGAATCCTCCTTGACCAACAATCATCATTCCCATTTGAAGACTTGTGAAGAAGCAAATCAGTGATGTGTGTCGAATACATGGCTCAGATCAAGACTTTGGAATATAAGCAGAACTTTAAAAACTGAAACACGACTTGGCTATACATCCTTTGGACTCCAAGTGAGCGTGGATGGGATATGTTCCCTATCTTGATCTCACCTTGTAAAATGCATTATGCCCCCTCCCATTTATTTCATGTGCACACACACACACACACACACACACGTGCAACAGAAGTGTTGCACATGGAAAATCATGTGCAACACTTCTGGTGTGAACAACAATACCTGCTGCATATTAAATATGACTAATTTAAAAATAATCAGGCACATATTTTCCTTGATTAGTGCACTAAATTATGTATTCCAAACCCTAATCTTAGATCTCATGTCTGTAGGGACATATATTAAGTAGGCAACACAGACAAGAGTTCCGTTTCAGAAGATGGGGCAGTATCTAAATGTAATAATAAATAAATAAATAAGGTTAGTGCTTCTAGATATTCAAATGTGTTTAAATTAATGTTTATGCCATTTGTTTGTTTGTTTGGTCTGGTTTGGCATCTGGTTTTTTTGGCATCTGACTCATCTAATGGTGAGAAAATCATGGAAAAACTACTGCTGTATAATTCTATTGCTCGATCTCACATGATACGTTTTTGATACATTTGTATCAAAAAGAGATCCTACTATCCACATTCTTCAGTCATCAGTAATATGTATTGATAGAGAAAAAATTCCTATAAAGATAACTGCTAGCTAATGTAGCTAATTTTCCATATTGCAAAAATCCTATTTCGGAAAATAAACCATGTGCCACACAACCTAAAAAGAATCAAAAGTGAAGTGGTTAGAACGCCACAGTAATATCAGTCATCCTAATAAACCTGGAATAGAAAGAAATGAGAGAGAGAGAGAGAGAGAGAGAGAGAGAGAGAGAAGAGAGAGAGATTTGAAGGACAGTCTACTAACCTGTACTGCCCTCTGCTGGTAAAAAATGAGAATGCCCATACAATTCTGTGCTCGGAAAACAAAAGCCATGGGAAGCAAGATGCCCAGTGGCAATTTTGGTCAGAAATATTTCAATCTAATGAGGAAAACTTTTGTTGCATAAAAACCATGCCATGGGACTGTGTTGCCACCTGCATTATATCATGCACACATACTTAATGAAACGTTGTAAGGGTGCGTGTGGCTGAAGCAGCACATCTGCTGCTAACTAATAGATGTACCAATGCCAACTTTCTCCTTAAGTATATATTAGCTTTATACTTCCTTGTAACTGTATTTCTAACAAGCCCTCAAGGGAAAAACAAACAATCCCACCCGCTCCAAAAAGCAGCATAGAAAACACAGGAGCAGGAGGGAGTCTTTGCATTGATTGTCCAAAATAAGTATACTATAGAGAATAGCTATAAATATATTTGGCTCCCTAAATTTATCTTGTTCTCCTGGAAAAAAAAATCTAACACTCAATCTACTGTAACCAAACAGCTTCAATCCCAAGATACTACTTCTAAACAAGGAATGCAAAGCTTAGTAAGGGATTATCATCCTGTAGATGCCCCCCTCCCCTTCCTGGACGTGACTTGACACCAACCAGCATCTGCTATTTACGTCAAAACAAATAGGTGTTATCTGGGTGGGCAGCCAGTGGCCCTTCAGGTGTCGCTGTACTACAACTCCTGTTATCTTTGACAAACGGCTGTCGCAGAAGACTGGAGATGGAAGTCAACCACATGTGGAGAACCACACATATCCCTCGCTCTATAAGTTAACATTGACAGAGCAGATGACAAAGCTAAATGCTCAGCAACTATCTGCAACCTCTGCCATTGGTAAGAGTTGGGTTGTGCAATAGGATAAAGAAACCTACTGCATTATTTGATAACGGAGCCCAAGGTAAGAAATAGGGACAATCCCAATGCTTAGCAAATCCGTGCCTAAAGACTGATATATTCTTGCCAAGACTTGAGATTCTGCATGTAATATTGAAGAGAATCAAAGTAGAAGGGGAGGGGAAAACATTAATTGCTCAGGCCCACTCTTTCTCCCAGTCAGACTTACCACAATAGAAAAACCACCAAGTCTATCACATGCAGCAGCAGTGATACTTGCTGGCATATGTATAGTTGTACAACACAGTATGTACTGTACTAGTATATGTATTTGTATGGAAAGACTAGAATGCTATTTGCATAATAAAGCATTCTGACCAATCAGAATGTGTCTAGCATTAGCCAGCAGATAGGGATGACTGGGTCCAATATGTAATAACGTTCTGATGGGGAAAAGTATGTGATAGGGAAAATGTGTGGTACAAGGTCAGCCATGAATATGTTTTCATACTGTGGGGCCATGCAAATGCCCATCACAGTTCCATTGACCTGGAGGTAGGTTTTACTGTCAAAGATAAAATAGTTGAATACAAAGTCACAGACAGGCATGATTATGTGGTCTTCATCCTTCTAATAAATATGTGTGTCATCAAGTACAAATTACTGTACATTTATATCAAAAACAATATGTCTAAGCACTGTGAGATTTCTTACATTATTTTGTACATATGTTCTTAACAGTAAATATTATTTATGTTTTTTAAAAAGACCAAGTAATGAGTTATTATTAAGTAGTTAATAATAATTACTTATATTTGAGTAATTAAGTGCTGGCGTTTGACCTAAAACCACCTGCAGGTTTGTTGGGAACAAGGAATTACTGGGTTATTTTTCTTTAATAAGTGACCCAGAACTTTTTTTTATGACTTACAAGTGTTCTCTTATCGTGGTACACTGTCCAGGTGAATTCTACAGTTACTGTATAGAAGAATAAAAGGGAGATGCATTCAATCCAGTAGCTTGCAATAACTAAAGTGGACCCTCGTATAACAAGCGGTTTGTTTAACAGAAAATCCACATAAAGCAAAAAATTTCCGGAGATAGGAAGAAATTGCTTAACACAATCCCCTATGGGGCAAATCCGTACAACAGAAAAATGGTTGCGATTAGGGATTAATTTGTTTTCAATGCATTCCTATGGGAAATTTGTACAAAGGAACATTTGCTTAACAGAATTTCATTTGGAACAAATTATTTCCTTTATACAAGGTACCAATGTACTTCTTCTTGGTAACCACCTGAGGCAACCCAATAAATGGGATGAATGGTAATGGGGGGTCAAGCTTGATATATGGCATGATAGCAAGTTAAAGCACCTCTGGAATAGCAGGAAGGAATTCTTCAACAGGATTATAGTGGAAGGGGAGGATATGACTCACTACACTAGAAAGTTCACCTAATAAAGCCTAGAATTTTATTAAATGAAGAATCAGCCATATTGGCCACAAGATAAATCCCAAATCCACCTGATGGCTAATACAGTTTGTTGGGCACATGATTATCTGGGCAAACTTTCAAGTAAACAGATCTCTTTACTCTCCTTAAACAAAGTTTTAAACACTCTGTCCATATGTGCAGGTCTAATATACAAACATTAAATCAAGACTTTGTCAATCTCAGCAGTCTCCCCAGAAAAAAAGTACAATATTTTAGCAGCACAGAATCTTCATCTAGCCAAGATTCTTCTTACTGTAGTGTAGGTCTAAACTAAGTCAATTCAAGATGCAAGTGCTAACTTTTCAAGCTTTTCCAGCTGAATAAATTAATATTATGAAAAATGCTTAAAATACTTTTATATTCCCATTCCCATTCAGTCCCACACACATACACACCCTTGGGCTAAAATAGCTTTATTAATTTCTGCTTATATATGCTTTTATGACTAATTATAAACCTCTCAAACATTGTTTTTGCAACACAAATGCTGAACCATTAGCTATAAAAGTGTCTAAATGAACTTTTACCTCTCAAAATATAAATGTACTGAAAAAGGGGGCAGTCAAACTCAAACAGAACAAAGAACAAAAATCTATTCTTCACCATTAAAATCTTGAACTCAACCCATAGGTGTTAGTGGTTGCTCGCACCTGCACATTGGAAACTGGGTATCACTCAAGCTTGAGTTCAATTTGCACCATCAGAATAAGGTTTTTCCAGTATAGGCAAGGGCTTCTTTGTTTCCCTTTTCAACTCACTGTTGAAATAAGTCATACCAAAAGTAATCCATGGCACAAATTTCCTTTAATATCCTCAATCATTTCTTTTTTTACTGTGATGAAAGGAACAGAAAGATTGTGTTCTACTGTATTTGCAGGAGAGACCTTGGGTGGAGTAGTACTTAGGGCTGCATCTCCTAGCCTTGCTCACTGATGGCTTGTTATGATAGGGTTAACAACATTAATGTCCAACAACATTAATAGAACTTCACCCAATTATTCTGTGTTAAATGACTTTGAAGATTCAGGTCCAGATCTTTAGTGAGCAATGCTTTAACTCAAGACTTGACCGGTGTGTGTGTGTTACTCTGTCACCTTTTCCTACTTCACAGGATTGAGAAAAAGTGGACTGGAGAGGAGCTGCATACACTGCCTTCCAGGGATGGGCACAAAATGAAAAATGAAATGCTGTTGTGTTGTGTTGTTACAGAACGAAATGAAACAAAACAACACGAAGAAGCAGCATTTTGTTACAGACGAAACGAAATGGTGGGTTTTGTTTTGTTGAAACAAACCATTTCGTTCTCTCTGTAAGCAAAGCCACTTGGGGGAGGGAAAAGCATTTTTTTAAAAAGCTCCGGACTTAAAAAAAACATTTTCCCCCTCCCCCCCCAGCCCCGTGCACCAGCTGATTGGTGCTATGGTGGGGGGAAGGGTCTTTCCCCACCCCAGCACGCATCAGGGCTTGGGGATGGGAAAATGTTTTTTTTAAAAAAGCCTAGGGCTTTAAAAAAAAAACTTCTTCTCCATCCCCCAAGCCCCGCCTGCCAGCTGATCGGCACTGGAGTGGGGGGGGATCTTCCCCTCCCCCACCCTAGCACAGATCAGCTGGCAGGCGGGGCTTGGCGAGAGGGAGATACATGGCCACCTTTCATCCCTCTTGTGACATATGTAACACATTTGGGTTTTGTGGGGAAGTCATTTCAGATTATTACTGGACACAACCCTAAAGAGCCAAACTAATTCATTATGCTGATCTCTTCAAAACTTCAGAGCTAACACTATGCCTCTGCTGATTGGCTGGAACTACAATTGCACAATGAATTATGCAACACTTGCTGGAAGACACTTTTGTAGACTCTGACAATTAACATGCAAATACACTGCAATGACAGGCTGACCTATAGTTTCGGGGTGGGGGGGAGTCTTCAACATTCTGAACAAGAGGAACTCATAGAGCAAGGTTGGCCTATCATTTTCAAGTTCATCCCAATTTTCTATTCCTTCCCCTTCCCAATGCTCTGGTTCAAAGACTGGAACTACCCCCTGAACAACATGCTCAAAAATAATGTTGCCCAGAGTCCATGTTGATGCTCCCCACCACCAGAATGTGCCAACTTTCTTGAAGGACACGGTTGTGTGCTTCTGCAAGAGAAATTTCTCCATGGCTTTATTTATTTAGATGATCTATCTAACTGCTTCTCTTGGCTATAAATCTTCTCTTCCTGAGGAAAATATTCAAAATACTGGTGGTCATTTTTCTCCAGGCATTCTACTTTGCCACCATTTTCAGGAACCACTGCAATCCGATTACAAGACAAAAATGCTTTTGATCTCCTACAAGAGGTTCACAATCTTGGGTCCCAGGACAGCTAGTGGTACAGGCTTCTGGGAATTTTAGTCCAAGAAGATCTAGAGACCACTGTCATGATTCCAGGGTCAACCAGGGTCAGTGGCCATTGGGGAGAAGCCCCGAATTCCCTTTTCCTGTTCACCATACTGGTAAGGTATGTATTCAGTATACTTCTCTATAGTGTTGAAAATTGGACCCTTACAGACACATTATGAAGGAATCTGGAAGCATTCGAAATGTGGACATATAGATGAATTCTGAAGATACCTTGGGCAGCCAGAGTCACTAATGTGGCTGTATTACAGCACATGAATAAAAAGCTAGAGATCCTCAATACCATAAAGAGAAGAAAACTGCAATATTTCAAACACAAAATGTGCAATGAGAAATACCACCTGCTGCAGGTTATCCTTCAAGGAAAAAAATAGATGGGAAGCATGGCCAGGGGCTTAGAACATTCTGGTTTAAGAACTTAAGGCAATGGTCTGTAGTGAGCAGAGCTGCTCTATTTAGAATAGTTTTAGATAGAAATCAGTTCAGGCTACTGATCGCCAACGTTCTACAAGGACATGGCACTTGAAGAATAGTACCTGTGAAAAGGATCTGGGAGTCTTGGTGGACCACAAATTGAACATGAGTCAGCAGTGTGATGCGGCGGCCAGGAAAGCCAATTCGATTCTTGGTTGTATCAAGAGAACCATAGTGTCTAGATCAAGGAAAGTGATAGTACCACTCTATTCTGCTCTTGTCAGACCCCTGGAGTACTGTGTCCAGTTCTGTGCGCCTCAATTTAAAAAGGATGTTGACAACCTCGAGCGGGTGCAGAGGAGGGCTACCAGGATGGTTGAGGGTCTGGAGGAAATGTCTTATGAGGAACGGCTTAGGGAACTGGGAATGTTTAGCCTCTCTAAAAGAAGACTGAGAGGGGATATGATAGCTATGTTTAAATATTTGAAAGGATGTCATATTGAAGAGGGAACAGGTTTGTTTTCCATGGCTTCAGAGACTAGGACTCGGGGCAATGGTTTCAAACTACAGGAAAAGAGATTCCATTTGAACATTAGGAAGAACTTCATGACAGTTAGAGGTGTTCGGCAGTGGAATATGCTGCCGCGGAGGGTGGTTGAGTCTCCTTCTTTGGAGGTTTTTAAGCAGAGGCTGGATGGCCATCTGTCAGAAATATTGTGATGGGGGCTCCTGCATGGCAAGTACTAGGGACATAATCTGTATCAGAAGAACAAAGATCTTGGAATCATCTTTGATTGCTTCTGACACGGTACACTTACATGGACGCAACCGACATGGGTAGGTTGAGGATTATACTGTAGATTACTGCTTTTCAGTGATTTCTCTCTTATGTGACAGCTTAGCTACATAAAACTGTGCCCGAGCAGAGCCATGGAGCAGCACTGTTTTGCAAGATATCAGAAAACGAGAGGCCAATTTTGGGAGGTCAAGGGGCTACATTTCTCACCCCCACCCCACCCCACCCCACCCCACCCCACCACTCGAATCCTTTACAAGTTGGCAACAGCCATGTAAATGTAGAAAGTGAAAACACACAAAAACCAAGCTGGAATGGGAAATGGCAGGAAGTTTACTTATAGTTTTGAAACCTCTGTAAATATTTTTTGGTATTTAAAACTGAGAGGCAGCTGCAGTTTACTTAAAAGGTGAATCACTGCTTCCAGGCATCCATTCCCCCTCCCCTTTTTTGTGAGAAAACAATCTGTTAGGGTTGGGGAGTCTGATACAGACACACACACACACACACACACACACACACACACACACACAGGTAAGTTCTGCAGGAAAGCAAAATCATTGCATGTCCCATATAACAAATAAAACAGTTCACTGAGCTCCAAGGACATTCTATGTTTTGCACAACATGAAGGTAGTTAAAATGGAACAAAAAACAGTTGCTTACATGAAGCCTCTATCTTATTATTAGTAGCAATGATGAAACAGTATAGCACAATACTAGGAAAGCTACAGAGAGAACAATGTGAACTGATGATTCTTTTTAAAAACTTGGTAAATGGCCCTTACTGGTGAATACAAAGCAGCCTTGATCACACACACGGCTAAAAACAGGAACACAAGCATGAGTGTATGTGTTAGCCAGACATGAACTTGCAACCACCTGAGTAGTGCAGATTTGATTTTGTGGACTACAGTTCCCCATAATCTTCTAGGCACCCTAGCTGATTGGAGAATTCTGGAACATGTAATCCAAAAACACAAATCTGGACACTAGAATCCATGGATGATCACATTTAATATAAATAAACATGTTGATATTAAGGTTGCTGCAATATATCACTGTATTATTGTTGCTGGTGAAACAGACTAACATGGTAGCCTTTCTAAAACTATGTAACTTTACTCAGTAATGCAAGTGTCTAGTGATATAATGTGCCCTTCTTAGGCTGTGAAAGCCAGTTTGTGAAAACCCCTAAATCACATGCCATCAGCTGTCCGGTTTGGTATATATATCCCCTAGAAAGCCGAGACACCTAGGTCACAGTGAGGGATTCTGGGATTCACAGTGAGGGATTCTGTATGCAAATGAGGCTCCACCTCCTAGCCGAAGGTCCCGGCTGCCAGCGCCCTGCCTCCCTGGAGCTCCCAATCCCGGGCAGCCCTTGGGAACACTTGACAGCTATGGATCCATGTGCCATACAAAGAGCAGGCAGTGTACACAGGTGTTTTAAAAGCAGATCCTTGCTGCTCCGACCCCCAAGAGTAGCAAGGATCTGATTTTAAAATACTGGTGTGTGCCATGCAAAGAGTAGGATAGATAGATAGATAGATAGATAGATAGATAGATAGATAGATAGAT
>JAHTLZ010003542.1:51205147-51220145 GCA_023846285.1 Phrynocephalus versicolor | reverse complement strand
CTTCTGCAGCCCGGATTCCCCTACCCCAACCATCTAGTTTGCAAAAAGATCTCCTCCACGGAGCCTCTACACTCCCATTCTGCAGCCGGGATTTCCCAGTCCCAATCACCTTGCAAAAAGGTATCCTGGCTGCAGAAGAGGTGGGGAGAGGCTTCATGGAGGAGACCTTTTTGCAAAGGAGGTGATTGGGACTGGGGAATCCAGGCTGCAGAAGGGGTGGGGGGAGACCCCGTGGAGGAGATCTCTTTGGAAACAAGGTGATTGGGGTGGGGGTGGAATCCCGCTACAGCAAGGGAGGAGAAAGACTCCCTTGAGGAGACCTCTTTGGGGATAAGGGAGAAGGTGGTAGCTGGGATGGTGAGGAGAGGCTCCTGGAGGAAGCTTGTTTGCAAATGGCAATGGATTTGGGGGGGGGGATCCTGGTTGAAGCAGAGGATGGGAGAAGCTTCAGCAGGTAACCTCTCTCTAAATGAAAATTTGCCAAATATCAGGACTGCAATATATGAACCGTAATGTATTGGGGGGGGGGACGACTACTGTATCTTACATACCTTGAAAACTTTACCAGTGTTGCTATAACTGGGAAGCAACTCAATGGCATGTAATACATAAAAAGGACAAGTTCCATTTTTCCCTAAGGAAAGTGTTCGGCTTATATACCACCCCATACAACTTAACATAAGAATATAAGAAGAGCCATGCTGGATCAGGCCAAAGGCCCATCTAGTCCACTTTCCTGTATCTCACAGTGGCCCCACCAGATGTGTCTGGGAGCGCACGAGACTATATATCTGTCTTCTGATACCACTCCTCTGCATCTGGTCCTTGAAGTACCCCAGTTTTAAGCCTGGAGATGATACATCTCTATCATGGTTTGTAACCTGTGATGGACTTTTCCTCCAGGAATCTGTCCAATCCCCTTTTGAAGGCATCCAGGCCATCACCACATCCTGTGGCAAGGAGTTCGACAGACTAACAACACGCTGGGTGAAAAAATATTTTCTTTGTTCTTACTTTCCCAGCCCTCAATTTGAGTGTATGTCCCCTAGTTCTGGTATTTTGTGAGAGGGAGAAGAGCATCCCTCTATCCACTTTACTCATGCCCGGCATTATTTTGTACGTCTCAATCATATTCCCCCTCAGGCGCCTTTTTTCCAGACTATAGAGCCCCAAATGTTTTAGCCTTTCCTTATAAGGGAGGTGCCCCAGCCCAGTAATCATTTTAGTCGCTCTCTTCTGAACCTTTTCCAGTTCCACTATGTCTTTTTTGAGATGCAGTGACCAGAATTGTACACAATACTCCAGGTGTGGCCTTACTATCGTTTTGTATAATGGCATTATAACATTGGCTGTTTTATTTTCAATCCCCTTTTTGATAATCCCTAGCGTGAAATTGGCCTTCTTCACCACTGCCACACATTGGGTAGACACCTTCATGGAGCTGTCCACCAACACACCAAGATCTCTTTCCTGGTCTGTCACGGATAACTCAGAGCCCATGAGTTGATAGATAAAGTTTGGATGTTTTGCCCCAATATGCATTACTTTACATTTGGCTATACTGAAATGCATTTTGCATTTGGCAGCCCATTCCCCCAGTTTGGAGAGATCCTTCTGGAGCTCTTCACAATCTTCTCTGGTCTTTACCACATGGAAAAGTTTCGTGTCATCCGCAAACTTGGCCTCCTCACTGATTATCCCTGTCTCCAGGTCATTTATGAATAGATTGAAAAGCACCAGTCCCAGGACAGATCCCTTCAAGTAGTCTCTGGGCGGTTTACAGTTTAAATACAGTATGCAGACTACACATTCCCCCCTCCAGCAAGATGGGTATTCATTTTACAGACCTTGGAAGGATGGAAGGCTGTCAACCATGAGCCTGCTCCCTGGGATTGAACCCCAGGTCGTGAGCACAGTTTTACCTGTGCAGTACAGCCATGTGAAAACAACTTCCAGACTCTATTTGAATTTATCTGTGCCATGTGAAATATGGATTCTCTCACTGAACTTCACTGAGATGTGGGAGGGGTGCATTCATCTTCTGCATGCCTTTTAATAAATAATATAGGAAAAAAGATACTTGCTGGACACAAGCTATGAGTAGCCCTAAATCTGCTTGCTAGATGTGCTTGAATCAAATGTCCTTATTAGAGATGGGCACAAAACGGAAAAATAACATTTTGTTTCATTTCGTGTCCACCCCCGTTTCATTTCATTTTGTTTCTTACAATTTTTTTTAAAATGTAGAAATGAAAAGAAACAAAAAAAATGGCTCCCCTGGGTCCTAGAGGCACCAGATTTGCTGCCTGGGAGCCATTTTTAAAGCTGTCATTGGCTGGACCCATTTAAAACCGGCCCAGTCGCCACCAGGGGATTCCAGTTTTATGATGACAGCTTGGCTGTACCCCTTTAAAAATGTCCAGGTCACTAGTGCGGGTCTCCCGTGGTGGTGACCCAGCCATGTTCAGAGGGGTCCAGACGGGCTGTCATCAGCTAATCCCCTTTAAAAATGGCCCAGTTGACACCAAGGGGGATTTTTAAAGGGGTACAGCCGATGACAGCTCTGCTGGACCCCTCTGAACATGACTCCCTGGCACCAAATATGGTGCTTCTAGGACCCAGGGGAGTCACCCCCCCCCACCTGCCTGCCAGCTGAGAGAAGGCCGAAGCCAGGGCTGAGAAGAGGCAGGGAGCTCCGGAGTGGCTTTGGGGACCAACCTCCTCCTCTTCTGTTCATGGGTGCTGGCAGCGGCAGCAGTGGTGGCTCACTGCGAGCCCAGCAGGTAATGGACCCCCTTTACATATTGAATAAAACGGTTTGTTTCAACAACAAAAATGACTGTTTCGTTTCGTCTGTAACTAAATGCTGTTTCCTCATTTCATTTTGTTTCATTACCTAACAAAACAACGAAACAATATTTTGTTTTTTGTTTTCTGCCCATTTCTAGTCCTTATATATCAAAATGTTATCATATACGGCATCACTGACAGATTCACAATACAGTTCAGCAATACCACATTTAAATTATCTGGAAGTTGAGCCATGAGCCAGAGACATAGGTGTCTCTAGGACCTATATAGCGTCTTATTTCAGTGCAAGAACTTGCTGTGCTATAGAACGGCACACACGCCGTGAAGTGCCTGTGAAGATTCTCAGTCACCCAGGTGAGGTTATCTGGAAGTTGAGTCATGGCAACTCGAGTTCTTTTTCTTGATTGGATGAGTAGCGAAACATTGCAATTTCTCAAGAAAAGATGTCCAGTTGTCATGGCTCAACTTCCAGATAATTTAAATGTGGTATTGCTGAACTGTATTGTGAATCCAACACTGATGCACCCAGGTGTGTGTGTGTGTTTCAATCTACACTTTTATGACATGCATTGGCCTTCTCTGAGTATTTGCTATGTTGGCTTGGCCTGCTGGGAGATGGAGTCCAAAACATATGGAAGCCATCTCATCACAGAAAAATGCTACAAAGCCCTGATACAACATCTCTGCCACTAAAGGGGTTTACCTTTCCAAAAATGTACACAGCAGCTGTGGAAATCTTCTTTTAGCCAAGGCTGAAAGAAGCTTCAAAGAAAGTCATCTGAAGATGCCATCATTTTGTCAGTGACAAAATATTTTAGCTTACAGTGCTTATTGTCAATAACTAAGCATTACGGAATGAATTTCAGAATGGGAAGGGAAACACATATGAATGATGGGAAAATAATAGCCAAGAGAGAAAGAAGCAAGGCCTTCTCGTGTTCCTCAACTGGACAGGTTAGGATCCCTTAAAGCAGGCATGTTCAAACTTTGGCCCTCCTGATGTTTTGGACTACAACTCCCAGAATTCTAAGCTTAGATTGCCAATGGCAAAGGACTGTGGGAGCTGTGGTCCAAAACATCTGGAGGGCCAAAGTTTGGACATGCCTGCCTTACAGGGTGAGGTTCCCTTCATACATTAGCCACCCTATTTATTTTAGTGAATAGGTTTCCTAACCACCCGTGATAATGTGCAATATGCAGACACCTCGGTGAACTGACAGGGGGGGCTCTTTCAGCTTGGCCAGAGAGAGGGCTTTGAAAGCCCAAGACAGGGCACTTGCAAGGCACTGCTTTCAAAACCCTCCACCTCACCAAGCTAAAAGAGCCCCCGCTGGCTCTTTCAGCATGGCCAGGGGGAGGGCTTTCAAAGCAGTGCCTCACAAGCACCTTGTCTTGGACTTTCAAAGCCTCCTCTCTGGCCAAGCTGAAAGAGCCGGCGGGGGCTCCTTCAGCTGGGCGAGGTGGAGGAAGGAGAAACCAGCGCCTTGCAACTGTCCTGTCTTCGGTGCAAGCGGGCAGAAGCCCCGCTGGTGAGTTCAGCTTGGCGAGGTGGGAAGGGGCATGTCAAAAACCTGGAATATACTGGGACCATGCAATGTAGTGGGGGACTACTGTATACAAGAGTGCAGCTAAATTCGGAGTCACAATCATGTATCTGTTTAAGATCGACTCTTGGCAGGCAAAGGCATAGCTAGGGTTTTCAGTGCCCGGAAACAAAGTCAGTTTTTGCGCCCATCCCCAAGGGATGGGGCACTGTGGAGAAGGTGACAGTGGGGG
Organism: Phrynocephalus versicolor; assembly: GCA_023846285.1. Classification (NCBI taxonomy): domain Eukaryota; kingdom Metazoa; phylum Chordata; class Lepidosauria; order Squamata; family Agamidae; genus Phrynocephalus; species Phrynocephalus versicolor. The sequence goes on along the minus strand of JAHTLZ010003542.1, from coordinate 51,215,558 downwards.
CCGGGGAGCCCCCTATGCTGGCCGTAGTAGGTTGCTAGTGGTGCACCTTCCCGCAGCTCCTGGGTGGGGAGCCATTTTGCACCCAATTTGCCCCCCCCAGATGCTGTGCCCAGGGACATATTTCCTCCCTTCCCCCACCCCCAGCTACCCCACTGTTTCTAGGGGAGAGGAGGAGAACGGGCAGAAGATGATCCTACTGCTATTCGCTGACTTGCCCATGTTCTCTCCCTCTGTTTCTCCAGACCCCAAGGAAAAAAGGCAAGAAGCATGGGTCCAACTGTTGCAACCATTCCAGTAAGCCAAAGGGGAGCAAACAGACAGGCAAACAACCCAACTGTGGCTCTTCCTCTTCCCTTCACTGGGCAAAAAAGGATGGCAACTTTTAGCAGGGATCAGCAACAGCAGGAGCAGCAATTTCAAATTTCCCCCCCCCCCCCCACAATCAGGATGATAACCTGACGCACCAGTTCTGAGCACCACCAATTCTTTTTAAAAATGACACATCTTCAAGTACAAGCATGGATATCTACTTTGAGAATAATGTTGTGATGGCTAGAAGGGCCTGTGCTTATGTCTCTCCCAGATGTTCCACAGAAAAATCTTCTGAAACCATTGGCAAGAAATCAACCTTATTTTGACAAGACATGATGTTCAGATTTGCTGGCACATGCCTTGCTCACTTGAACACATTTGTGCCAGTTCTCTATTTGAGCTTTCTTTCTTTTAAATGAAGCATGTGCTTTTAAATGATTGACTTCCCAAATACTTTTCACTCCATACTCGGTTTCTCCTCCACCTCTTGAACTTGGGCCTCCCTCCTAAGAAGCATAAAAGAGAACAGCATGTCCTCTGTGCTATTATAGAACAGCATGGTGTGCCATTTAGTTACATTTTTACTGAATCACCTCACTCAGCTGCAATTATGATTCTTTTTTTTAATTTCACCACAAACCCTGTTGCACACGACTTCCATACTTTAAAAAAGTTTCAGCAAATTAATATAACCTTGGATTAATGCAGCTTTGGGACAAAAGAGGTATTCTATATCAAGTGAGCAGTATTTGGTCATCCAGATGTTGTTGGGACTGCAACTCCCAGCATTCCTCACCATTGGCTATGCCAGCTAAGGCTGCTGGAAGATGGAGTCCAGCAACTGGAAAGCTATAACTCCACCAGCAGCAGCCCATTACCAACTCTAGTTAACAGTGTGGGTTGTCACTCTAATTTCTAGAGCACTGCTGTGTCACAATTCTGCGTATTTAAATCATGCCCCCTCAATTTAGTACTGAACAATGGAACATTCCTGCTAACAACGTGCAGGAATTCCCAACTCAAAGCATTAGCACGTCTTCACACACACAGCATTGCCAAGTTTTATTTCATTCACTTGCTGGGATTGGATTTGAGGGTCTGCCGGGGAATATTACGGAAATCCACATGATTTCCCTGCAAAGTCTTCCTCTGAAAAGGCAACACGCGGCACATTGATTTTCCATCATCCTCCCTGCTTGCGTACTTCTGTAGGCATCCAGCTCTGGTAGAAGGAGAAAAGTCTGACCTCCCCATTTAGGAGTTGTTGAAAGGGGCTCGTTTGCCACAGCAGGCAGAGACAGGCAATATAATGTCCTACAGGTGACGACGAGCGATCCCGCCCCAGAAGGCAGTCCCACGCGACAGCCCGCCCGGTGGACTCGCCTGCAGGAGAGGCCCAGCTCGGCTCCCAATGGGAACAGCCGGGAACCACGCGAGGCGAGGCGAGGCGAGGCGAGGCGGCGCTACTGCCGTGGCTTCCTCCGCGCGCCCGCGCGCACCCTACGCCCAGCCGCCTCGCGTGGCCCGCACGACCGCGCTGAGGCGGCGCCAGCCGGCTCGTCCCCACAGATGCCGCCGCCTTCTCTGCGAGGGAGCCCCCGCCGCCACCCTCGCTGCAACCGCTTCACCTCCACCCCCGCGGCTCGGCCAAGCCCCGGCCGGCCTTCACGCGGCGCCTCCCCGGAGAGGACGCCGCCAGTGACTACCCCCCCCCCCCCCCCACACGGCCGGGGCTTGGCCAGGACGAGGGAAAGCGCCCCGCACACGGGCGGGCGGGCGCGCGCCCCGTCCTCGCCCCTCCGCACCTAGCAACAGCGCTGACAGGACGCAGCCGCCGCTGCAGCAGCAGCAGCAGCCGCGGGAGGAGGAGGAGGAGGAAGCGGAATGGCCGCCGCCGCGGCTGCTCCCTCCCCGCAGTCCCTGCTGACAGCCAGAGCCGGGGCGGAAGCGGCAGGCGGCATGCTGGACTCGCCCTCTCCACCTCCTCCGGGTCTCTCGAGTCTCGGGCGCCGCCGAGGCAAACTCGGGCGCCTTTGCAACCGCCGGCGGGGCTTGCATGCGCCTTGCACACAACCCCGCCGTGGCCCCATAGTTGTGCCCCCCTCACCCCACCCCACCCCACCCCGCCAACACACCCACCCTCGTGCGTGCGTGCGTGCCAGACAGCCGGCCGGCGGGCCGACCAACACCCCCCCCTGCCACCAAGCCTCTGCCCTCCCATTCATCCCCGCTTCCCTTCGTCCCCACCCCCACCCTCGAGGGGCATCCTCAATCCCCCACTCCCCCACAAAAAAAAAACCCCATCGGTGCCTCTCCACGCTGCTGCCTTCCTGGCTTGCTTGCATGGGGGTGGGTGGGGGTGGGGAAGGGAGGGAGGGAGGGGGATGTCTCCTTCCCACCCCGCCGGCCGAGTCCCACGCCCACGCGCTGCCGGGCCACCTTCACTCACCGATATGGTTGTCCTCGATGTGCTCGATCAGCTCCGCCAGGGTGGCGAAGTGGAGCCCGCAGCCGCCGAAGCGGCAGGTATTGGAGAAGAAGGAGGCGGCGGCGATGCCCGTCATGGTGTTGCATGGAGAGGTTCCTCTGGCCTCCCCCTACCCCCCACCCCCGCCCACCCCCGGCCCGGCCCCACCTCTCCGCCCTGCGGTGCCTACGACGCGGCTGCCAGGGGCCGCCACCGCCGGCGGCGGCGGGAAAGCCCGAGAGAGGAGATGGAGAGGAGAGCGAGCGGGCGGGAGGGCGGGAGGGAGAGCCAGCCAGCCAGCAGCCCGCGAGAGAGGCCGGTGGGGGTGTTGGGACGCCGAGGAGGAGGAGGAGGCGGCGGCGGCTGCAGCGTCGGGAGCGGCGGCGGCGGAGGGGAGGGACGGGCGGCTGGGTGGCGGGGAGGGAGATGAGGCAGGCGCAGCTGGGAGGAGGGACCATCGCCGCCGCGCTGGAACAGCTGGGCAACCCCTGCCGCCTGCCCTGCCTCCTCCTCCTCCGCCGCCGCCGCCGCCGCAGGAGCGCGAGACCCAGGCCACGCTGGGTGGCAGGCAGGCAGGCAGGCAGGCAGGCAGGCAGGCAGGCAGGCAGGGTAGCCAGCGCCTCCTCTCCTTAGGGCAGAGACTGCCGGTGGTGCCAACAGTTAGCTGGAAGCAAAACCAAAGAGAGAGAGAGGCGGAGGAGGAGGAAAGTGATGGTGGTGGTAGTAATCTAACAGTTGGGGGTGTGTCTTCTTTCCCCTCTCAACTTTAGATGGCCTGTTGTTGTGCACCAGGGAAGTTTTTGCCCACTTGGAGCAGCGGGGGGGGGGCAGAAGAACCCTTGCCCTCCTGCTTCAAAAACCAACTCTAAAATTGGTCGGAACCACAACTTAAGGGCCCCACAGCCTGGTTGCCAGGATCCCGGGACTTAGACCTTCAAAAAGGAACTTCCAAGGAAGAAGGGTCTTTGCTGATTGATGCACTTGCTTTCCAGTGTAACAAGGCACATAAAGGCATCACTCTAAATTAAACTGGACATCAAAACTGATAAAAAGCCCACAGTACGTGGTATTTGCTCTTCTGCCCTTGTAGATGAACCCTCGCCAAGAGTGATGTATCTGGGAAGTTGCCATTTCTGCTGGGCCAACAGGCCTTTCCGAACATGGAGCCATTTTATGATTTGGAGGGGGGGGTTATGTATTTTTGTCTTCTAAATCTTCAAATGACATCAGACGGCTGCACACAGTCATCCCGCATCATAGGTTTGTCTCATTAGCAACTCTATGAAGCAGGTTCGGTGAGTAGTACAGATTGGCACTTGGCATCCGTAGGAGATGACATACGAACCAGGTCTCCCTTAGTCAAGGCACTCTGTTCATGGCTGTCAGTGTGGCTATAATAGGACCAGATATTCCCATGTCATCTGTCTCTCATTCCATACATCAGATATTCAGAAATCAACAGAGAGTAGTGGGAAGCTTTGCTTATCAGCTAATGGGTTCTGAGCTGTCCACAATGGATCAGGAAAGAGATCTTGGTGCACTGGTGGACAGCTCAGTGAAAGTATCAGCCAGTGAGTGACAGCGGCAAAGAAGGCAAAGGGATCATTAAAGGAGGATCGAAAATAAAACAGCCAATGTTATAATGGTCTTGCACAAAACAATGGTAAGGCCACACTTGGAATGTTGTGTACAGTTCTGGTCACCACACATCTCAAAAAAAAAAAACATTCATAAGAGAGTCTGGAAGTTGAGCCATGGCAACTGGACTTCTTTTTCTTGATATTTTCTCTCAAGAAAAAGAAGTCAAGTTGCCATGACTCAACTTCCAGATAAACTCACCTGGATGACGAGGCTGCTTTCACATGACCACTAAAATCCGCTGCAAAGTGCTTGTAGATGTGGAGCATAAAATCGTTTTCCCACAAGCAGTGGACGTAAAAATAATAATAAAGTGCGACCACACCCACTCAGTTACGACCCAGCACATTTTACAAGTACCTGGTCTCAAGGTGGTAAAATTCTTGTCGCTGTTCCTATGCAGATTTTAAACAGTTTCTCGAGTTCATGGGAACACGGAAAATCTGTACCAAAACCTTTTCGCCCCCGTTATGGTGTCTTTTCTGTGGTTTTCAGTCATGGGATCAGAACAGTTGCGGATTTTCAAAACGTGACCATGGGAACATCCAATCCACTACATCAACCACGTGACTGCTCGGGGGGGGGGGATCTAGATCAAACTTTGCTGCAGATTTTGGTGGCTGTGTGAAAGCAGCCAGATAATTTTCACAGACATTCATAAGAGAGCGACTGAAATGATTACTGAGCTGGGATACCTTATAAAGAAATCCTGCATCATTTGTAGCTCTTTAGTCTGGAAAAAGGCTTCTAAGGGGGGGACATAATTGAAATGTACAAAATTATGCAGGGGGCAGATAAAGTGAACAGAGGGAAGCTCTTTTCACTGTCATGCAGTACCAGAACCAGGGGTCATCCACTCAAATTAACTGTTGGGAGAGAGAAAACTGATAAAATATTTCTTTACCCAGTGTGTCGTTAGTCTATGGAACTTCTTGCTGCAGGATATGTAGATGGCATCTAGCCTAAGTGCCTTTAAAAAGGGACTGGACTGCTTTCCGGAAGAAAAGTTCCATTGCAGGTTGCAATCCATGATGGGGATACATGTTATCTCCAGGCTTTAAAGAATGGTACAGGTATCTAGTTGTGTCATGTGCTCCTAGAGGCATTTGGTGGTGCTACTGTAAGATACAGGAAGGTGGACTAGATGGGGCCTTGGCCTGATCCAGCTGGACTCTTCTTTCATTCTTATGAGAGTCTTCAAGCCATCCATTACAGTTCTAAATTGCATTCTACAACTCAATTACACTCTAACAGGAGGCTGCCACATAGTGTACATACTATTATCTGTCTAAATTATTGTGGTTGACATTTAGCATAGCATTTAGTTTGTCATTAAATCAGATCTTTCTGATACATATATATAGTGATTTCTGGGAATGTGCACTAGCAGCAAAACTGGGATTTGGAATTCAGAATTACAGATCTTCAAATCTGAAATTTGAAATTTTTAAATATTTTAAATTTCCAGATATCAGAAACTCTGTTGCAGTCCATACCAATACTATATAATCATTATTTATTTTCTGCTTTTAAAAAATATAAACAGGCAGAACAGTTTTAAAGGATTTTCCTGTGTCCTCTGACACCTTCCAAGTGATTGTGGCAAAGAAAAAGAGTGCACACCAGCAGCCAGTAAAGCCTGGGTTTTAGGAAATGGCTGTCATGGACACATACTGATTAAACTCTGAACAGTGGGGATGCCAGAAGAAAATGCTGGAAACATTGTGAAAACAAAGGACAGTTCACACTGGGTAAATGCAACAGAGCAGCCCTGACAGGGAGTTTGGAGCAGAATATAGTCGGTGGTGGACTCTAGTTGGGAGACTGAAAGAGCCAGAAGGAGGGGTTGGCAGACTGAAGGACAGCTTAGAAGAAGAGTCTGCCATTTACTGACACAGTACTTAAAACAACAGGGATGCCCAGCAATGTTAGCTTGCCCTTAAGGAAAATAAGTTTTTCTACAGATTCAGGTTCCAAGCATGAATGATGTGGACTGGCAATCTCCTTTGCCTGAGAGAGCACTCTCTGACTGGACACGCTAGTTGTTGGGCAGGACAGCAGGCCAACTACCACCTTGGTCAGGTCTCCCAAAGCAGATTCCTTTTTGGCCTAGTAAGACAGGGGATTGGACTCTTTTGGTCTGCAGGGACCCTGCATGGATGCCTATATGTTGCCTCTGTCATATCCTTCCTCTGGGGTAGTGTCTCTAGGGGACAGGCACCTGGCCAGAAAGCTTGCCGGATTGTTGCGGGAGTGAGGGACCTGGATCCTGCTGGTACTGCTGTTTGGGGGTCCATATTCTCAATGAATAGAAGTTGAGACTGTTCACTGAGTTGGCTTTCTTGAATGAAAAGTGTAGGGCAAGCACAAGTTTACCACCTGTCATCTGGTGTTCATTAAAGCAGTATTGCACAATGATTATGTGAGCATCAGATCTTCAAGTAAATGGATGCAGTCAAGAAATGTTGCATTAAAAAAAGCTGCACTAATTGCAAAATCAAAACATTCTGCATGAGAGAGATGTTCCGCTCAGAAGCTTTATTCATTATGGGTTGGAGCCAGACTAAGTTGCACATAAATCTATTGAAATAAGTCTGACAATCTAGCTTGAGTAACTTCAACTGCATTGATTTCAGTGTGTGTGCTGTAATATGTTGAAGTGCTTTTGTTGTTCACAACTTCAGCCTGATGGACAGGAAATGCAAAATCAAATTGTAGATGTAAGATTAATAATACTCAAGTTTTGAATGCATTTTAAAACCCATATGTACTAACCCCTAGGAAGCAAGAAGAGGGACATTGTTTTGTTTTGTTTTCAAATAGGTAGTTGTTGTTGAAGCAGAAATCATCAGTGAATTCCTAAATTCGTAAGGCAGAAACACATAGGCAGCTTTATTTAAAATTTAAAAGGCAGGCTATTGTTAAGTATAAAAACATGCATGACATATGAATGCTACCTATGTTTTTTCCAGGGTTTTCCATGTCCCTTGCAAGCATACCGTTTTTGCCCTAGGATGCTTGTTTTTTATATCTTGCCATTCAGCCACAGAGACTACACGACCCCTAAAATCCGAGGCAAGAAATCCCAGATCTGGAGCTTAAAAATGTTTTCCGACCAGCTCCGGACTTTAAAAGAAATTAAGTACGACCACACCTACCTAAGCGCTTCCCAGCACACTTTTCAAGTACCTGGCCTCCAGGAGGTAAAAAATCTTCCAATGAGGATTGTAAAGCTGTGAATGCCAGGCTCCCTCACCTTCTGTTTGTTTTTTTGTCCCCGCCACCCCTTTAAGAGACAGGAATCCCTAAGGAGCTGCTCGGGGCTGCTTCGACGGGCAGGCGGAGGTGAGCCTGTATTTTTTTCTCTCCCTTTTTTCTCTCCCTCCCCTAACGCAGACAGGAACAATGGAGTCCGGAGGGGAGGGAACACAGGAAGAGGGACAAACCCCCATGATCTCTGGTCCGAATTTAAGTTGCCACCGGATTTTAGAGGTTGTGTAAAAGCGCCTTAATGGAACAGTTTACAAACCGATACAAGTAGATGCAGGCTTACAATCTGAGATGTAACAGAAAAAGAAGCAGATGTGGAAGATTAAAAAAGAAGAACATTCTGTCTACTTATGTAGAAAGAATTATATGACATCAAGTTTATTCCAATTTATGGTGATCTAGGATTTTCTACATATAAAGTACTGTATCCACAACATTTAATTGTTATTCTGATGCCACTGTGAGATCATGTAACTTTCCCAAGGCCCTATAAGTTGCAGGGTGATGAACCCTGTAAGCCACACATATTTATGGTATTCTCAGTCGGGAGGCACAGTGGAGATGTGAATTCCATTAGCTCCACAGCTAGACACTTCTGCCCACGGAGCTATTCCAGGTCCAGATTATATACAGCAAAATATAGTGATCATCGGAAGTTGCTATGTTCATGTGCATTTAATAAACTTTGTCCTTGAAGAAGTACAATTCTGAAAAGATCTAATGCATTCTTTTTACTAAAATCATTTTTGACTTGGGTGAACTAGACACACAAAGCGTAGGAACTGTATGTTATTTCAAGAGGATACTGTGACTCTGAAGCCATTCTTAAATGCACAGAGAGCTCTCAGAAAGCTGCGCCTGCAAGAATGTTTGAAATTTAACTTTGGGGCTATAACTCTACCTAGAGCAACAAAGCAGCAAAGGCACTAGTCATGCTAGCTGGGGGATTTGTGGAGTTTTAATTCAAAGGTAAAGATGTTCCAAACTTGATATTGTGTCACTAATTATAACAGAAGTTATCAGCCTTGGGTCCCCAGATGTTTCCAGAAATTCTGGCCAGTAAAGCAAAGTATTGAAAGTTTTGTGAGTTGCAACATCTGGGGATCCAAGGTTGAGTTAGATAGATAACACACTGTTCCTGTACTGACATGACAGCCATCATATGGGTGTCTGGATATATAAAGTGTACTTAATTATTACAATATAAAATAATGGTTAAATTGTTATAAACAAGATGTTTTGATCTGATGCCTTACCCGTAGGTACAGTATTCCCAAAGACTTGTTGCAGTTGGCATGGGATGGCATGTGATCACTGCACCAGAAGAGCATCATAAAATAAGCCATTACTGTGCAGTTGCAGGAATGCTTTGTAAGCAGTAGCACTGTCCTATATTATAAAGGTAAACCTTCTCACTCAGTAGTTGCTGGTCATAGTCCTGTCAGCAAAGCTGATGCCTGCAACAGAAAACTGTTTGTTTTTTAAAATACCCACATGCACTTGCTTTTTTGCAGGCTAGCTAAAAATGTTTGATGCCTTGCATGTGAAAAAGTGGGCTAGAGTCCGCAAAAGATTCTTCTAAATAAAACTGGTTAGTCTTAAAGGTTAGCCCGCAGGATTTTCTGTTGTTTTGTGATGGTCACAACACATTCTAGCTCATGTTGTAGTGAATCTCAAGCTTTGCTCCTCTAAAGGGTGAAATATAACCACAGTCTTTTGTTAAAAACAACACATTTTGTGGACCAATACACCATGGAACAAAGTTTTGTACATTAGATTTATTAGCCTTTTAAGATGTCATAAGACCCTGCTACTCTAGAACATTTAGACTAAATATGAATGATGCAATGTCAAATAGACAACAGTGACTTTTCATAACTTCAGGTTTCCATTTTGTTGCTATGGAAAATAACTGTTAATACTGTATTTGACTATTGTTTAGTCTGTTACAAACAACCCTCCTAGAACTATACAACATTATGCTTCAAATGGCAGACTTATGGCTGGATGAAAATTCTGTTGTTTTTCAAATGATGTGGAATTCTGTGATCAACTATATATTGTGATAACCCCAAAGGGTCTTGTGGTACCCTAAAGAGAAACTAATTTGTTGGGAGACTTCTTGAATCAAAGCCTATTTCATTCAGTGCTTGGTGTGTTATTTGAGTAGGCAGAGATTTATGCATGACTAAGCAGAATGAAGAAGAACAAATAGGAAAAACCACAAACACTGCTGAATCATGATTGGCTGACAGTTATCTCAACATCAGCCTGCCCTTTCTCTTAACTTTTTATCAGACCCAAAGTCTTCCAGTTCATTGTCATTCATGCTTATATGCTTTTGTTAGCTGCACTTCAGATGTGAATGGTGATGCCCTGTTAGAAAAACACTTGGTCATAACAGCCATTTTATTTTAAATATCTACAGATGAATACTTAAGTTAATGTATACTGCTACAATATGAGATGGAGAAACATAAACAAAACAATCTTCTTTTGTACTGTTAGAAGATAGAAGTGACTGAAGTTAAGAAAGAATTGGCAGAAAATAAGAAATATGTAAACAATCGCCCACACAAACACACCCACACACATACACCCTCTCTCTCTCTCTCTCTCTCTCTGTGTGTGTGTGTGTGTCTCTCTCTCTGTCTCTCTCTCTCTCTAACACACACATACACACACACACACACACACACACACACACACACACACACACACACA
>JAHTLZ010003542.1:51174356-51196364 GCA_023846285.1 Phrynocephalus versicolor | reverse complement strand
TAATAATAATAATAATAGTTGTTGTTGTTGTTGTTGTTGTTGTTGTTTTGTTTATTATTATTATTATTATTATTATTATTATTATTATTATTATTATTATTATTATTATTATTATTATTATTATTATTATTATTATTATTATTGTGTGTAGGAATGAAAGAGAACTTGTCATACATGACAATGGAAGATACAGCTGAGAAAGCCATCCATTCTGTACGATGGTTCTCTGTGAGCTGTGGATTTTTCAAACAAAATTACAAAGGCAGTAGCAAAATGCAGGAGAGCACTGGACGAAATTATCTGGGGTCCACCAAGAAATCAGCATTTGTCAGTGTATGTGGGCAGTTTCTTGACCTACACAGTAGATGGCAGTCATAGAACCTGTATTATTGACTGTGTTTTGGCAGTAAGCTGGAGAACAGCCTGGGCGTCCCACAATGCTAAATAAGAAAATTAACATTGGTCAGTGTTTAGCCTGTTGGTATTTTCCCTAAGAACTCCCAATTAAAGCTCCACACACATCCCTATAAAGAAAGCACACAATGACATCATCTGTTCTTCCTTCTGCGAAACCATTTCTTCTGAGATATTTGCACAGGTGATTCCTGCAACATGCACTGCTGCCCAGATTCTCACACAAAGACTGGAAAGGAGAGAACATTAAGTTGACAAGGCCTAAACTGACTTTCTTAGTAACACAATGATCATAATAGAAGTAGAGATATGTCTCAGTTATCCAGGTGAGGTTATCTGGAAGTTAATTCATGGCAACTGGACTTCTTTTCTTGAGAGATCGAAATATGTCGTTGCTCATCCAAGCAGCTTCATCAGTCAGACTGAGGGAGCTGCTTGAATGAGCTGTGAAGCATTTTGATCTCTTAAGAAAAGAAGTCCAGTTGCCATGATTCAACTTCTAGAGAAGCAGAGATAGTATCACTACTGTGGTACCTTGTATAAAGGAATTAATTCATTCCAAATGAAATTATGTTAAGCAATTTTTTCTTTATACAGATTCCCATAGGAATGCATTGAAAACAGAGTGATCCCATTTTTATGTTGTACGGATTCTCCCCATAGGTGATTATGTTAAGCAAATTTCCCCTATCTCCAGAATTTTTATGTTGTACAAATGTTATGTTATACAAGCTGTTCACTGTACTTTTGTTTCAAGGGTGATATTCAGTTACTTTTCTAATTACAGGGTACAACCTCACCAACAACTATCACATATTCTGCTAATACCTTCTGCTTGGTGCCAGTGAAGTAGCTGGGAGAGGAGTGTGCTTTGTTGTATCACTGGAAGATTTTTTTAATTCACTAGAAAGTAATTCTTATAGTTACTTTTGAAAAAATATGGTAAAGTAACATGATACTTTTCAAGCATTTAAGTACATTGGTAATTTGTACCTTTGGGGCTTGGAGATATAACTCTGATTTTATAAAGCATTTTTCCAAGCTCGGGCTCCGTTTTTCTCATTCCCTTATATTTATCTTTGTGTGGCCTCTTTCTGTAAGTGAATAGCTTCCTGTGTATTCACATATGTATGATACATGTACTTGCAAACACACACCTATTGCCTTATCGCCCTTTAAAAACAGTATGTGAGAGAAATTGCCCTGTAGATAAGAAAGCAAATTGAAAGGACATACCAAACTGATCCTGTTGTTACTGTACTAGTAAAACATCTTGTTTATTTGTTTAATTTAAACATTGATTAGGTTGGTAATGCAGGCTTTATGTTGACAGTAGAGATGGGAACGAAACAAAAAAAAAATTCATTCCATTATTCATTATGTAACAAACGAATAATGGAAATTGTGATGAAATTGGAACAAACTGAAAAGAACCACTAAAATTAGGTTCGTTACATTTTGTTTTCGTTAATGGCGACGCGGAATGAAATGAGCTGTTTTTAAATGTTAAAAAACGTTCTGAATATCATTAAAAACCCAGTGATAATTATTTATTCTGCCTGATAATACCTACCGGGGGGTTGGGGTCCTTAAAACGTGCATTTATGTCTTTTCTCAGATCGCTGTATTTTTTTCTTTAAGGGGAGTTGGGGGACATCGACCCAAAATGACTCCCAGATGCCTAATATTGATTTCTTGGGCATTAAAACACCACGGACATCCGTAAAAACGCAGTGATAATTATTTGCAATTATTACCTACCAGGGGGTTGCAGTCCGTAAAACGTTTGTTTTTGTCTTTCTCCCATCGCAATGTATTTTTTTCTTTTCCCTTTAAGGATGACACAAAATGGATTCCAGCCACAAGATGGATGCAAGCCACGTGATGGGATCATGTAAATTCTTGGACAATTTCAACTAATAGCCTGCCCAGGTTGCAGACTGGGTAGGTGTGGCAGCCACAGAGGGCATAAAAAGCTTTGGCAGCCCCCGTCCTCCTTGCAGTCTGCGGTGGGAGTTAGGGTGGGATTGCTGTCTCTGCAACTCGTTACTTTAGGCCAGCCAGGCAGGTGTGTGTCTCTGTGTTCCTGCTGGCTGCAGCCTGGCTCTTAGGAGAGAGAAAGAAGAGATTTCTCTTGCAGCCTCCCTGTGTGCATGTGTACCTCTCGGTGAGTACCCTCCCTTGCCCCGCAGTGCAGTCACTCTGTGGCTGCCTTCTGCCCTTGGCAACGCCCACTGCTGCCTTTGCAGCCTCCCTGCGTACCTAGTCTATACTGTGTCTCTGCCAGCATCATTTTTTTTAGTGTTTTCCCTCTGGTCTGGGGCGTTGGGGCACGACCGCACGCGGAAATGCTTTAAGTCACACAAAAAGCAGGTAAAAATGAAAAACAAAAAAAGAATTTTTTTTTCCAAAAAATTCACGAAAAACTAAAATGAACCAAAACGGACCTGCAATGAAAAATGAAAAACCGAAACGTCATTTTTTCAATTCGTGCCCATCTCTAGTTGACAGCTACTCCAGAACGTCTAGGTAAGGTCAAGAAGTAACCCTAGATCAAAAATATTTTTATTCTGACTGGCTTTTATTTCATTTTTACCACATCCTCATATAAACTTCAATCAACATGAGCATGAAAACTTTCCCAGGGACTCAGCATATAACCTGATCTTAAAAATAGGCTTGCAGTGATATTTGTGATGTTTTTTTTATTGTTGCAGTTATTTTGCTTTTAAATGATTTGGCTTTTCAATCAGCTTTAAAACCTGTTTTTAATCTGTTTATAATTTAATGTTCCTAACAGCCTTGAATGCTATTTTCTTTAAGTTGAAAGGTAGGCTAAAAATGTAGAAATAAATTCTATGTATACAACATCTCTAAAATGAACTTCAGCAATGGTCATTTCCATACAATATAGACAGGAATACAGTAATGTCTTAATTGTTTCAAATTCCACATGGAGTTGAGCAGAATAAAACAAAGAAGCTAACAGATGTCCTGTATATCAAGAAAGGTTTCTGGAAACTTATCTATTGTAAACTTCTTTAGTATGGAAACTGAGGATTTTTTGGATCTAGCCCTCGGTGACTCAGTGGGGGGCTGTCCGACTGTTCCGATGTTGGAACACTTGTGTCTTTGTTTTCTTTCCTTGGATATGTTTTATAAAAATGTAGAACACCAGCACTGAGATTTATGGAAGCAGCAGTAAGATTATCCACCTACCCCGCTGGAGTTCAGAGGCTTTGTGATACACTAATCAAAGCTTTGAAAAGTTTCTTGTGAAGACTCAAGCTCCCAGAATCCAATGGCCATGCCAATCAAAGTATTCTCTGAGTCACAGTCCACAAAGTAACTTTTTAAAGCTCAGGCACTGTGTGATGAGGCATGCAAATTTTACAAGGTTCTGTTGCGGTGGGGGACTAAAACAGCAAACGCCCGTAAATCAGTTCTGCAAGAATCTGTTAAAATGTATTTTGGAATACTTACATCATGTAAAATAAACAGATGGCGAAATTATTCTTTTTTTAAAAATCAGTCCCATCTGTTCTGATGTATTAGAAATGTTTTATTCCGACTCAGCAAGAGTAGTGGATTTATTTGAATAAATGGAAGTGATGTGAAGCTGGAGTGTCTGGATTGGATCCAGAGCAAGTTAGCGACGCTTCGGTCTTGTTAAAGTGAAAAAGTCTTGGATTAGTCACAACTAACTTTTCATATTGAAGTCTGGGGGGCCCTGAGCATGACTAACTCAATCAGGCTCCAGCCATCTGCCTTCACAAACAGAACAGCACATTATAAGGGACACATGGACTGTAGATGGCAAAGCAAGAGGTCGGCTAGCAGAGGGGGAGCTCTAGAACCAGAGCAGAGTGGTAGTTTAAAGGGAAAGATCTCTTTAATGCAGTGGTTCTTAACCTTCCTAATGCCATGACCCTTTAATACAGTTCCTCATGTTGTGGTGACCCCTTGTCTTGCTTGGAAGAGGCCACAAGCCCCCTTTGGCAGGCCACTGCTGCAGGTGCCATAGAGAACTTCTCTCTACAGGCACCCTCGGCCAATCGCAGCCTCCGGTGCCATTGACTGACATCCCCTCCAACCTATCAAACTGTAACTCACTCTTTACCCACCCTTCCCCACTCCTCCTCCATACCCAAGCCGTTTCTGCCTTTTTCTTCACTGGTTCATGGTGACCCCTGTGAAACGGTTGTTCAACCCCCAAAGGAGTCCCGACCCCCAGTTTGGGAACCACTGCTAAAAGGAGTTCTTCACACTAGCAATGTCTCCCAACCTCCATGTTTTTTAATAAACAGAAATTCTCTCTTCAAAATGGAGTCACTAAAACAAACCAGCCTAGAAGAAGAGTTTGGAAAATAAATTGTTAGGAGTGTATATATAATGGTAGCTGGCTGGATAGCTCAGTGAGTTAGGGATCTGTCTGTGGAGCCAGAGGTTGAAAGTTCGATTCCCTACTGTGCTTCCAGTGAGAAAAGCCATCCTGTGTGGCCTTGGGGAAGCTGAACAGGCCCAGGGCGCCTTCAGAAGAAGGGAATGGCAAACCACCTCTGAGTCCCATCTACCTAGTGAATCCTGAAAAGGGTTGCCATAAGCCATAAGATCTGATTTGATGGTGCCTGATGATGATATATAAAGACATACTGAAGGCATGCATAACTGAACACTGGTGAAATGACTCTCTGTTTCTTAGCTGCTCAGTTATGGATGCCCCCTGATCAGATATTGGGGCATGGACAGCTTCAGTACATAATTAAGAAGTTATTTAAAATACATGTTCCTTAAAAAGAAAACAATCTGGTCTAGGAAAGTTTCTTAAGTGGCTTACTTCCAAGCAGGTGTGCTTACTGTTACATGTTTAAAAGCGGAAAACTGGGTTTCTCATCATTTGTTGTTCGGTGACGTGATCTTGGCAAGCAATGCTTTTCTGACCCCTGCAGACCTAGAGATCCCATGTACCTGCTGACATTCTCTCCATGTTGCTGGATCAGACCAATCACCCTGTTTGTAAAGTGTCCTGCCTATCAGGATGTGATAATGGAAGGAAGTTTCCCTTGGTATGTGACCAGGATGTATTTATTGGTCATAGATTAATATTGGCCTAAATCCAGTGTAGCACTAGTAGAATGAACCTCTCTACTAGCACAATTACATAGGTTAACATTATTAGGCAGGCTGGTTACACAACCAGTTGAGCAACTGTGCGACAAAAGCTGCATTAGGTGCCACCCTTGTGCTAATTCTGAAAATGCGTAGCCATTAGCCCAGCAGGACTTGTGAGAGCACAGTGATGTCTTAATGCTGAAACCCATTGGCAGGATTTGGACCATCACATCTTGCTTCATAAACTGCCTATGAATGAAAATTTTACTTGTGGTTGCACTCTCCTCTTTTATCTTCATGGTACACAATAGTGAAATGTGGGCATTGCATCTTCATTTAATCATACTGTCCTGTTTTGCACAAATTGAGACGCTGTGGTTACCAGTTTCGGAACAAGCCAAAGTCATAAACCTCATTCCAACCATGGATTATGATCTTGGATTAAGAACTTGTTACAATGTTTCATTTTGCCCTATTTAAAACAACAACAACCTCTTTACGCTGGCTCCTCTGAGCAAATTTCGGGGGCGGTGACCTCAGAAAGCAGCCAGAGTTGAGCAGCGTGGCTGGGTCCAACCGGCCCATCCCCCCTCAGGGATTCCCCCAGCAGCTGCCGAGTGGAAGCTACGGGAACGAAAAGCTGAAGCAAAAGATAAAAGAACTGTTTGGTAAACAGACGAATCTGAAGCAAGAGAATATAAAACCCACCGGTAAGCCAGTGTTCTCTAACTTTCCTGGGACTGTTTAGCAACCTCCGGCTTGGAGAGAAGATAAGAAACACACTGGTGTAACACGTCAATTGTTAAGGTGGAGTAGCACCTCAACTCTTAAGGTGGTTTCTTGAAGATTGCATTTGCTCTTAGGGGAATTTGAAACCTAACTGCAACTTTAGAGGTCTCCAAATTAGAGTTAAATTGAGCTCCTAGAGACATTCTAGTGACATTTAGTGGTCCTTTCCTTTCTGCTAAATTCAACTTCTTCTCAACAATGGCTTCACGAGCCCGGGGGAAAGCACCTGACCCACCCAAATCACCTGCTCAGGTGGTACAAGTGGATATGGAAGTGCTTCTGAATAATTTTGAGAAGAGGATGGAGGCCAGATTTCAGAGTTTACAAGACCAACTGAGCAATTTTGCGAATGGGATAACTGGAGACATAAAAAACCTCCGACTGTCTATTAATCAACTCAGGGACCAGTCTTCTAGTGTGAAAGCTAAGACAGATGCTTTGGGAGTCAAAGTGGGTGATTTGGATAAGCAACTGATGAGTCAGGCCGACCAACTTGATTTTTTGGAATTAAAAGCTAAAGAACACATTCTGAGGTTTAGGTCAATTCAAGAGACTTCAAAAGAACATATCCGAGAGAAAATGGTGATTGAACTTTCAAAATTCTTGCAAGAAGATAGACAACTCTTAGATAGTGAAATTGACAAAGTCATCAGAGTTAACTCCAGATTTGCTACTCAGAATAAAGTACCAAGGGATATACTAATTTTTTTTTGTGAAGAAAAACACAAGGGATAGAATTTTACAGCTGCATTCCAAGAATAAGTTTAAGATTGATAACAAGGATGTGATTGTGTTAAAAGAAATCCCACATAGAATACTTCAGAGGAGAAAGGATTTTACCTTCTTTGTTCAAAAACTGAAAGAAAACAACATATCTTTCAAGTGGGAGAACTTGTATGGACTTAACCTGAATTACCAAAGGAGGAATTACAGAATAACCACAGTTGAGGATGCTCAGAAATTTCTGGAAAAAGTGGACTTACAAAAGCAAGAGCCACTGAAGGGAGGTTCCAGTCTGGACTTTTCAACAACTGAAATATAATGCATTTCAAATGTTTGTCGTGGAATATTAATGGATGTAACTCACCATTGAAGAGACGTCGCATTTTCCATTATCTGAGAAAACAATATTGGGATATCATCACATTGCAGGAGACGCACATTACGAATAAGGACAGGAAATTCTTAACCCAAAAGGCACTGGGTCAAGAGTTTATATCGGCAAGTGATAAAAAAAGAAATGGTGTTGTGTTGTACATTAAAGACAAATTAAATCCAAAATTAATAATCTCAGATGAACAAGGGAGATTTGTGGGGGTAGAGGTAGAATTCAATGGAGTTAAAACACTCGTACTGGGGTTATATGTACCAAATGAAGGGAAAGCGTCCTTCTTTAAGTACTTGTTGGATACATTATTGGATTTTTCCTATTCTAGTTTGCTTTTAGTGGGTGATTGGAATGGTGTAGTCAATCCCACATTAGACAGGCAGTCAGATAAAGGGATTAAAGACACACAAGGGAAACTACCAAATGCATGTTTTGATTTAACTGAGGAACTAGGACTGGTTGATATTTGGAGACAAAAAAATGGGAATTCCAGAGAATACACATTCTTCTCAGAAAGACATAAATCCTTTTCCAGATTAGACATGTTTTGGGTAACAGGAGATCTGGCTACTAAAGTTGTAAAGGCAGAGATATTGCCAAGATCCTTTTCTGATCATAACCCAATATCAGTTAATGTAAAAGGAAAAACACATATGTTCAGATGGAGACTAAATGAGGGGCTTTTACAAGATGAAAGCACTCTCAAGGAATGTAAAAAGAAAATAAGAGAGTTTTTTAATTTAAACTTGGGTAAAGACACAGATACAAGAGTTGTTTGGGACGCAGGAAAGGCATTTATAAGGGGAGAATTCATCAGGGCGGGATCAATATTGAAAAAAAAGAGACTAGAAAAGACCCATCAGTTGGAGTGCAAAATCAGAAGTAAAGAGGAGGAACTAAAGAATTCAGGTGCTGATAAAAAAATATTACATGAATTAAAAATACTACAACAGCTTTCAATGCTGACAGTTTCAGAAATGGTTAAGAAGCTTAAATATGCGAAACAGAGGTACTTTGAACATGCAAATAAGCCAGGTAGATGGCTGGCCCACAAACTGAGAAAAGAGAGGGAAAAGAGATGGATTTCCCAACTACAGGCACAAGATCGAATGATTACTGATAAAAGAGGAATCCAAAATGTAATACATAGCTACTATTCTCATCTCTATAAGAAATTGGACACCCCCTTGGGGGTGATAGATGATTATATTAGGAGACAAGAGCTACCCAGACTTTCTGAAGAGCAAAGGTCCACATTGAATGGACCAATCACAGTAAGAGAAGTTGTAGAAGCAATTAAGATGGCCAAAACAGGTAAAGCCCCTGGCCCTGATGGTTTGCCTATTATCTTTTATAAATTGTTTGAAACAGAATTGCTAATACCACTGCAAACAACAATGAATTCGATTTTAAAAGAAGGAAAATTACCAGAATCCTGGAAGGAGGCAAATATAACATTAATTCCAAAAGAGGATAAGAATCTAAATCTAATTGAAAATTATAGGCCAATTTCGCTGTTAAATAATGATTATAAAATATTTGCAAATATCTTGGCTCAAAGATTGAAATTGGTTCTTAAAGACCTTATCCACGAAGATCAATGCGGCTTCCTACCTAAAAGGCAATTAAAAGATAATGTTAGAAATGTGTTGAACATCATTGAGTATTTTGAGAAACATAATGAAAAACAGATGGCCATGGTCTTCTTAGATGCAGAGAAGGCTTTCGATAATTTGAACTGGTCCTTTATGATAAAGACACTACAAGAAATGAGGTTTGGAGATAATTTTATAAACTGGGTGAGTTCAATATATAATTCCCAAAAGGCTTACATTATAGTCAACGATCATTTGACCAAACCCTGCAATATCCAAAAGGGGGTAAGGCAAGGTTGCCCATTGTCACCTCTGTTATTTATCTTAATACTGGAAGTACTAAATAGAGATATAAGAAAAGACGAACAAATAGGAGGAGTAAGAATTAAGAAAGAAAGATATAAATTAAGAGCATTTGCAGATGATCTAGTCTTGACTTTGGAAGACCCTTTAAAAGGTATAGAAGTGTTAATGTCTAAAATAAAAGAATTTGGGTCCTTAGCAGGTTTCAAAATAAACAGGGGAAAAACTAAAATGATAGTAAAGAATATACCTGCAGAAATTCAATCACAGCTTATTGAGAAAACAGGATTTAAAACAGAGAAAAAAGTGAAATATTTAGGGATCACTCTAACCAATAAAAACTCTATGCTTTTTGAAAATAATTATTTAAAGGTCTGGAATGAAATTAAAAAAGACTTAGAAAAGTGGGAAAACCTTCAACTTTCCTTACTAGGAAGAATCTCCACAATAAAGATGAATATCCTTCCAAGAATGCTTTTTTTATTCCAGACAATCCCAATATTGAAGTCAGAAACTCCTTTTAAACACTGGCAAAAAGACATAGCAAACTTTATATGGCAAAGGAAGAGACCTCGGATAAAACATAAATGTTTGATAGATGCTAAAGAGAGAGGAGGATTGGGACTTCCAAATTTAAAAACGTATTATGCTGCTAGTTGTTTAATTTGGCTCAAAGACTGGATAATGTTGAGGAATAAAAGATTGTTAAACCTAGAAGGGCATGACTTGAGATTTGGTTGGCACGGGTATCTTTGGTATAACAAAGCCAAAGCAAATGCAGAATTCAACAACCATTATATTCGGCAATCCATTTTAAGAATCTGGAACACTTACAAACCAAGATTGGCATCCAAAATGCCGCTCTGGGTATCACCTCAGGAGGCTTTGTTTAAGTCAGAAACATCACAGAGAGATAGCTGGTTAACATACAAAGATATTTTAAAACGGAGCCAAGGGGAATATAAGATGAAATCCAGAGAGGAACTGAACCAGGAAGGTTTTGTCTGTCAATGGTTCTCATACTTGCAATTATTAGAAAGATTCAAAATAGATAAACAAGTATTTGAATTTGAACAGGGAAAATCTATTTTTGAGATGGAACTCTGTACCAATAAGGACCATATGATCTCAAGAATATATAAAATGTTATTGAAATTTGACACTGAAGATGAACAGGTTAAAGAGTGTATGATCAAATGGGCCAAAAATTTTGGGCACAATATTCAAATAGAACAGTGGGAGGGAATGTGGAAGTATGGACTGAAATTCACAAGGAGTTATAATTTGAAAGAAAATTTTTACAAAATGATGTATAGGTGGTATTTAACGCCAGACAAATTGTCCAAGATGTACAAGGGAATCTCCAACAGGTGTTGGAAATGCCAAGAAAAGGAAGGTACTTTTTACCACATGTGGTGGACATGTGGACTGGCAGTTAAATTTTGGAAACAAATTTATTCTGTAATGCATGAGATACTGAATTCCAATATCCACTTTAAACCAGAGCTGTTTTTACTAGGCTTGATAGACAATCAGATAGAAAAGAATATAGTGATCCTTATCAGATATCTTACGACAGCTGCCAGGCTTCTCTATGCACAATATTGGAAGACGGATAAATTACCCTCAGTAGAAGACTGGTTAATTAAGGTATTGGAACTGGCAGAAATGGCAAAACTGACAGCTCTAATTGAAGATGGATCAATGAACAAGTTCAAGAGTGTCTGGAAACCTCTATTAGATTTTGTGCTAAAAAAAGGAAATGATAATTTGTTGGTTTGTGGCTTTGATTTTTAGGATATATCTAAAAGATCCGAAATACGATCTGCTATTAATTTTCTTTGGATCACTAAGGACAATCTGATGAACTACTGTAATGGTGGGTTAGACAAAGAGATGATGGTAAACTTCAACCTATGTATTAACTTGTATTTAACCCAATTGCTTCCACTCAACCACCCCCTATGTCCCCCTTGTATATAATAAAATAAAATAAAAATTAAAAACAACAACAACAACAACAACAACAACAACAACAACAACAGGAAATCACGGTGTAGTGGAAGTGTTGATATTGCTTTGAAGTGTGCCAGTTCTGATTGTCAAATGTAGAGTAATTGCAATTCTGTTCCATTTTAACTTAGGGACTCAATACTATGGCAACCTGGGCTATGATTTAGTGAGGTAATTAAAATTATCTCTTGTAGTTCAGGATGGCATTACAGCCCCATGGCAAAGAATTCAAAGCAGTTCACCAAACTACAAATCCCACAATTTCACAGGATGGAACAATGGCAGAAGAAGTAGAATCAAACTGCTGTAATTGTAAAGGATAGTTACAGCACTAGTTGTCATCAGGCTTTATGTTACATGATTGGCCTTGTAGGTCTTGTTAAAGTGAAAGATCCAAATATGTCGTCCTAAATCTAACTACTAGTTCCAGCTAAAGTACCCTTACTGAATCAATTGCTGATTTGGAAATCCAATACTTAGGGAATCCTAAGTGGATTTCCTAGCACCTGAATGTAGGCCTTGAATTTTAGGGAACAATAAGATTTAAAAAACTTTGACCCAATTAGTCATGGTGTCATCATCATCACAGATGCCACGGATTCTTGAAGGAAGGTTCACTAAGGAACATTGTCTTACATGACAATACGTTAAGGTTCTTTCTTGCTAATCAGCAGCACAAAAATGGGTGGGAGGGTACAAATGTGGTCTCTTTCACCCATTGTTTATAAAAAATTCCTCTCGTGTTCATACCTTCTAGGCCCTTGCCATAACCCATGAAAATTGCTTTGCCAAAGTTTTCTTAATAGAGGACATTTTATTTCAACCCATTGCATAATCATCGCAACATGTATAATGCAGTCTTCCCTCCTGTGGACTTTTGATCTGTCTATTTAAATTTATAAGTCCTGGGCACTGGATGACTGTTTTATGGGCTTCCCTCATTTCTCAGAACATGGAGTGTGATTATGATTCAAATTTCTTTTTTTAAAACATAGTTCCCTACCTTTAATGATCCCCAAGTCCTTTTCCTTTTGATTAAGTTGCAGTCAGAGTAGTTGATACTCAAGAGAAGCCATGCTGCTGTCAAGACATTCAGGGGAACTTAGTGCAAGGTTAAAGCTAAAATCCATCTTAATAGGAAGCTTTAATCACAGTGATAAAGCTTCCTGAGAAGCATTAACACTTAATGAAGCTTTAAAAGAAACTGGGGTAAATTACCAGAAACACCCCCAATGATACCACCTCCAATTATTTTACCCAAAAATGAACATAGT
Organism: Phrynocephalus versicolor; assembly: GCA_023846285.1. NCBI lineage: Eukaryota > Metazoa > Chordata > Lepidosauria > Squamata > Agamidae > Phrynocephalus > Phrynocephalus versicolor. Next base: position 51,183,756 of record JAHTLZ010003542.1, on the reverse strand, counting down.
GTTCCTAAAAGACTGCACAATGAAAACTTAATGATGATTCACCACATCAGCATCTTGAAAGATGCATGAAAACAAGTTGTGTTTCTGTTTAGCTTGGAGAGTTACATAATGTACATACTTTCTTGCTTCACAGGAGCCTGCAATCTGGAGTGACATAGCTGGTAGGGGCTGTCACAGCTTCCATCAACGTCTTGTTTTCTGCTTCTGACACTATTTAGCAGGGCACAGAACAAGACAGAGTTTTTGACATTCTAACTCGTTAGTGGGTATATTCCACATATGTGCAGTTCATTATTTTCCAAGAGAAAAGACAAGCACCGACAGAAATAGATTCGGGCAAAGGCTGCTTCGGCTCAAGTACAGTTTAACTATAGTAAATCATAGGTGGCTGTCTGTGGTTGTTTATCCTGCAGCATAATGGCTCTTACATTTCGTATCCAGAAAGGGAGCATATAATCACTCTTTTCCTCCTCCTTACAACAGAACAAAAATAAGATTATGGCACCCAAGAGGCTCATCCTTCTAGGTCTGACTGGGTATGTCCTAGAAAGTATATTCCTGTCCAGGCTGAAGCAACCATGATGGAGATGTGTAATCTCAACACCGGGGTACTTCAAGAGCCAGATGCAGGGGAGTGGTATCAGGAGACAGATATCTAGTCTTGTGCTCTCCCAGATGCATTTGGCGGGGCCACTGTGGGATACAGGAAGCTGGACTAGATGGGCCTTTGGCCTGATCCAGCATGGCTCTTCTTATGTTCTTATGTTCTGACCGTGTGAGATATGCGGCTATAGGTAAGATACCCATCTACAGGGTTCAATACAAACAGTTTTTAATTCCCTTTTTTCCTTTATAATTTTTTAGAAGTGAAATTGAAAATTGTGTTTATTTGTGTTTGCTGCTGTATTAACTTATTACGAGAGTCCCAGTTTTTGAAGGAAGGATGAACTTTGAGCAATTATTTTGTGTTAAATTAATATCCTACCTTTCCTACAGTGAGTTCGACTCAGTTTACATGGTCCTCCTCTTTACTACAGAATCCTTGCTACAAGTCTGAGACACAGGCCAAGTGTGCTCCAGGTTGCCCATTGATTTTGATGGCCTCGGTTCTAACCCAGGTCTTCTGAATTCTTATCCAACACGTTGAAATAACACCTGACTGGATTAGAAAAGTAGTGAGAATCAGAATGTAATACAGTAATATAGCGGGCAGGAATGAAGTTCCTTTCTTGGCCTGAATTTGGAGCTCATAGAGTAACATTTCTTTGGCCCACACAAAGAGTAGAGGGAGATGCACCCCAAATGGCCCTGCTTAAGGCCACAGACAAAAGAGGGAAGTGGTAAATATAGCCCATTAGCCAGCCTTGTGCTTGTCACAATTTCGGCCAGACCAAAGCCTTGTTTGTTCAAACTCAGATTCTACTGAATCCAAGCCTCTATGTTTAAAGAAAAGATGTGAGAAGAAACGAGAAATAAATACATGGGGCTTTTATGTGTGGGGATGTATTTTACCTGCTGAAAACCACAGAAGCTCCTCCAGCTATTTATGTTTTATAAAAGGGCAGCATTACTGAATACACTGGTGTCAACACCTTCCATTAGGGCTAAAATCAGTGGATTAGTCATTGAAGAAGCAGCTCGCTTTTTGCTTTCGAGGTTCAAAGCAGCAGAAGCCTTTATCTTAAACAGTAGGGCAAAAGTATATGAGCAAGGCATATGATGTCACTCTGAAAGGGTATGCCAGCAATTTACCTGGCGTGTCACAAAGCTGGGGTACTGCGATGTAAAAACGACAAGTGCTAGGAGCACAGGAGGCATTCTCTGGCCAAGAAAGGTATCCTGTTCACCGGGCAAAGCATTTATATGCACTTTGTTATTTTGCAGTAAATCATTATGGCAAAAGCCTTTATTATCTCCAAAGCTCCTCCAACCTTGTTACTTTCATCCCTACAACAATCCAGGATGCAGGGCAGGGGCAGCCAATGTATCATTTTCTCTTTCTTTCCATTTCTCATTTTTCAATCTTAAATTCTGTTGCCCGCACCAGTTGGTGATTTAAGTAGCAGAAGTCAGCACAAAGCTCCAAATGCATGTCTCGTAACATAATCTATGCTATCATGTGATCCCCCCCCCAACCTTTGCTCATGGTCTGCATTTGATCCAGTGGATTCAGTTAGCCAGCTCAAGGTTGACTCAGCCCACCATCTTTTCTGAAGTTAGTAAATTGTGCATCTACTGTAGCTCCGAGCGGTAGGGGGTGGAGGTGGGGAACAAATGTGTAGATCAGGTATGCCCAAACTTTAGCCCTCCTGATGTTTTGGACTACAACCCCCAGAATTCTAAGCTTAGGGAATTGTGATCCAAAATGTCTGGAGGGCCAAAGTTTGGACATGCCTGGAGTAGACTGCAAAAATAAATTGTAAACTGCCCAGATTGTGCTTTAAGTACCATGGGGTGGTATATAAGCAGGGCACTTTTCTTTCTGCAGGGTTCTCAAATTCCCCACAAAATTATGAAGGAGTGGGGAGAGAAGAAAGGACATGCACAGGCAGCAGGTACAGGTGCTGTTGACGGGTAAGAAGGTTGGAGAAATGAGGGTGGGAAGAGAGGAAAAGGCTGAATTATGACCAAAGTCAAAGAAGAGCAAACCAATTGTTAAAAGGGGGGGAAGGGAATTTAAAAGAGCCCAGTGGTGCAGTGGTTAAATGCCTGTACTACAGGTAAAACTGTGCTCGCAACCTGGGGTTCAATCCTAGGTAGCCGGCTCATGGTTGACTCAGCCTCCCATCCTTCTGAGGTCGGTAAAATGAGTACCCAGCTTGCTGGGGGGGGGGCAACACAATGCGCAGCCTGCATACTGTAACTAAGGCCTATAAACCACCCAGAGACTACTTGAAGTGGTATGGGGTGATGTATAAGCAGAACACTTTGCTTTGCTTTGCTTTGTATGGGTCAGGGAGAAAAAAGCAAAAGGGCACAGGGAAAGAGAAAGCCCCCTTCCAAGGTTGGACATTTCTGCCAGTACAGAAGGATTATTAGAGCTAGTGGAGTATGATGGTCAGTGTTTTGGATTGCTAGGAAGGACTGGATTCAAGTCTTCAGTGAGACCAGTGGTTCTCAACCTGTGGGTCCCCAGATGTTCCTGGACTGCAATTCCCGGAAGTCTTCATCACTAGCTGAGCTGACCAGGATTCCTGGGAGTTGCATTCCAGGAATATCTGGAGACCCACAGTTTAAGAACCACTGACTTAGACCAAAAGCTCACCTTTGGACCCTCACCTAGCCTAACCTATATCTCAGGGCTGTTTTGAGAATAAAAATGGGGAGGGGACCCATGTGAAGCTTGCAAAAGCACCATGGTGTGTGTAGACATGCCTTTCATGCCCTCACATTGTCTTTCTTTTCACCCACTGTTTGCTAAATGGTTAGGTTAGGTTATGCTGAATGCCTGCATCTAGCGCCACAAATGATTGTGTGGCTGTCATTTCAAATAATTGTCTACTTGAATTTTAATTAGATTTCAATCAGATCTATAGCCCACACATAACTTTTACCTTTGCATGTACATTTTGTCAAGAATACTGTGTTTACATCTAGGAAGCATATTGTGACGTTTTATTAGTTTGGATTTCAGCACAGTATTTGCAGCTGAAGTCAGACGATCTTCTGACATCCTTATGCAAACAGAATGAAAGTACTGCCTTACAATTGCTTCAAGATATTTACCACATTGTGGTCCGTTAGATCATAGGGAAAATGAATATTCTGGTTTGTTATAATGGAACTAAAAAAATCAATACAGAGGTCTCAGTAAATCAAAATGCTCAGTGTATTCCAGGGATAATGGCTTTCAAAACAAAACATAAATCTTCATGGGGATGATGCTTGTTTTTCATTTTCCCACATGATGGGATTAAACATGGCTTCAAGACAATCCATTTGATAGTCTAGTCTTGAATTAAGGTCAGCACTAGTCAAAGGTTGGAAAAATTACCACAGTTGGAAGTCTGGGGATTATTGAACAGAATCCTATTGGAAAATAGCATGTGTGTAAGGAAATTTGTACAAGCAGTTTTTAGCTAGCTGGCACATACCCAGGTGCACAAATGTGTCATTTGAGTATGGCCACGTGCAACCAGCCATAGTGATTGTGCACACTAGTTATGCAAATTTGAATCTACATTCCACAAACCAAATAGGATTCTGGCCATAGCTCAAAAAGTATATTTTCCCATCTCAGAATTTAGTTATCTAAACATACCACCTGAATATGCAGAATGATCTAAATCCCGATTTTGATACAATCAAAGTTCTAGGACTAGATGCACAAATTGGTCCATTTCAATTTCTTTCGCATCGTAGATATATTCCATTCTGAATGATGCCCAACCTGTTTATGAAGAAATGTGTGCGTTTAGAAAATCCCTACCAACAATGAAGGGACACAAAATTCTCAGCTATCCTTCTTGGAGCCCAGAACCAAGATACGGAATTGATTTCTTCACATTGTGATGGCGATTAAGCAGTGTTAAAAACCTTAAGGGATGAAGGATCCATCACTGGCTTTCTGTTCTAATGGCTAAGACAGGAAACCTTGATTACTAATAGCTTGGTTACACAAGGATGGGGACTAGGAGAACAGAATATTCTTCCCATCATCTCCAGTTTATGGAGACAAAATGCTGGACTTAAAATGATTCTGTGACCTAATTCAGCAAAGTGTACCTTAAATTTGTGCAACCATGCTAAGAGCAGATCAATCTTCTTAGACATCACTCACCATGCCATAAAATTTAGACATAGAGTGTGGGAAGATTATTTCTTGGGCTACCGACACCCAGAGTGCCCCAGGTACCATGAACTTGCTCAAGGTCCAAATTTAGTAGTGAACCGTCAGTTGCTTCCATTCAAGGGCTGGTGAGTGGTCCAAACAAAATACAATGCTAATGCATAGTAGTCTTTAAAGACCACTAAAAATCATAGAATAAATGAACTTTTCTGTTGATTCAACTCCCATTTAATAGGCAATGAGACTGCTTGGTAATGAGGTGGCTAAAAATCATGCAAATAAATAAATAAATAAATAAATAAATAAATAAATAAATAAATAAATAAGAGTCCGAAACTTAAAGTCCAAATGTATATGGAAAGATAGGTGTTGCCTGTCAAGTTGCTATGTTTTGCAGGCTTTTCTCTTAAACACCCACAAGGAAGCCCTGAATGCAAAATACATCACATTCTCCGGCATTTGTCCTCACACGTCCATGATCTATGAACATGCTACTTCTGAACAGCAACCCTCTCCCATTCAGAAAAGCATCCTTGGATTAGAACCCTGGGGTATCCTGTATCTTATCTAAGGATCACAACCATAGATCACACATTTTTTTTAAATGCAGCACCTATCACAGCTGACCTTGGGATATGGGTAGTTGTAGTTCAACAGCATTTGGGGACCCATGGTTAAGAAAGTAACTAAGTAGCTTCAACAGTGGTAACATTGAAGTTTGGACTTGGATGCACTCCTAAACACAATTGATTTCCAGTTTTGTCTTATTTTGCAGATGGATTTGAGCCCCTCATTTTTCCATATGCCACCGGTGTTTGTGGCTTCAGGATTCTGGAGTTTTAGTCCAGAAAGAAACTTCAGGAAGCATATGTGCATGTTCACATGGACACACACACACACACACACACACACACACACACACACACACACACACACACACACACACACACACACACACACACACACACACGCATGCACGCACGCATGCACGCACGCACTTATGTGCACTGCAATCCACCCAAGAGCAGCCTCTCTATATCTGATCTGGAAGTACACAAATATCCATGACCATCGTATCCTTACTATATTTCAGTTCAGTTCATGATCTGAATCTCTGGAAGAGACAACAAATAAAACCAGCCCAGGCTTAGACCATCATACTGCTAACACACTAAAAATAACTCGGGGTATTGGCAGGATTTATTATGTTTAAACAGACTGCATCAGGTGGGGAAGGTGTTGTAGGTGTATGGCCTCGTTATAAATAGCAACAACAGATTATAGGTTTTAGGAAGACATTTCTGCCAGTCTGATTCATTCTCAGCCACTTGACAATACAATTTGAGACAAAGCACGATTTCCTGTTTGGATTCCCCCAAAGTCTGGACCTTAACAGTAACAAAAATAAATTAACCACTGGGTGGCATGCATGGAGATCGATGCTGAGATGTTTTGGTCTTATTTTTCAGTCATCGCAGAGCTTATATATTGTTTCCTAGTTATAGTGTTTTTATTTATATACTTGTGCTTATCTGTTATATTGTATTTTACTGTTTATAGTTTGATTTCTGTTCAGTTTGTAAACCACCCAGAGTAGCCATGTAGCTAGACGGAGTGGTATATAAATAAATAAATAAATAAATAAATAAATAAATAAATAAATAAATAAATAAATAGAGCTTCGAAGTGGAAGAGCTGCAGTTGGTTAGCTCTCCCTCACCACCAGATCCCAAAAAAGGGATTATGAATATATAGTGCCTGTCAACAGTTTAAAAATGTCTTAATTATATAGGTGCTTATGAATCTTATTAAACCATTTTTAAAATGCTTTCCCCCTTTGAGTTTATTAATATAAATATTCAAGGCAATGTACAAAGTGTAATATCAACACTTTTAGTGAGAATTATATTAGGATTTTGTTTTTGTTTTTCACCCACCTAAATCTGCCCTGGAGGATTTTTCTGATATTTAAGGCATCCAATAAAGCACTCAGCCCTAATTTTGGATTTTTCACACAGCTGTCTTCCTTTTTCAAACTGCCACAGTGTCAAAAGCAGCTGAGTGGTCTAGTAAAACATTGATCCCCTATCCATTTCCCTGTGCAAGTCATCCAGGGCCATCACAGTCCCATAGCCAGGCCTGAAGCCAGATTGAAATGGATCCAGGTAGTTTATTTATTTATTTATTTAATGCTTATGTACCAACCATCTTCCATAGGAACTCCATTGTCTCATCCAGATACATCCAATACAGTACCTATATCAGAATACCTTTACTTATATAAGAATAATCAGCTGTCAGAGGTGTTGACTGATGGAATCTAGAATGTATCATTTAAAAAAAAGTTGCCACCATATGTGTGGATTTTTGTCATCTTGTAGCATCTTTTTAAAGGGTATTTTTATGGCAAGCAAGGGTGTTTTGATTTACTGAATGTTTTGCTTTGGCAGTCTCATCTCTCTCTCCCTCTCTCTTTTCTTTTCAGGGGAAAATGTTCTAGTTGCTCCTAATGGCCAGAATCTGACTACTGATTTATGTTTGCCTAAGTGAAATCACATATGCTGCAGTAACAAATTATTATTATTTCTCTGTGGTCATTTGCCTGTAATGAGGCATGCACCCAAACACAATCAGCAGCACCTTATTAATTAGCAGCAATTTGTCACGAGGACCAGTGCCCTTTCACTTATGCTGCTGAAGTGATTCTGGCCGATTAGATTCTGGCCGATTAGATTCTGGCCAATATTTATGAAGCATTTTATGTCAAGTAAAGAGATTCATATATTATTTTGTAATTTATCTGAAGCCCCCTCCCCCAGTCAATGTCTGAGATCCTGTTGCATAGTTAATTTCACAAAAGGTGTAAAGTTTAGAAGTGAACTTCCATAAGTGAAGAAGTTTCTGTAGACTTTATCTGTTGCATTGTAAGTTGTGAGATTTGATATGGAATAGAGCATGTCTAGGCAGATTTCTTAACTTTCAAATTCCATCTCTTTCCCTCTGCATTCTGAATGCAGAGATCATGGATTGCAAACCCCCAGAGGTCTGATTCCAGTCATGGTTGCCTACCACATCTCTGGTTTTGCTCAGCAGATCCTACTGATCACACAGTGATGGAAAGATACAATCTCTTTCAGAGGCTTTAGAAAATTATTATTGCGAGGTTGTGGTGTCAACCTTTGCTCTTGGGAGTTTCGGTGAATCCCAAAGCAGCAACAACAACAAAACCCATCAAGACTAGTTGAATAAGAATGACGAAAATTCAAGCAAAACCTGAAAAGAGTTTGGGAAAGACATTTCTTAGTACATTACTGTACTACAATTCTCAGATTGCCCCAGTTAGGACATGTAGCCACGCCTGTTGGAAGATTTGGGAAGGTGCAAATCAAAATGTGGATTACCCCTCACCAGTGATTCAAACTCACCAAATGACTTCTTTTCCCATTATTACACTACTTGCTCCTGTAAAAAGGAGGGGTGTTTTTGTGAATCTTCACTAATTCATTTTTTTAAAGCAGATCTCAGCTCAAGCGTGTCAACCTCTTGACTAAAGAAAAACAGATTTGGGTTCCTGTCTCTGATGAAGAGAACCACTTTTCCAAGTAGAAGGTCACAGGCCTCTTTGATCCTTTGAAGCTCTATAGAGATATGAATAAACAGACTTGTTCAATCAAAGCCATGGTGAATGGAAGGAAACGATATTTTCCAGAACTTCATACCTCCCCATGGTATTCACTTCTGCCCTGCAGCATGAACTCCTGAGGAAAACAGGCATACAACATTAAATATGTAAAGATGAAGGAGTAGCTCGATGGATATTTTGGTATGTTTGTGCTCTCCTTCTGAATTTTTGTTTAATTAGAAAGGGAGCTGATGTTAAGTATCCATGCAGCCAGCAAAACATTTAGAGTGAAGCATGGTGAAGGTTAAGCCATATTGCAATAAATAAGCTATCCCGTCACATTCATTTTTCAGTAAGCCTACTGAGTGTGGAAATCTTAATTTTGCGTGAGAATCCAAAAAACACTGCCCCTGAGATCTCCCCAGTGGATTTACCTCGTGGCAAAAAAGTCAATCATGGTTATATCGCAATTCTGTAATTTTTTCAATTCAAAATGCCCACCACAATTTTTGCTTTCTAAAATCATGTCAGTCTGTTAAAATATAACCATGGCTAGAAACTTGTATACATTTTACAGAGAAATGTTGAATTGTTCCCCAGAATATTTCTATCTATATACTAAAAGAATTTCCTCAAGCTACCATGCTTAGAGTTAAATGGAAAAACTCCTGAGCATTAAAATTCCATGGCCAGTAGGTGTTACATTTCATGATTGTTCTTTAGCTTGTGTGAACATTTCATCACCTGGATTTAGAAGAATCAGGTTTATTTCTTACTGCTTCCAAACCACATAACAACAGTATTTATTTAGCTGTTGTGAGGTTTTTGGGCTGTTTGGCCGTGTTCTGGAAGTTTCTTCCTGATGTTTCACCAGACTCTGTAGACGGCATCTTCAGAGGGCAAGAAGTTCAGGGAACTAGGAGCTCTCTCTGTGCTCTGGGGTACTTACTTACTTACTTACTTACTTACTTACTTACTTACTTACTTAC
>JAHTLZ010003542.1:51141119-51174346 GCA_023846285.1 Phrynocephalus versicolor | reverse complement strand
TACTTACTTACTTACTTACTTACTTACTTACTTACTTACTTACTTACTTACTTACTTACTTACTTACTTACTTACTTACTGATTGCTTGATTGCTTGATTGCTTGATTGATATTTCTATACCGTCCCTGTAGTGCAAACTGCACTACCCCAGGGTGATTTACAAAATGGTCAAAATTTACAATATTTATGAACGTGTTGTTGTTCAGTCATGTCTGACTATCCATGACCCCATGGACCAGAGTTTGCCAGGCCATCCTGTCTTCCACTGTCTCCTGGAGTTTGGTCAAATATTTATGAAATCATACAGGGACAAATAACCAGTTTTGTTGCTGGTTTATGCCCTCAAGTCACTTCCTACCTATGGTAATGCTAATAGGTTTTTTGAGGTATGTGAGATATTGAAAGAATGGTTTGCCATTATCACCTCCTTGAGTTTCCATGGCCTAGCAGGAATTTGAACTTGAGATCAAATTCATTCATTCATTCAAGCTAACCAAGGGTTACATAGAAAGCAGTAGAACAGTGATGTATGTATGTGTTGGAGGGGGGAGGATACTCTCCTAATGTTTCCCAACAACTGGTCAACAGAGGCATGCTATCTATCTATCTATCTATCTATCTATCTATCTATCTATCTATCTATCTATCTATCTATCTATCTATCTATCTATCTATCTATCTATCTATCTATCTATCGCCAACATGAGCAGAGCTTGGAAAATTACTTTCCAGACTACTACTCTGATGGGCTATGCTATGATAGGAGTTTTTTTAAAAAGGAACATTACCATATTTTGCTTGTGACTAGTAGACACTTAGGGCCTTATACTCCATTAATTTGTCCAATCTTCCATTTAAAGTACTATGCAGTTCCCCAGAGAGCAGTTTTCAAAGTGATCTTCCAGCTTTCGAAATACAGCCCAACAGAACAGAGGGAAGGGGAGGATCCTGGCTGAAATTTGTGATGCTGGTTTGCCTCTTTGCTGACCTTTGAATTGCAAGTGCTCCAGCTTCCTCCAGAGAAAGATGACCAGAGCCCAAGGGGACGTTTTCAAAGCTCTGCACAGAGTTGTAAATATGTGACTAGTATTGTTTTCTGCTATTTTAAAACACAGCAAACCCTAAAAAACTCTGCAATGCTTTGAAAACTTATCTTCATATGTCATTTTTTTCTGGTAAAAGAAAGAAAAGAAAGAAAGAAAGAACATCCCTTAAATAAATAAATAAATAAATAAATAAATGGAAAATACACGATAGAAGATGTTAATACATCAACTTCACAGCAGGGCTGGCCTTTCCTTCCTAAAATGTACTTTTTAAACATGGTCTTTGATTTTACAAGGAGTTCTAGCAACATGCACTTTCTGCTGATACTGGATACGTGATAGGAGTCCCCAGAGTAAGGAGGACTAGATTTGGAGATTTTGGGAGGAGCAGATGGAGTAAAAGGGGGAATAGTATTTCAAAAGTTTACATTATTTGAACCAGATTGTCAATTCAGAGTAATTAATGATTTATCTATTTCTACCCTCAGCTGGGCTAATAGTTATCCGTCTGAGAAAAACACAGCCATCACAGTAAGAAGCTAGTATGTAGTTTCTCCGTGAGACAGAGCAGGAAGGGGAAATGGTCATAAATCACGATGGTTCTTAAAGTAATAGACACCTAAGTGTACAGCTTTGCAAGAATGGGGCTAGCGTACTTGGATATGTTGCGTCTGGGATTGTGTGTTTCCAAGAAATCTGGTAACAAAAAGTATTATTCATCTGAATATGCCATGCAGCGACATAGCAAGTTTTTGGGGTGCCTGGGGACAATGTTATTTTTGTGCCCCTCCAGCCCTCTCCAACCCCATCGCATCCACCCAGAAAGGGGGGGGCAATCCTGCGGGCGTGGGGCGGGTGTGGGGCATGCAGGCATGTGGGTGGACGTCTGTGTGCGCCTTACCTCTCCTGTGATGGCGATGAAGAGTTGGAGGAGAAGGAGGAGGGCGCCGCAGCCACTGTGCTCTCATGCCTGCCTGTCTGCTTGCTTTGCTGCTCACCTGGCATGCAGCGGTGGGGGGGCGCAGGGCTTCCTCCTCTCCCTCCTCCTCCAGGCACCTGTGCACAGGGCAGATGTACCCTTATGCCACCCTAGGTATGCCCCTGATGCCATATTTTGCTATTTGGGGAGTTTTCAGTCTCCTAAGTTCCCGCCAAATGTTCAGTGCTCTGTGACTCCATGCTGCATGCCTTCTTCTATTTCTCTTCTGTCATTTATGTAGTACTGGCACCTAATACATATTTTTAGCATGATTGGAAGAGTGAAAAATAGAGTAGATGGGCATATGGAAGTGTCAGTTTACTACCTCTTTTCCAGGTGGAATATTATCGCTGAGCTTTGGAGGCATAGTGAAATGACTCAGCTCCACTCCTCTGCTATTTTGTGCTTTTAAACTTCTACACTCTGAAGAGTGCCACCAACACAAGTGTAATCTTAGTGCAATACACTGTCAAGAGCATGGTATTGCTACATTGCTACCAATCTACTATATTGGCACAGTGGTTGCATTTCCCAGACCAAGTTAAACTGAATGCAGGACATCTAAAGCCAGAGTCAAAAACAGTCATGTGACTCTGAAACAACCATAGAGGAAAAGCCCAAAGCATGGCCAGTCCAGTTCAAAAAAGTATTTCACACCCCGAGTCCACAACAAGGGTGAGGAGTCGTGAGCAGAAACTGGGGATTGACAGGCTAACGGAGACCTATAGCTACATTGTTGGGACTCACTAAGCACTTGGCTGCAGTCATTTGGCCTTCTGGAATAAATATTTACCTGCAATGTTAGGTCCCTTGTTTCCCAGGAAGAAAGAGCTTCCTTTTAAGGAGGCCACTGGCTCTACAGAAGATTATTTTCCCCAGAGCGTTGTTGCCTGCAGTTGCACACCTCAACAGAGAACCTCGTGTTGCTGGGAGTTCTACCTCATCTCCTGATTTGGCAATTGAGCCCCCATGGGCTGTGGGCTCAGGCATTCCAGGAGCCTAGGGATGGCAGAACTTGCTAGTGACTCCCCAGTGTCAAGCCCTAGGGCTCTGGTTCATCCTTTGAGGAGGCCCCAACACTGAGGAGCTACATACAATTGTTAGTCCCAATTTCAATCAAATCACTAAATCAACATGGCTTACTTACATGTTAGTAACCTGAAGTACCGTTGATTCAAATGGATCTCCCGTGGCTGGAACTAACTATCACACCTACACCCTTGACAAAATAAGCCTGTGTTGACCTTCTAGTGACAAAGCATGCTGAATTAAGAGAAATGACATACCAAGACTAACAGATATCTCAACACTTGAGAGAGCATCTGTTCTAAAAATATGCTGAACCAATTGTCTAGCTAATCATGTAAGCCTGATCCTGTCCTTGGTTATCTCTTGTAACCCAAGGAGTATGCTTTTAGCTTTTGATACTCCTAAACTGTTTTTCATTTCTCTTGATTTATCCCTGCTCAAATTACACATTCAGAAACTCTCTCTCTGTCACACACCTGTAAATAGTATATTTTCATCTATGATTATCCTGACCTTTAACAATAGTACTGAGAACCCATTTTTCAAACATTTTACTATGTTCAAAAATATTTGAAAGTTGCCAGAGGAAATTACCAGCATCAGCAACAAAATATTACGACCCCCCCCAAATGCAGCTTTTCTCCTCAGAAAATGAACAAGCATCTGCCCTGCCATGATATTTTGCTACATCTGAGGGAGTGCCTCATCCCATACTGAGCACTCATGGCCCTGAAGATTAGCTTAGCTGATAGCACCATCTTTGCACCAACTAACATCTGGAAAGGCATATAGCTGATGCATTCTGAGCAGTGGCCTCAAGGTTGTGGAATTTGCTCCCAGAGAGGTGTGCCAGAGGCCAGCATTACAAACCTTTCTCAGAGAAAGTTAAACATTCCGGTTTAGAAAAGCTTCGAAGGTTTGTTTCCTTCTGTTTGTTGGAATTCGTGGTCATGTCTGGGCATTCTATTTTTGTCTGCACCAGGAATTGTAGGTTAAGGTATTTATTATTCTGCAAAACTGGAAATGCAATTTCTGTAAAACGATCTGTAGCTATTTTTTGAGAGATGGATAATAAAAGCACAATAGAGCCAAAAAAAAATCAAGAATAAAAATGCATTTCCCACACTCTGGCAATACAGATAATTAATTCAATTGCAAGAATTACTTTGGAAAAAAAGAGACACGAAACCTCATCTTTCCTCTGGTTCAAATGTCAAAATGTCTAAAAGCTTAAGATACATTTCCTGTTATGAGTTTACTAAAGATGGAGATTGTGACATGAAAATACTGTCTAATTTGACAGGAGCCCCAAGTGATAATCTGGAATCCATCATGTAAATAAAAAGGTCCGCACAGCTGCAATTCAGAGACAGATATGTCCCAAGATGTCATGCTGTAAGTAATGTTTTGTGAGGAATTTGTCCGCCATCATAATAAAATACATCCCATCCCCAAGCTGCTCGAAATATTAGAATTTAATTTATTTAAAACTAGCATTTTAAGAAGGTACAAAGCAATCATCTAGCTCACTATCAAATTTTCAAATCTAATGTTCTAATCTCGGAAGCCAAAGCACAGCTTTCTCTGTTTAGTGATCTGCAAGTATCTATTAGCGTTACCAATTTGTAGCGTGTACATGCTGCTTCTAATGACGCAGAGCTTTCAGTTTCTGGTAAAAAAAATCGTTTTGTTACATAGCAGAAGTATAGAGATGAACAGAGATGAATAGCTACAAGTTCTCAGAGTTCACCCGTTTCTCATTAACTGGCACTTAAATTCTCAATAATTCACTCAGACATTTGTACGAGAAAGAATAAAAATATTTTTTACGTACAGTTGCTTGAAATTACAGATTATTTTTATATTGCTTTCTTTACTGAATACATACTAGTAGCCAACTGACCTATCAAATGCTTTGCTGTAGTTGAAACTCTTTGATGCACTCCAGACAGGCAGCATTTGATCTTGTAAATAAAACTACAACTGTAATATCTGAGCAAGAAGTAAAAATACAGAGGAAAACTTTCTCTGATTGGCGCTGGCGTGGGGGAGAAAAAAGCACTGATTAGTTGGAGCTTTGGGCTTAGGGGAGAGGAAAAAAGGTTTTACAAGCCCAGGCTTTTAAGTCTTCCCCCCACAAGCCCTGGGCTCCAGCTGACTGGTGCAGGGGTGGGGGAGAAAACCCTTCCCCCCAAGTGCTGATTAGCTGGAGCCCAGGGCTAGGGGGAAGGGGGGAAATGGTTTAAAAAGCCCGGGCTTTGATGGGTCCATTCATTATTTGTTTCATTCCATAACGAAATGAATAACAAAACAAATACAAAATTCATTTTGTGCCCATCTCTACTTCACAGACATATGTACCACCATATGTAAATGGGCTACAACTAAATAAACTCATATTGAAAAGGAACCAAAGGAATATCTTGCTTATGTTAGTTTTCACACAGAATTATAGATGTGTGTTCAAGCGGGATTTATTCATGAGTGACCAAATGATGTCCTGCTATATATTGTATGAGATTTGGATTTTCCAACAGGCAGCTATCTTCCCCCTCCGATCATCTATAGGTCACCACTATTTAGAAATGTTAATAAATTAGCTGCTTGATGGATGTAAAAAAAATGAATGAATTGAGCAATTCAAAGAACCTTGTGTGTAAGTTGAAACATGGTTTTCTGCACATTTTGTTTTTCTTTTTATTTGTTAAGTGTTCAAAGATTACTGCAGATAAAACGTAGACAGTTGAGAATAATCATATCCAGTAGCTGAACCCTTCCTAGCATACATTGCTTATGAGACATAGAACATCTTTTAAGCATCTGACATTTCAAAAGTAAAGTCTGAATAATGGATGGGAACAAGTAAACTTTTCAAATAGCAACTTTCCACAACTGTATTCAATTTTGGTTAATGGCATTATTTAATTGTATTCCACTTTCTGGTAAATTTTATTTCCAAATTTCATTTTCAGATTGTTTCTATTATCTATCCCTTGGGATGCAACCAAGACAAGCAGTTTCAAAATATTAACAGACAGAAATGTATTAAAAGAACACAGCAGCTGGCCTAACATCTAAGGGCAGCCCAAGGAATCCTGAATCAAGTACAGTACAATTAAATAGAAATTGTCAATTGATCTAAATGGGCTGGGCATTGTAACAAATAATTAGATCAACAGTTAATAACTTTTTTTTCTAGACCAGTAGAAGACAGTGTCTGCATTTTGGACAGCCATTTTATTTTCCAGATTAAACACCTGGAAAATAGAAGTATATCATGTTACTATTTAGGGAATAAATATCTGTAAGGATATTAAGATGAGGGACCTGAAGCAGATTTGAAGCAGATAAAAATACCAACATGTCCTAGTTGTATACATTACTGCAGTTCAAGTGCGACACACATCTTTCTTTTACTTTAAAGGGCCAAAGCAGCTCCTGAGTACACTGCAACAATATTATTCTTTTTTAAAAGTGGATTTTAACTGTAAGAGTCCCAACACCTTCTAGAGGTTCTTCGCTGAGTTTTCTCTATAAAGGCATACTATGTATGTCCCTTTGAAAGAGAAGTACACATCTGTACTCGATCCCTAACTTATGAATATTTTGCCAATACAGACACTAGTGCTAATTATTTTCTTCACTAAGTCAACCCAAGACATTTAATTTAGCTAGGCATTTTAAAACATTTGTAATAACTTGTTTAGATATTTAGTCATTTAAAAACAGCTTTTCAGCTAATAGAATGTGTTTTATTTCTTGTCTGTAAAGTTTATTATGTTGCTTTGATTCTTACATTCCTCCACCGCCTTTCCTGAGCCATCATCAAGTCTATCTAGGTTTGGGTGAAGCCAGTCAAATCAGAAAAAATTGTTTTGTCTCTCATTATTCAATCAAGAAATTCTTCTCCTTCCTGCACTTATTTTCCCATTCATTTAAACTTTAGTGACCAGCTCTAAGATTGGTACATAAGTTTGAGTTTTTAAATAAGTTAAGGTTTTTAATGTAGAGGAGGAAGAACTGCAAAAGATTCTAGGTAATGGGGCGGGGGATTCCTTGCACTTTGATCAGGAAAAAAAGCACAATTATTTTGATAATTATAAGGGCACAATATTCTTGGCAAATTCCTGAACTCTAGTTCTCACAGGGCATCACGCGCAACATAAAAAAATCCAAGATATTTATTGAGGCGTGCTTGCTCCACTTTTATTATTGTTTCATGCACACCCTGGTTTACCTTGTCTTAGCAGTTCTCATATTCTCTCCAATAAGCCTTTTGTTTTAGTATTACTGTACCTCATTCTCCCTTTCTTTTTGATGCTTTTGCTACATTAACCCCCCACGCCAAATCAATATTTAAATTGACAGAAAGATCTTAAAGGAGACAAATATAGAAAGTGTGCATTTCACCCCAGCTGCCTCTTTCGTGACGTGGAGTCAGATAGCTGAAAAAATGAACAGGATTAACTCAAACTTTGATATCAACAAAGAAAGCCAACTGGACTGTACTAAAGTACATGTCCCACCAAAGGATAAACAGTTTTCCCTTCCTCAGCCCAAGCCAAGAGCCAGGGTCTTTACATGGAAGTACACACTTATAAGACAAAATCCTTCTCCGTCAAGTGGTCGAGTGAGGCAAGATGTGCCACAACAAGGGTGGTGTGTTGTGTTGCTTGGCTGGCCCTGCACCCTAGTTCCTTGGGCCTCCGCTGCCCCACAGTAGGCAGCTGTTGAAGGATTGCTGGATGTTTGGGTGGCAAAGGTAGCTGCCACAATGGTCCTCTTTATGCGGGGATTGACACAACCAGGCAACATCATGGGTTTTTGGATTGCAGTCGGCCAGCTAACTGCTTATCTCTGTGGCTGCTGGCTGCAGGCATTCACTTCTGGTGCTCGTCTTCTGGGTCAGGTACATACCCTCCCTCCCCTCTGAAGTCAACAGGGGCATTGGGATTGTTCTTTTTTATTTTTTATTTTATAAATTTTATTTCTAATAATTAGACATACAAACAAATAACAATACAAGTGCATCCCCACCCCCCGGGACCATTAATTTCTTCCATGAGTTCTTCTTTATTACTCCAGCGTCTGTTGTTCTAATATTCTTCTTAAAGTCCTCTTCTCCAGAACTGTCTTGAAATATTTGTCGGCTCTTTCCCCTTCCCTTCCACTAATACAGTCTATAAATTTTCCCCAAATGTTATAAAAATGTCTTTTTTCATTTTTCCTCGTTTAACTTTTAAATTACAAGACAATTTATCATTTATGGCTATATCCCAAAGCTCGTTATACCAATCTTCCATCTTGAGATCTAGTTTAGATTTCCAGTTTCTTGCTATAATTAATCTGGTGGCTGTCATAAGATTTGCTATTAGTTCCTTTGTTGTAACATCATAATCTTTACTAGTTAACAATGATAACAGTGCTGTTTCTGGACTACAATCAATATCTACTTTAATCATGTCACTTAACTCTAGGAAAACACTTTTCCAAAACTTTTGAACTATTTCACTTTCCCACCAGAGTATGTACCTATCTTTTTTTTGCATTTCTAGCTGTTCATCCCAGTGAGCTGGATGTTGATGCTGTTGGGCACGTTACATGATCTCTGCCTCCTCCAATGAGACAAACAAGTCTACCCACTCACAAGTCCAGAGGTCCGTGCAGGAAAAAAACTCTCAGCCCTCACAGTTGTGCTCTGCCTTCCATTCCGCCATGTTCTCCCAGAGGTCCACTCTCCTCATCTGTTCCCAATCCCTTTTTTAACTTTCTGCCCAGGGTATTGTGGTTTCTTTCTTTCATCTCTCATGCTCTATCTATTGGCTCCTCCACTGCTGACCCAGTTCCAAGTCTACAGGTGAGCTGCAGGTCTGGAAGTCCACCATCCTAGGTGTTAAGAGGGAAAGTCCACTCAGGTGGTGGAGTCCTCCCTGGTCCCACAATATGAAAGTGAATTAAGGAAGGAAAATAAAATTTCTCAGCTCAAGAGTGCAACTATAGATTGCACCAAGTATGTCTTAAATCAGGCATGTCCAAACTTCGGCCCTCCAGATGTTTTGGACCACAACTGCCATAGGCCTTTGTCATTGGCAATACAGGCTTGGAATTCTGGGAGTTGTGATCCAAAACATCAAGAGGGCCAAAGTTTGAACATGCCTGTCTTAAATCCAACAGTGTTAGAAGGAGCAAAAAATGTTTCTAAAGCCACTTAAACTCTCAATAACTGCACCCTTCCAGGCAACTTTACACTGGCACCCAGCAAGAATCATTTAGATGCAAAAGCAAGATAGGGACCTGGAAAATCCAGATCTATATTGCCCCATCATACTTGTAAACCAAGATGCAAATTGTTTACAGGAATCTTGACAAGCAAACAG
Organism: Phrynocephalus versicolor; assembly: GCA_023846285.1. Classification (NCBI taxonomy): domain Eukaryota; kingdom Metazoa; phylum Chordata; class Lepidosauria; order Squamata; family Agamidae; genus Phrynocephalus; species Phrynocephalus versicolor. Next base: position 51,164,914 of record JAHTLZ010003542.1, on the reverse strand, counting down.
GATCACTTACTGACAACTATATTCTTCTTCTTCTTCCTAGCATTTCCCTGCAGGTGCAAGGCCTGCTTTTCGGCTCCACACGCCTTTTTTCCTCCCCCCTTTCCCGGGGGGGGGGGGTTATATTGCAGATCTAATCAGAAAACTCTTTAACACTATATGTCACAATTAATAAGTCCCAACTACATGCACACTGGCTCTTTCCATGCCATTACAGCCACTGAGAGTCTGGAAAGGGGATTTATATTTAGAATGTGTAATTAGAAGGATAAGCTGTTCCTTGGAGTGCAACAAACAAACAAACAAACAAACAAAAAACCCTCTGTTCAAGTCATAAGGTGGCAATAAGAACAAATGTTATAGCTCAGTGTTGGTGAACCTATGGCACAGGTACCAAAGGTGGCACTCGGAGCCCTTTCTGTGGGTACCAGACATCACCCCTTCACGGCCACTTGTATTCAGGTTAAATTGCTATATTGGCACTTTGTGGAGAAATAGTGGGTTTTGAATCGCAGTTTGGGCACTTGGCCTCTAAAAGGTTTGCCATCACTGTTATAGATTATGGCCAATTGAATTACAGAGGAGCACCAGACAGAGATGTCTTCTGTCCCCAATACTGTTTGCAAATGTGATGGAGGTACTGTGATGAGTTCAGACACTGCTCTGAATGGAGTTGGCCTAAGAAGACATAAATGTCTAATTAACATCTTCCCAGATTATTTGGATTTCACAATTACTGTATAGACCTCATAGGAACCTACGTTCCCATTGACCTACACACACACACACATGCATGCACTTTCTGCTAAAGACCTTTTGGAAGATGTCTAGTATAGTCCTCAGTTCATCACAATCTTAGCTCAATTGATCAATCACCAATCACCTGGGTCTGCAAATATTTTTTGTTTTGCTTCTTTTAATCATAACTTGCTTGTTCCATTCGAGTTTAGCATTGTATTATTGTTTCATTGTCTAAAATTGGAGTTGGCAGGCATTTATAATATGGAGGAAAAGATGTAAGCAGTCTCTAAAGCTGAGTTGGCTTCTGGAAAACATCTTTGCACCTTGGTCATATAAGCAAATAATTGCTACTAGTTTAGATATGATATGGTGCATTGTCTCTCTGGATTTGTTGCAGATCCTACGTAACTCACACCATACTTTTTTTTTTTTACTAAAATCTAGTCCAAATAACGGCCTTGGATTATGTACATGCATCCTTTAATTTCAGCCTGAATATAGCCTTTAAATTACATTTTGTTTTACATATTATAACTTAATTATGTTCTCCATGCTTTTTCTTTTTAATCATACATTTAAAACATTTGCTTTTGAGAGAAAGATGGGGCACAAATAAAATAAAATAACTGTATGATGAGAGAAGGGAAAAATCCTTCCAAACAACTTTCTTCACATCATGTATACTCATTTCTATTAACTTCGATTACATAACTTCTTTTTGTCAACATGAAGCTGTCCCAAACTTTGCAACTTTTCCTCACTGGTATATCAGGGTGTATGCGGTAGTCCCCATTTACTAAGCACATTTCTGCCAAGCCAAATGTTCCAGAATACTTCTGTCAATTTGTAAAAGAGAAACTGCTTATAGGCAGAGAGATGACACTCATGTAGATCTGATCCTCAATTTATTCATCTCATTGTAGGGAAGCAAATTTCAACATTGCCTCCCTGGTTGTCCTTAAGATGCAAATATCAGAATGAATTACATTAACTCTTTCTCTACTGCTATCAAACCAACAAAGCATTGTGGATAACCTTTCTGGTAATATTAATTCATGAGGCACTCCCTCTACCCGCCCACCCAGAAATAAGGGAATTTAAATCTCCTTGGAAACTCATTCAGTGAAGTCTGATAGAAAGTAAACTGCAGGTTTTTTTTTCAGCCTCACACCATCTTTATGAAGAGAGATGGGCCAACCCTGCATGGAGCTCCCCCTGATTTAGCCGCAGCATCTATAAACCATGGGTCAAATCCAAAAAGTACACATTCAGAACTGATGCTGTCTCAAGCTGCATTTAATAGTTCCTGTTTTTAAGGTGACCTTGGGATCTGGCAGACAGGCTTCACAGATAAGTGAAACCTCAGATAATGACCCCACAGATATGGGTTCCTATTGTAATGTAATGCTTAGCATTTCTCTGGTAAATGGTCATGGGTGAATAAGAAAGTAGTAGCTTTGAACTGAGGTTGCTATTTCCCCCTTTCCTTATGAACCTTGTGCTTCATGTCTAAAACCTTTTTGGAACTGGGAGGACAAATAAAAATACAGCAGCTGCACACAGAGAATTAAATCTAGGTTCAAGCGCGTCTTGGCATTAAAACTGAGTTGGTCACCTTAGGCCAGTTTCACTCTGGCAGCTTGATCTACCTCACATGGTTCATCAAGTTAGCGTTAGGGCAATCATGTATGCAGCCTGAAGCTACTGGAAGAAAGGTAGGCCATAACATGTAGTAAACAAATTAAGTAGAATAGAATAAAGCTAAATAAAACGCATCCATAATGAATAAGCTCTGCATTATTTTACATGTCTTTATCATTCCAGGGCTTGGCCTAGAACATTTTTCCTTCTGAGGGGAAAAACACGTTCCACTCCTGCCTTCATGCCACATGCCAGTTGAAATGAACTTGGGTATTGGCAGTAGGGCAGCGTCTTTCACCACAGGCCAGTTCGTGAGGATAGGAAGGAGCACGCATAGCATGGTCTTCCAACCAGGGGGTGGAGTGGGGAGATGACCAGCAACAAATTGAGAAATTGTTGTTGTGCTGCTGTCCCTTCAGCTGCACTCGGTCAAATCGCAGCACTGCCCCAGCTACGTCCTTGGAAGGCTAAGGTAATACAGGCTCATCTGCCCATTCTGCCTTATACAGTGGTACCTCGACTTACAAAATCAATCAATTCTGAATGCATTTTTGGAAGCTGAAATTTCCGTAAGTTGAAATGCAGTTTCCCATAGGAATGCACTGAAAATCAATTGATCTGTTCTTGAGGATTTCTAACTTTTTATTCATGCACTGTAATACAGCCACTTTAGTGACTCAAATAAATAACCATGAAATATAATATTTATATTACACAGTGGGAGAATATTCATCACTTTAAGGTGTATTTTCCTATTATTCCTTTAGGAACCCCACATAATTGTATGCTTCTGACATATCAGTACATACACATCACTTTAGTAGTTTTAACAAACATGCAGAGGTCAGGAGTAAATCCTGTAGCTGTGATTTTGTTGATTGTCTATTTCCATTTATTGCATATGCCTCTGTGCTTGTTGGTTAAAAACAACAACAGCATCCTGACCTGGGAGTTGTCTTCCCTAAACAGTGAAGGACTTGCATCCAGGTCAACATCCAGAGGATTGTGCTGCTCACCTGAATCATGCAAGTGTTAAGAAGGGTGTCATATTTCATGCATACAAATTAAGACCCAGTTGTTTTTTGACTAGAGATGAATCAGGTCTACCTCACAGCCCACACCCTTTCATAGATGTGTGGGGCATGATATTTCAACATTCCTCCATCGTGGCTATACCTGATTGGAGGATCCATGTCCTGCATCAACATCTCTTGAAATGATCACAATGGATGGTTCTTGCCTGGTAAACACTTTGATCGTGAGTGCTCTTTCCAAGGAAGTTTGAGATTCCTCTCTAATATTTGCCAGCCTAGATGATCTTCATGTAGCCTTAACCAGGACTACAGTATTCAGAAGTAAGAGTCATTGGAATAAGTGAGACTACTTCTATTCTAGGCATAGATGTTAGCTGCAGTGTAATGATGACCTCTGGGAGCATTTATCAACCCAAGATTGCACCTTTAGTGGGGAACTTGGAAAAATCACTGCAACTCCCCAAATCCCCTGATTTCCACAGCAAGTGGTCCAGCCAGCTAGGGCGCTCTGGGAGTCAAAGTGCAGAAAATAAGTATTCCAAGCACTTCTTCATAGAATAAGCTGTTTCTTTCCCATGTTTCTCCCCCTTTCCTCTGCCAGCCCTTTTAATGCCACCCCAAGCTTGGCTTGGATTCATCCATCCAATGAAAGGATTTTCCCTTGTCTTCCTGGGCACTTTTTCACTGTATACTGCAGCAGTTCTCAAACTGGGTGTTGCGAGAGTATGCCAGGGGTGCCGTGGCAATAATGGAGCAAAGTTTCTGGGTTAAGTGATATGTGCCCCAGTTCTATGTGACAGAGACAGATGTAAAATAAAATAAAATAAACCCAGCTAGTTTTTTGCAACTGATGTGGTGGATCAAGTGAGGAATTCCTATCCCCACCAAGTGATGGAAATGCATGGGGACAGGGGCAGGTAGAACTAGCAAACTACCTCCTTAAATGTATGTGAAGATTTTTGGTCATCAAGGTGAGGTTATCTAACAAAGCTACTTGGATGAGTAGTGAAACATTTCAATGTCACAAGAAAAGAAGTCCAGTTGTCATGCCTCAACTTCTGGATAAGTCCTTAAATGTCTCACTTACTTTGAAAGCTGTTTTAGGATTGCTATAAATTGGTTTGAACTTGATGCTATACAACATATTACATTTCATAACATTTGTTTTCTAAAATTACTAGAGAAAGACATATGGCATTGAGATACTGTTTCTAGATTTTCAGTGTACCCAAATATTTCTCCTAACATACTGTATACTAACCTTTCCCCTTGATATTTTAGTTATTGTGGATGCCTTAAGTCAACATTGGCAAATACTGCCTCCCATGCCACATTAAATTATGTTTCTCACCAGAAAACAATATGGCAGTCTTCAGCATTACGGGTAACAGTCAAAAGATCTGATTTGAGGCACATGGATGAACACCTATTATTACATAGCAATCCCTACCTGCTGCAGCTGTATCTTGCCTGAGGAAATCATATAAAACCTGACAGAAATATGGAACTTGGCTAGTCACAAAAGTTAACTTAAAAGATTAACAAAAAGCATCACAAGGTAATAAGGAGCACTTCATCTTGAGAAAATACTGCTCACATTTTCCCTTTGAGTGATTTCTCTTAAAATATGTGTTTGTCAAACTGAAGTTAAACTGAGTAATTTAAATCTCATAAAACCAACCTACCAAGAGCTCTTAGAGAAACACTAATGAAATGCAGAGGGATATGGTGACTTCTCAGTCATGTCCAACCACATTTATGGCTGGGTTTTTAATATTATCTACACGATACAGAAATCTTTATCCCTCAAAAGATTAGTAAGACTAAAATGTCTGTTAAAACCTGATGGCGTACAGATAATCTAAATCAACTATGTGGCAGACTGACAAACTTAGGGCATGTCTAGAGGGGGATTATAGCTCACTATTTGGATTGCTTTTGGTGCTGCTTGGTTCAAATCATATTGCAGCGTCCACACATGTTTTGACTTAGAGCAATCCATCCAGCAGTAGGACTACAGGCTTTTGGTGCAGTTCAGAGCACTCCCTAATTATCCTGTTCTGTGACCCATGCAGTTGGTTAGTTTGAACCCAAATAGAGCTGTGGCCTATGTTATCTGAGGTACAACTCAGTGATTGGTAAGCTGTGGCAATGAAAGAGATGACAGAGAACCCCCTCCTCTATTTTCATCTGCTGTGCCATTTTAAAATGTAAAACAATATATTTTACCATCAATGCAGTGATTATCTAGATAATTAAGACACCTTGGCAGTGTTATGGTTTTATCATGCATTGCTGGTGCGCTATGCCAGTTACTTTATTCAACAAAAAGGGGGATATTAATGTGGCCTCCTGAATGATGGTCATGGAGAAAGGCAAGGAAGGGGTGGGAAGGGGAGTGTCATTAACTGGAAGAGGGGCAATTGGAGTAATCTAAAGACCTGTTTAGACCCTTCTCATGGGAGGGGAAATATTGAGCAGTGTGAATAGAAGGATCACTAAAGTGATAGATCAAATAGATCACACTAAAGATGAGAGCCTTTTAAGCATGAACCAGACGGCTCCAACTTCACCCATCTGGTTGCACCCTTATTCATATGTGTAACAATAACTAAGGAGAGACATAATCAAGGAAGTGCTTTCTTAACTATGAGGAGAGGGACTCTCACCGAGTTTAAGTCTTCATATATTTGATCAAAACTAGTGGCGCCTGTATGCTAACAAGTCTCCTACAAAATGTTACAATATTTGGCACTTTCTACGAAAGCCTGGGGAAGTTCCTTCTTGGCCTATAACATTCAGGGTCTCTCAACCCAATGCATCTATGTTGGCTGAGGGATTCTGGAAGCTATTATTCCTGAAAGTACCTTTTCCAAGCTTTGTTTTTTGGATCACAGAAAGTAAGGCTAAGAGTACATAGATATGCTCTCATTTCGTTTTATCAGTGGTATCCACACATTCTATTTACTCCTGTTTTAAGAGGGTGTTCAGTTGACCATTGATTCAGATTAATTTTAAAAAATCCACTTGTTAGTGAAGATTTGCGTCTCCCAGATCCTTTCTATTAAAATATCACTTTGCCTTTTATTCTCGAAGGCTTTCATGGCTGGGATCTGATAATTGTGAGTTTTTCGGGCTGTTTGGCCGTGTTCTGGAAGTTTTTCTTCCTGACATTTCACCAGACTCTGTGGCCGTCATCTTCTGAGGGCATGGAGCTCAGGGAACTAGGAGTTATCTCTGAGCTCTGGGGCTCCTTGCCCTTTGAATATGCCAGCCACAGAGTCTGGCAAAACAGCTTGGAAATTGTTTTTATTTAGTTTGCTTGCTTTAGGTCTTTTTGCCAGTCCAGGTGATTCCAGAGCCGTTTTATCCAACTTTCTCTTTCTTTCTAAAAAGCCCACAAAAACACAAGTCCTATGGGGGCATGTGCAATTAACACTTCACCTGACATGAGTGGTGATGTCACCCATGTGAGTTTTCTCCTTAACATTGGACAAGGCTGAATTAGTTGACTCTCTAAAGGGAGAGGGAGTGGGGGAGTGGGGAAGTACTTTCCCAACATGGCTGCCTCCCACCCTCTGCTTCAGTGTCTGAGATCTTTTACCCTTCAAGAAAAAAAGAGCCAAGAAGACTACGTTCTCTTATAAACTCAGCAGAATTTTCTCCTGCAGGAAAAAGAACCCAATGGCCCCTTCATAAAATGGAAGCTTCCACTGCGAACTGCTTGCTTGTGCTGTGACCAACTGAAATGGGGGAAGACTCACTATAGACAAAAAGTAGGACTTCTTCACTCCATGTATAATCCAAATAATTTGCTCACATACACTGTGGTAGTGGCCGCTAGGGATGGGCACCAAACGAAAAAACAACATGCCATTTAGTCATTTTGTCCACTAACGAAATGAAACAAGGATGCACCGTGTTGTTAGTTACAAAACGAATCTGCATTTTTCCATTGAAACAAACCAATTCATTTCTCTATAACTTGTCCCCCTGAGGGCTAAAGGGCATAAGAAAAATTGTAATAATAAACAGCAGTTGTTATTACTCATGCTCTCCTCTCCTCAGACCTTGATCAAGTTATTTTCTCTAAAATCACAGCAGACAGATTTCCCCAGCCTTGCACTATATGTAGAGGAAGGCCATGCTCAGCTTGAGAAGAATCTTACTCTTCATTTCATGTGTTTTATTTATTTATTTATTTATTTATTTATTGCAATAGGAAGCTTACAACAATAAATAAAACATGCTAATATGCTATAAATAAATAATAAAAAATCAAGAAAATCATATGTAGTGGTTGCTTGGTCTGAAGCACTTTCTTTTAAAATATAATCCCCAGAGTCCTCCAATCTGCATAGGCAGTAGCCTTTAAAAATTAACCCTTCAGTTATCATCTGAAAAGCAACCGTTTGAGCTCTGAACGACTGAAATGTTGTCTTACTCTGGGTTTAAAAAGCTCATGGATAATTTCAGGTGGGAATGCCCTCCCCGCCTAATTCATCATGAGCACCCCTTGCTGTGGGTGAAAGGTCACAGATATGGAAACTCTGGATGGATGTTTCTTTCACACAAGGCCTGTGGGCCTCAAATCAGAGACTCGGGATTTATGCATGTCACTCGTTGGCATTTTGCGGGAGCTTCCCTGTCCCTTCTGCTGGGGATGAAGCATGAAATCAACATGTTTGGTCACTCTTGCCTAGAGATGGGCACGAAACAGAAAAATGGTGTTTCGGTTTTTCGTTTGCCATTGAGAGGTCTGTTTCGGTTCGTTTCCGTTTGTCGGGGATTTTTTGAAAAATTTTGTTACCGTTTTTCGTTTTTTCATTTTTTTGTTTGTCGTTTCTACCCGCTTTTTGCGCGATTTTTAAAGCATTTCCATGCGCAGGCATCCCCCAACGCCCCAGACCAGAGGGAAAACACTAAAAAAATGGATGCTGCCAGAGACACAGTATAGACTAGGTATGCAGGGAGGCTGTAAAGGCAGCGGCGGGCGTTGCCCCGGGTGCAAGGCAGCCGCAGAGTGACTGTACTGCAGGGCAAGGGAAGGTACTCACCGAGAGGTACGCAGCACGCACGCACACAGGGAGGCTGCAGGACTGAAGCAAGAGTCGCAGCAGAGACAGCAATCCCACCCTAACTCTCACCAGAAACTGCAAGGAGGACAGGGGCTGCCAGAGCTTTTTATGCCCTCTGTGGCTGCCAGACCTGCCCGCCCAGTCTGCAACCTGGGCATGCTATTGGTTGAACATGATCCCATCACATGGCTTCCCTCCATTTTGTGGCTGATGGCAACATCCATTTTAAAGGGAAAAGAAAAATACATCGCAATGGGAGAAGACAAAAACAAACATTTTAAGGACCCCAACCCACCTGGTAGGTATTATCAGACAATATAAATAATTATCGCTGTGTTTTTATGGATGTCCAGGGCGTTTTTTAACATTTAAAACAGCTCATTTCATTGCACATCGCCATTAACGGAAACGAAACGTAACGACCACAATTTTCATGGTTCTGTTCGTTTCGTTGCATTTTCAGCACAATTTTCATTTGTCGTTTCGTTACGTTATGGAAACGACAAACGGTAACAGAAACAAAAATTTCGCCACTCCATGCCCATGTCTACTCTTGACCCATGGGAAGACAGGGAACTGGAATTTTGTCTGGTTGGATGTCTGGCTCTAATCAATTTTATAAATATCCTTGCTTTTATAAATACCTTCATGTCAAGAAATACAGCAATGTTATCGGATCCAAAAGATGGTCAGATCTGTGTCTCTACATATGTTCACTGTACCTGGAAAGTCATGGGATGGAGGGAATGATAATCCTTAATCTTTGTTCAATTTCATGTTTGGACTGTGTGAGGAGGATTTCAAATCAGTTCCTGGGCTGAAAGGCAGATATTAGATAATTATGGCACCTGCAAATTAAAAATGTTGAGAAAGTCAGCAGTAGTGGAAGAAGGAGGCATTCAGTACAATAAACATGCTAAATCTCACAATTAATAATGGCTGACATAACAGGCTGGTGTTCAGTGAAGAAGTATATTTGTTTTGGGTTTGATGTTCACATTAGGGATTATTTTTCAGTTCCAATCAGCCTAGGTCCAGGTGCAATAGATCTTTTCAATTACTTTGATCACAGACAAAACAAACTGCCGTTGTTTCATCTTATTAAACGTGTCTTTGAGTCATTGGAAAAGTCACTCCATCATGCCTAAAAACCAGTTTTGTTTTAATTACAACAAAGAAAGGAAAACAAAACAGGTAATCATTCTCATCACTTTCAGAACAGATATAGGTAATACAAACCATAGATTTAGCAGAATAATGATGCTATTTTTTAAACAATAATAAAAAAAGTGCAGGTGTACCCTTTGAGCAGCTTCATTTCAAATTGTTAGCCTCAAGCAAACATTAGGATAAAAGCACAGCCCAAAATAAGTTAAGATGCAGTTGAGCCTTCTGCTTTAGTAAAATGTATTTATCTCAATCAGAATGTAAAAAGAATGGAAATTAACAAAAATGCAGAGTACAGTAACTGTGTTCAGGTCATAGTACATAAATGTAATCTCCTTCTTGTTACTCCTGTTCTCAGAAGCAAGTAAAATTATTTTGGCAGCCTGACTTCAGCAAATGCATCGAGATGATCACAAAACAATATATTTAGTAATACTGTACTGCTGCAATGTAATGTGTCCTGCATAACACGCCCAGCAAAAATAGGAATATAATTAAATCTCAGAGTACCCTGTAGAGGGCGCCCTTGATATTAAGTAAACTCAAGATTATGCACTTTAGGGGGGAAATGATTTACTGTGGAAAGGAAACAAAAGACGCCTTTTTTAAAGTGTACATTTTTTCTTAATGTTAAAAAAAACACTTACTGGTGTTTTCTGCTCTATCTCAATGTTGACATGTCTCACCATTGAGAAGTCAACACTGTTTTAAAATTTTAGTTTGGCTATTTCTGCCACCAAGCTGATTGCTACTCATAATGAAACCATGCAATGTTTTGTTGTGGATGTTGACAGAATATACTTTTATTTAGCATCACACTTTCTCCCTTACAGAACATTATTTTTAAAAATGAAACTCAAGGTGGGAAGACAATTGAACGCATTAATAATTTTTATATGTAACATGCATCCTTTTAGACGTAGGCTGATAATATACAGTACTATTGATTTAAGCTAGTATCCTGATTTATGCTGACCACACGGGGCATTGTCCATTCTGTGTGCTGGTTTTCTTTGACAGCCACTTGTGCAAAGGGGAATCCACTAACTATTTGTGCAAGTGCAATGCCCTGTTGGTTGCAATTGAGTGATTTCTGGCTTGTGCGAGAGAGTTTCTAGGCATACTTTAACAAATGGACACAACTGAGTTTCATCAAGGGAGGCTGCACATTATTTTTCCTTTGTGACATGGGTCTGGTGTTTTAAGTGGTTTCGGATTGTTTTTATTAGAAGATTTAAAATTATAAATACTAGTGTGTGTTTAATTCCTTTAAAGGTTATTGTGTTTTTCTTTGTACTGACTTGTAACTCTTTGTAAGCTGCCTTGGACATCTAGGAACATAATCTAAGTAACTGATAAACCTTACACTGGACATTCAACCATTTACTGTATTTATCTTCGGAGAACCTGCGCACACATATAAATAAAATGATATTTTGATTCCTCAGATTTGACTTAAGCGAACATAACAGTGGTTTGCTGCCAAAGGCCTAACCTAAGTATGCCACTGAGGTCCCATTATGCATGGAGTTGTTCACAAAAAAAAAAAAAAGAACGTTCATTTCTATTGTTCCAGATGCTGCCACAACCTGTATCAGTTCCACAGCTGTATGTATGTGCAGTACTGGAACTTTAGGGCTCAAGACAATGTTTTCTGAACCTAAAGCAGATCCATCCAAACCAATGAGATTTCATTTAGTAATAAGCTCCATTCATTGCAATGGATCTCCTCAGGGTCAGTGAGCAGTGGTTGCAGCCATAAAATATTCATTTTATGTGAGACTATTTCTTTATTACTTCAATTTATATCCCAAGGCACTCATGAGAGTGGGATACAAACCACAGGGGGAATGGTGAGAGTCCTGCTTCATTTTTTTCTGCTATGTACACTTTTTGTTACTTGTATAATTTGCCTTGATGTCTTTCCTGGCGGATGTTTTTTTCTGCTTTCCTATTAGCCAATCAACAATGTTTTGTACTTAGGATAATGCTATTCCTAACACTGTTGATACGCCTGCATAACAGGCAACAATTATCATGTGGAAGACTGCTCTGTGAGAGGCCTGATGTTGTCTGGGATGCCACAGGAAGTACCAGCAATAGCATTAGCTATAGAGAAGTAGTCATCTCAGCCAAAGACCACTGGAATACAGTGGATGTTTTTCTTCCCACACTGCCATTGCTGCATCACGGGGCTGAAGTCTGCAGAACTGTTGCCATGGTCACACATATCCAGGTACGTTGGCAAGTCTTTGGGTCTCCATCTTTGGGATCCAGTACCAAACCTGAGTTTGAGCCTTTGGTTTGTTTTAGGACCTAATTGTTAATCTACTGTTCCCATGGAAAGATTCATATCAGCATGGAAAGCTTTGGCTATATAGGAAGGATACAGTTTCACCACTACTGTGAAGAAGGTTAATTTAATTCAAATAGATTTGCTGACACATTTTTCCTCTTTTCAACTCTGCCACATATTAGTAGGACTAGTGTGACTCCTTGTGAGTAAGACCTACTGAACTCAGTTGTTGGAAATGTTATTTCTTCGACTACAACTAACAGAATCCCCCAGTCATCAGGGCTAAGGTGGATCTTGAAAGCATATATTTTTAAAAAATAGATTTTCTATTTACTGCTGGTCACTCTTAAATAAAATGCATAAGATTAAATCAACTGAACAGAAACATTAGTAGAACAAAAATTATGGTCTTTAACACACACGTAGCACTAAAAAAGTGGAAAATTAATGGGAAATACATTGATCAAGTTAAACAAACCAGATACCTGGGCATCTGGTTTCATCAGAATCTCCCTTGGGCTCCCCATAGAAGGTCTGTTATACAGGCAGCTCAAAATACCATCAACGTCATTTAACTTCTCATTTCTTCTTTACTAAGGGGGCCCAATTTATACCAGCTGCCATCCAGGTATTCATATCCAAGGTCCTACCTCAACTGTTATATGGAATCCCAGTATGGATCCTATGCTTCAAGATAGCTTCTAGAAGACACAAAAGTCTACTACAAAACTTGTGGCTAAATTCCTTTTTTCTGTCCAGAAAACAAAAAAGAGAATTCTTGCCCTTAACTAATTTTAAGCTTCCTTTAATTATTTTTATGAATTCATACTGTATTTTATTAGGCCTTTGGCGGTAGAATAAAACTGATTGATTGATTGATTGATTGATTGATTGATCGATTGATTTATAAGATTAACATGTACATCAAAGAATCTTTGCTCCATTGGACTGTGAAGCAGGTCAAAGATTCATTTTTTAAAAACAAGAAGAGAACAAATAATTCCAAGAAGCAGAACACATGCATTTCTGTGTAGCTGAGCTGTCTAGGTACTTCTTGCTCATTCTTTATTTCTGCTATATTCATATGTTTCCAATTTATTTTTCACATAATGATTGCAGCAATATGAAAAGAAAAAATACTTTGATCCTGCTCTAAAGGAGCTGGTTTTTCAGAGTGGGCATTGCTGAACATATATGACTTGCCCTATTTGCTATCAACTTGCCATTGTATGAGTCTCAGAAACAGAAGTTCTTAATACGGATTAATGCTGTTTATCTCTGCTTCTGAAGTAGCAAGAGTAAATAATCACCCTTATTAGAAGTTTGCTGTTTACTATTCCTACTAAAATGTGTTTGCTATGGTTCATGTCTATAACCTACAACCATTTTTGTACTGTGGAATAAAAATTCCAGTACCAGCAATAAGATTATTAATGGAACAACTGCAGAATAATACAGTGCATTCCACTAGTATAGGGACTGATTGACTGATTGACTGACTGACTGACTGACTCTGACTGACTGACTGACTGGCTGGTTTGTTAACTGCCCATACATTAAAAGGGGGAGATAAAACATATAAACAACTATGTCACTTTTCACATTCCCTTTTGATCTTCAAACAGTTCTCTAAGTTGACCTTTGCAATTTATTTAGGATCCTGAAAACTGCCTCAAATTTGCACATGACGGGAAAAGATTCTGCATGCTTTCTAACAGCATTCAGGATCTGACACTGCTGGGATTCGCAAAACAATTTACTAAGAGAAAACAAAGGGCCTTTTCACATGACCCCTAAACTCCGCGTCAAATGGCTCCCAGCTCCGGAGCTTAAAGTTGTTTCCCCACCAGCTCCGGAGTTTACAAAAAATTAAGTGTGACCACGTCCACCTAAGCACGTCCCAGCGCACTTTTCAGGTACCTGCTCTCTAGGGGTGAAAATCCCTGATGCGGATGTAACCTAGTGAGTGCCGGGCTCTCCTCGCTTCTGTTTGTTGTTGTTTTGCCCCCCACCCCTTTAAGAGACAGGAATCAGAACGACGACGGGGCTCGGGGCGGCTTTGACCGGCAGACGGAGGTGAGCCTGCATTCTTTTCTCCCTTTTTTTCTCCCTCCCCTCACACAGACAGGAGCAAGGAAGTGCGGAGGGGTGGGAACACAGGAAGAGCAACGAACCCCCAAGATCTCTGGCCCAAATTTAAGTGGCCAGCAGATCTTAGGGGTTGTGTGAAAAGGCTCAAAGTCACCCCGGAGTGACTTTTCATTCCACTACACAGAGCAAATACATAAGTGTTCAAGTTGATGCACACAAAGTACATGGAGGAAGTGGAGTCTAGACCAATTATAAAACAATGCAAATAAACAAATTGCCATTTCAGACAAATAAGATCACTGGCAGTACTACACACACCCTGAGAGAACAGAGAGTTACCCTGCATATAGTATATAAGAACTGTCTTCTATACACACCACTGTATCATTCCCCCAAGTCTTTTAGAATACTGGCTTACTTACCTGGACAACTCCTCCCCCTGCCGGGTGATTTTTCTGAGGAAATACCCCCACACTTACAGTATTTTTCTCTGTAGAAGACGACTGTATATCCCCCCCCCAATTGTTAGACTAAAAATTGAGTGTTGTTTTATACACAGAAGTAAGCTGATGAGATAGCCACACAGCTGCAATACTGTAATTTTGGGTTGGAAAAGTGGGGGTCGTCTTATATATGGTGGTGTCTTATAGATGGAAAAGTATGGTACATAAGCTAGATTTTAGAATGAGCTACATTTTAAATAAAACAAGCTAGATTTTAAATAAAACAAAGGAATGAGCTAGATTTTAAATAAAACTCAGGAAATTACTTTTTAGAAGCAGCACCATCCCAGATTGCTAAAACCACTATTTGCTGTGCCTCAGTTTTCTTATCTGAAACATGGGGATAGAGATGGGCACAACTCAGCGAAATTTTCGTTTTCATTTTCGTTTTTTCGTTTTGTTACATAACGAAATGAAAAACGAATTTTGACTCCAAAATGAAACGAAATGACCTGAAACATGAAAAATTTTGTCGAGCGCTTCGTTTTCGTTACGGCAAATACATTGAATTGTGCTAAATGGTAATGAAACAGCAATTTTTCATTTTCGTTTTCATTTTTTTGGGTCGTTACGTAACGAAACAAAAACAATTTTTTTTGCAAAAAACCTCACGAAAACGGAAACGAACCAAAACGGACCCCTAAACGACCAAACGACAAACGAAACACATTTTTTTTGAGTTGTGCCCATCTCTACATGGGGATGATTACCTCTAAAGCTGTCTTATACCAAGGCTGACTTTTCCCTAAACACAGGACCGTTTAGCTGAGTTGTGTCTATACTGGCTGACAGCACAGCTCTGGGGATCTAAGCCTATCCTTGAGAAACTTTTAAGAACATAACCAAAAATGTATTAGATATAGACGGTGGCTCTATTCAAAGCCAATTATCTTCAGTGATGAAAATTGACAGCATGGAGCCTCCTTGGGTTTGTCCGAACTTTGTTTTGCTGACTGTTCCATTGCCCTGCGCCTTTGTGCCTCAGCAAGTTGTTGGGTGACTCAGACGCTCCTTCCTGAAGCCCTGTTTCTTTCTGCATCTGCATGACTCAGTTCATTCCCTGCAATTCACTCTCAGCTCTCATTCCCTCATCAGCCAAGCCATGTTCCCTAAAACATGGACAGGAACAAAACAGTTTACCTCTTCATGGGAATGAAACTTTCCACCATTGTTTGGTCACCAACCTCAACTCTCTCTTTCTTGCATTCCAGAGTGTGAGGTCTATTATTCTGCCTCAGAACAGTTTTGTTTTTGAGGTGACAGATTCCCTCTTGTAGGGTTTTTTTCTTATGTAAGGCAAGCTTATCATAATTTGTGTCACGTTTTAATTCATTTTTGTGAAACACAACAAGTGAAACACAGCGCACTGAACTACTCTATCCTTTAGCTATATTTTCTAGGTAAAATGGAATCAGATTGAAATCCTCCTGAGCAGGATGAAAACAAGGGCGGTGTAGCAAATGTTTATTAATCCAATAGTAATGCTGATGTGGAGGTGATTGCCCAATGTTCTTTTGGCTCTCCTGGTGATTGGACACCACCAGCACAATGGAAAATCAAAATACACCTGGTGGCTTGGTAGTAGAAGAATATGTCCGGAATTAAAATCAGATGGATTAACATCAGTTTGCCGGTATAATGTTCACATAGCATCCGATTCCTAAAATAGCTGCTTCTGCTTCCATCTCTTCTGCTTCTTCCCACTCCATTAAAGGTCAGGGGTGTAACTCCTTTCTGCCAATGTTGTTTGGTGGTTAATATGTGGATGTCAGACCACCAAGGAATAGCAGGTGCTTAAGGTGCCTGGAGTAGGAACTGGCAAAGCACTCCAGTATTCCTGCCAAGAAAACTCCATGGACAAGGGGTCACGAAGAGTCGGTCACAACTGTAATGAGGCAACACACACACACACACACACACACACACACACACAGGACAAGGATCTGGGAGACTCAAGTTCACCCACCCACCCACATAGTCCTGTCCTCAGGACAACCATGGGTAACATTTTACCGGGCACTCTTTCTGAGACGCATTTGCCCCTGACAGAGTTGGTGTGAAGACCAAGTGAGGAGGAGAGGAGCTACATGTGCTGACTTGTCAGTATTGGAAAAAAAGACAGAATAGATGGCAAGTCCTTTCTGAAAAGCCAAAGGAGTAGCTGAGTACCAGTCTGAAGGATTTCAAACCAGTCTTTTAAAAGAGATAAGCAATGAAAGCCCTCTGCCTGGATGAGTGAGTTGGTTAGTGGACCTTCTCCTAAATTCCAAAATTTTAAATCTCCAGCTTTTCCTGTTACATATATGAAGATATTTGTAGCTTTATACAACATTAAAATGAACAAAATAAAATTCTTACCCATCCTTACTTGCAACTGCTCTCAGACATTTGTCACTATGCCTGTGCCATTCCTTTGTTTACAGGTAACCAAGTCATCATCAAATACTCAGAGAAACAAGGATGTTCTGCAAAGCAGACCACAAGTAAGTTTAGCAATGAGTACAAAACAAAAACAACACAGAGAGAAACACCCAGTGGTTTCCTGCTTTTCACTCTTGAGTGTTTAAAGGTCAAACTTAATACATTGGAGAGAGCCCATCATTAGATAAGGGAAACCCTGAAGTGCCAAAAACATCTTACTGGCAAAGTATGCCCCCCCCCACACACACTCATTTCACAGTTTGCAAAACAGCTTGCCTTGTTTTGTGATTGATTGCCCAGACCAGCCCCGTAGTTAAAAAACAGGTTTTATTTGCAAGTCTAATTTCTCAGGCGCAAAGAATAATATTTCCAGAACACTTATATAATTTCAACTCTAAAAACATGCAATTCATAATGTATAGTTTGACCTTCTTCATTTCACAATACACAAGAACATCACAGGTGAGTCTATCAGGAAACATTATACCTATTGGCATGGTAATTTGCCAAGTGAATTCCAAAGGCACTAGGATCTTGCAAAAACCAAACACTGGCTAACTCATAGTTCTATAACTTAGAAAAATTCACCGGATGAGTGATGCAGCTGTTTAAAAATAACACCCCCCAGGATCTGTGATTATTAGCAATGGCTGCTTTCTTGTCATTAGTGGTATATATGGGGAAAGCTCAAATATTTGATGTGAAGGCGTACTTGGGTATACAGTCAGCTGTCCGTTGTGACTTGAGTGGCACTTGTTCAGTTCTTTTCAAGTGGTTTGTGGAGAGAGAGAAGCTACAGCTGCTCCCGCAATGTACAAGCTGACAGAAAATGGGAGCATCTCTCCAAGGTAGGGTGGGAGCAAATTCTTCCATTTTGGTTTCTTTCTCTTCATTTTCATTCTTCTCAGATTTCCTGCCCCGTTTCTGTATCAGTTTACAAAAAGAAAGGGGGGAAAGTCAGTGCGAAAATGTGCACACATTTCGTGAACGTCACTCCCAAATTCACACATTTTGTACTCAGTTTTGCCAGGGAAACTCTCAGAAGGAGGAAGATTTAGGCTAATACACTATGCTTTGTTTGACATTTTTACTAATGGACACATTTTTTGTCTGCCGCTTCCTCTAATCCATGCAATTTTATGTACATGCTAAGCTGTTTAGCACAACTATAAAGTTTCTAATACAAAAATGTGGAGAATTGCCTCTCTATAAAATATATATAAATACAACTTTATTAATTAAAAGCCCTATTCAGAATTGATGTGAATAATATCCATACCAAAATTTACAAATCTCTGTTAATGCTGAATCTGAATACTGTATCAAACTATAACAGCATTTTGTTTCATGTACTGGATTGGGGAGTAGAATTAGATGTGTGTAATGAAATGCAAATCTAATTTCTCCTCACGTCAAAGCAAAACTTTGTTACTTGTGGATATATGCCTACAAAAAATGCAGGTTTTGCATTTCTGCCCTTTGTCATCAGCATTATCTCTTTGCAGGGGGAATCTCTTCCTAAACAGGCTTGTACATTTTATGTGTGGAACAATGTGAACTAGGTTTAATGATGGATTGCTGGCTTCTGCAGTGTTACGGCCAAAGTCCTATTGCACAGTATAGTAAATTGCACATTGTACTTAGAGTAGGCCTATATTTGAATCAATGGAACCTATGGAAAAGTTGACTTCCTGAATCCCCATTTATTCAATGTCCATTGAATAAATTGAGATTTGGGAAGTCAACTTGTCCATAGATGCCATTGATTCAAATAGGCCGACTCTAACTACAATGTACTATGCAAAGTACAAAAGTAAACAGCAACTGCAGTAGGTCCCTTTGCATCAATGGAACTTATGGAAGAGCTGACTCGCTAACCCCCTCTGATTCAATGGGCCTATTCTAGTGCAATGTTTTACTATGCTATGCAACATGATTTTGACTAATGTTTTCCAAATGGCTTATTATGCGGACTATCATAGGCAAACATAATTGTAGTTACGGCTTGCACCAGTGGGTTGGAACCGTTGGGAACCCACCAAAACCCACACTTCTGTTGGGCTTCTGGCACTGTCTCCTGAGGTCACTTCCTTACTGCCACTCATTGTTGATTTGCTGCCCTCAAGCACACGCCACAGTGATGAGTGAGATGGAGCACCACCCTTGGTTAGCACTCCTGTCTTCTTCTGGACAGTTGCAGAAGGTGGGGCAAAGGAAAATAGAAATAAATAGACAACACTGACTGTCGTAAGGGGGAACTGGTCCAAGTTGGGAGCTTGCCTGAACTATCCCCAACTCTCAAATCTGGAGCAGACACTGATTGCGATTGGTGAACAGCAGGAGAACTGCCAGAGATACTCTGGACTGAACGTTCCTGTGCTAGCTGGTGATTCTTGTGTTATTCTTACACATTTTTCTTTTGTTGTTTTGGATTATGACTTTGTGAGTGTATCACACAAGTGCTGGCACTGCAACCCCCAACATGGCAGCATCTTACAATTGAGCTCTCTGTATTGTTACACTAAATATGAAATTATACATGGTGGGGTGAAAAGGAGAGGTGTTAATACTCTATTAATCCAGCTGATACAGACTTCCTGTTGACAGCTATGGACTTTTGGCAATTCTTTGACAGCTCCTTCCCAGCATAAGCTTGCAGGGAATGCTATTAAGCAACACATGCTGCTTGTGAGCCTCCCGTTGACATCTGCCTGGCCACTGTAAGATAAAATTTCTGGCCCTTCTTTTTCTTGGAGACCTTGGTCTTATTGCAGGCATGTCGAAACTTTGGCCCTCCTGATGTTTTGGACCACAACTCCCAGAATTCTACGCTTAGATTACCAATGGCAAAGGACTGTGAGAGTTGTGGTCCAAAACATCTGGAGGGTCAAAGTTTGGACATGCCTGTCTTATTGGTAATCCACACTGGATAGGAACTACTGAATCAATGGGACTCATGTAACTGTTGACTCAGAACTGATTCAATGGGTGTACTTCAGTTGGACTGGCAATTGGAATTAAGTCAACATGCTTGCTTCAGCTATGGAGCTCTAATTGGCTCCTACAAACACACATGGTTATCTATCTTATATTATCTTATGATAATGAGACCAAGGAACGAGACCTGATGGGCTTAACGTCTTTGATGTTTTTCTGCTGGAGATGATCTTAACTAAAATTTTGAAAATGTGTGTAGAAGCAAAGACTTGGACAGCTTTGAAATGTTACTGCATATAAGGATCGAGTCATTTTCCCCCTAGTGAAATATTTGTAGCAAGAGCGCCATAAATGCTAAATATGACGGCAGCATGAATCATGTCCAGCAGCAATTTATTTTAATCACCTGGTTAATGATTTTATATTTTTTTAAAGTACATGAAAAATGTATTGAAGACATTATTAACTATTAATTTTGTAGCATCAATAAGGTTTTCACTTCAAGTGAAGTGGTAACGTGCCAAGGCGCCTTTCATTATTGGAATCCCGTTACTTCCCACTTTGTCATATATTTTACTGGGACCTATAAGGTGTATGATACTTGCTGAAACAGCAATAGTATTAGCATTAGTCACCAGAAGTACGCTCAGTCTGTCGAATCCAATTAAAAATCAGTGACTATCATTTTTTTTTAAAAAAAAAAATCTTCATTTTGCCTGAGGATTGGATAATACATTTATCAAAGGCACTTTCAAAGATGCATTTGGTAACTTTAGACCAGTGATAATTCAATAACAGAGAAGTTCTCAGGGACAGGATTCCAGTGGATAGTGCAGAGCCAAACACAAAAGGGTTGGTCAAAGAATAGGAAACTATGTCCATTTAAAGCTTTGACTCCCTTTAGGATTATCATTTCAAATTCCAGCACACGTTTAAAAGAAGAACAAGAAGAAAAGCTAGCAAACAACCCATTGATAGTGTTATGAGAAAAGGGGCTTGGCCATCAGGAGAACTCCCGAGAGTCTATCCCTGCATGAAGGTGTGGTCAAGGGTAGAGATGGGCACGACTCAGAAAAATTGTTCGTTTTTGTTTTCGTTTTCGGCTAGGGGTCCGTTTCGGCTCTTTTCCATTTTCGTGAGCTAATTTCAAAATTTTTCATTTTCGTTTCGTTACGTAAGGAAAACGAAAAAACGAAAACGAAAACGAAAATTTTCCGTTTCTTCCCATTTAGCTCCATTATGTGTTTTTCCAGTAACGAAAAACGAAAATTGGCTCGAAATTAGTCATTTTGTTTCCGTTTTCGTTCCAGTTCTGAGCCGTTTTTCGTTTTTCGTTTCGTTACGTAACGGAAACGAAAAACGAAAACGAAAACGAAAGCTAAGTCGTGCCCATCTCTAGTCAAGGGATCTCTAGTGTTGGGAACGGTCACCACCAGTACTTTTGCTACATCAGAGATATCTGGCTATACAGCTCAGTGAGTTAGATTTGTGACTGCAGAACCAGAGGTCAGAAGCTTGAACCTCCATCAACCCTCTCATAAAAGGAGGCAGCCTATTCTGGCCCTGAGCAAGCTGTACAACTCCAGGGTGCACCCCCACACACACACACAAAAAAGGAATGCAAAATCACTTGGGAGTCATGTGAAAACGAAAGCACACCCTCTTTGAATTCAATGGTTTTTACATATCAGGTCATAATAAAAATCATCTGGTCCTTTGCAGGCCTGAAAAATTACATAAATGCAACCTCAGATGAACAATAACACATTACATATTACACCGTGTAATGATTTATTTTACAAAACTAAAGCCAAAATGGACACACCAGGAGTGAAAAACAAAGTATGCTTTATGATTCAATAGTTTGAAGCAGCAATAACTTGAAAAAAGTTTTTTCTGTAGGACTTTGTCTCACATTGTTTTGGAGGAACACTCTTTGCAATGGTGTTTCAATTCAGCAAAGAGGGACAAGTAAGCATTAGTTCAAAACAAAATCATAAATTTTATTCACTTAATCCACAGATCTGACTTACTGCTGCTTCCATTTGTGCCTGGTTTCAAAGCTAGGTGTCCCATTCATTCACCCATTTCTTCCCCACCTCTCCCACCCCAAACCCACATGCACTCATATTCAGAGCACGGTGAGTCTTGGAATACAGCAGGAGGGAGAGAATGCAGGTAGGGGCCTGGCACTTTACTTCCTGCCTGCCTGGCTAGACATGTGGTTCCCTTGCCTTTACTGGACCAACTACCACTGGCTTCAGTTCAGTGATGCAGAGTTCGGGGCGCTATGCATCCATTTTGAGTTTTAGTCTGCACTTTACAGTAGTTATCCAAGGTGCTGAGTCTAGGGTTCCACATTCAGGATAGCTTCTGCAGAGAATAAAACGTAAAGCAGCTTCATAACACTTCTGAAACTGGAGTCAGCAGCTGCCACTGCTCCATTTCCATCAATGGGCGTAAGGCTGATGGGGTGTTTCGCACATGGAGCCGTGCAGCAGAATAGCTCAAACCATTCTAAGAGAAGCCAAGTGGGCCTTTCCTGTCGCCCTTGGCTGTCCTTTGTGCGTAACACTCCCACTAGGCCAGCTGCTCTTTCACCAAACTTCCTAACGGCACCCTTGAATTTCACAGTTCTGCTGCCATGAGCCTCATAGACTCCTTGGGTGTTTGCTCTCATTGGCTACTGGGTTTGGCAGTGAACTGCCTGGAGAAAGACTTACGGGGTGGTCTAAATAAGAACAGGCTTCTCATGCTTCCAAGAGGTGGGATAGCAAAGACAAGGCAGCAAAGACTGAGACAGAGTCATCAGAAGCTGATAGCAAGACCAAAAATAGATCACAGAGTCCAAGGAAGCAAATTCTCTTGTTGGGGAGGGGTGGCCTAGGCTCATGCTTGAAGCCCATACATGGTCCTTAAAACCGTCCACTACAAAATCATTTCCCAAGAGCATCCTTTCCCCCTTTGCCTGCAAGCCAGAGCTCAGAAAAGTAGGTGTATGACCCATGTTTGTTTGAAGAACGGGGGTGTGACTTAAGAAACAGCCTTTTACAACTGCCCTTCTTGCCTCTAACAAGACTCCTGCCCGGCTGCAACATCACCTAGCCATGGATTTTAAGAACATCATCTAATTAAGGACTTTAAAAGTAACTTCCCGGTGAAGAACATCTTTCACCATGTCTGAACTTCTAGGAGAAGAAGGGTGATTTACTGCACTCGAAAGCTTGCAATATTCCTTTTTTAATTTTTAATAGTGGCCTATGAAGGTTTCGCCTGTAACTTATTAGTCCAAAACAGTAACTCTCCCAAGCTATCTTAAGGACAAAATCTCCCTTTATGCATCCGCCAACTTCTCAGGTGCACTTGGTGGGCATGCAGGAAAGGGCCTTCTCAGTTGCTGCTCCCAGACTTTGGAGCTCCCTCCCAGAGGAGGCCAGGCTGGCACCATCTTTGCTGTCCTGCCACAAGCAGACAAAGACCTTTCTCTTCAGGCAAGCTTTCTCTGCCTGAGTGGGATTTTGTAACAGATTATTGTATTGTACAGCATTACATCCTTTAACATAACACACTTCAATGCAACGTGCATGTATATCAAAGAGTCTACCCACCGTTAAATATCCACTAACTTTCTTACCAAACAACAATGATCTCATGCTATGTATATGTATTTGTATTTACCAAGTTATATCTCTCTCTTCTTATGTCTGAGGAAGTAGACTTGACCATGAAAGCTCAAATTAAAATATAAGAGGCTTTACGATGTCAGCATATTTGGGTCTTTTTTATTTATTTATTTATTTATTTATTTATTTATTTATTTATTTATTTATTTATTTATTTATTTTAATTTAATTTAATTTAATTTAATTTAATTTAATTTAATTTAATT
>JAHTLZ010003542.1:51113967-51141109 GCA_023846285.1 Phrynocephalus versicolor | reverse complement strand
TTTAATTTAATTTAATTTAATTTAATTTAATTTAATTTAATTTAATTTAAGAGTGTTTTTACCCCCCTTTCTCCTTAGAAAAGGACCCAAGGAAGCTTATATTAATGAGGGATAGTATACAGTCCAGTACAATTAAGATATATTCAAGTATTGAGAACAGGGAATTGAGGGGCATCTTACAGCATTAAAAGACAACCTTACATTAAAGCTACAAGAGAACACAAGCAGTTAGAGAGTAAATATGCTATATAAAAGTTACAAGTGAGGGAAACTAACATTGAAAACATAGTGTCAATGCAATCACAAAAGTCTATAAACACAGACTATGTGATGGTGTATGGTAGATTCATATCAAAGTCACATAATAGATAGTCCATCATTCAGGGAAAGCTTGCCTGAAGAGTCTGCCTGTTTCTGGAAAGACATCATGTTTTTATTTTTATTTTTACCTACAATGCTTTGAATGTGTTTTTGGTTTTACTTTTGTGCACAATTAGTGCAGTATTTATTTAATCCTTTTAAATATTTTAATATGCTGTTTTTTGTTTTAAACTTTTTCAAAAATAATGTAAGCTGCCTTGGATCCTCTTTAAGGGGAAAGGGCAGGGGTTAAAAATAATTTAGAAAAAAAAGCACAGCTGTATCTTGGGGGGGGGAGATTCAATAAATTGCCACCCTTAAGATGTTTCTTGTAATCTCTCATATACGTTCTGTTTAAAGCATTTAGCACAGTGGTCCAGGAGGAGGGGCTTGAGCTATAAGCTACCTAGACTGGGAGAGCAGATATTTCATGACAAATATTACAGATCCATAAACGAGGCTAAACAGAAGCAAGGACATGCCTGAAGTCACATTCGCAGCCTTGAAGCTTGTAGCCCGGTTTCCCCATTCTAGTTCCACTTCTCCATCTACAATATTTTTTTTCTTTTTTTAAAAGACAAACACACACCACCAATTCTAGACACATGGCAGTGATTTGAGAAGCAGGGCTGGACCCTTAGCGATCTAATGGCCACGGTTTCCTCTCAGATAGGTATCTGGAGGGTATATTATGGGTGGTGGAAACAGCTGACAGAAAATCCCAAAGTCCATATTTTATAGCAAAATAGAACAAAAGGATTACACAGGTGACACTCAGAATCAAAAGCTACTTGGCAAAGTAAGTACAGTACAGAAGGCAGAACTTGGTGGGACTTCCTGTACAAGGGATCTGCTCAACCGGAGGACACACACAGCCGCCTCCAAAGCAGTGAGTTTGGCTTACTTCCCTGTGAGGCAGATGAAATCATGCCTGTTGCCACCTAAAGAGCGAACTCCGTCTCGGGCCATTCAGTCGAGAGGATGACATTGCCTTCGCTTGCTCTATGTATGAGAATCGGAGCTAGCAGATAGGCTTCAGAAAAAGAGGTAAACCGGAGCAGCTCACGCTCCCTAACTGGAAGGGCAACCGAAAGAAAATGTAGAGAGGCGGCAGGGGGAAAGCACTTTGTGCATGGTCAGAGGCACGCTTTCACGCGCTCGGAGTGCTCTCCGACCGCTGGAATGCTGCGATGAATCCCGTTTTTGGGGGTGCTCTTTAAGCCCTGGGGATGCCCGAGGGCATGAATTGACGTGGGTCGGAAGCAAGCATTCCTTGGCCGCCTCTTTGGGGGATGAGCGCGGGGAGAGTGGAGCGCGCGGAGGCTGCGCTGGGGGCTTGCCTCCCTTGGGCCGATCCCCGCCGCGAAAGGTCGGGAATCCTCGCCTCGGGTCCCTTTCCAGCTTCCTCCCCTCCTCAAACCCATCACGCCGGAGATTTTTTCCAAGCTGACTCACAGAATGCAAGGCAGCCTCCTGTCATCCCCCCCAGCGCGCGCGGCGGCGGCAAGCTGTTGCTTGTGTGTCGTTCCGGCGTTCCGAGCCCCGCCCCGCCCCGCCCCGCCCCGCTCGCGCCGTGGCTGGCTGGCTGGCGGGGAGGCCGGAGGGGGCGTGGCCGGCTGGGAGACACGCCCCCCTCCCGGGACCCGCCCACCGCTCCCGGCTCGCTCTCTTGAGCAGGGACCGCAATGATTTAGAAGTTCAGGAATCCCACGTGACGTCACGGAGGGGTGATGTAATGCTTCTCTAAATAGAACGTATTGTAACCTTCTCGCAGTCCAACGTGGTTCTTTAGCCCAGGCTGCTGGTCCCTGCTTGCACTTGCCGGGTAAGTCCCTAAAAATACGGAACGGTCTCACTCTTTTGGGGTGTCTTCTTTTCCCTCCGCTTGTCCGAATCCAACTTTCCAGGGCGCTTTTCCCACACGGCTCGGCGGAGCCTCTGCGAAAAGTTCTCGTGGCTTGCAAGCGATCATCTCGGTGCGTGTGCGTGTGTGTGGGTCAATGCTTGTGTTTTCCTCTCTCTCTTTTTTCTCTTTCTCCGACCTCCGTGTGGGAATCTAGCACAGGGGAAAGGGAAAAAGCACGAGGGAGGAAAAGTAA
Source organism: Phrynocephalus versicolor (assembly GCA_023846285.1). Lineage (NCBI taxonomy): Eukaryota > Metazoa > Chordata > Lepidosauria > Squamata > Agamidae > Phrynocephalus > Phrynocephalus versicolor. The sequence goes on along the minus strand of JAHTLZ010003542.1, from coordinate 51,138,650 downwards.
AATGCCAAACAGAAGAGTTAAAGAGTGAAGGGGGGGGGGAGAATGATCAAGGAGGCATAATTGGGGGGGGTGGGGAAGCAACCGGTGCTTTCCGCGTCTGGCTTGCCTTGTTTCTGCCTTGTTTGGTTGTTTTGTCTGCGGTTGAACCCGGTTACCGATTAGTTTGACTTTTCGCTCGGAAGAGGAACAGGCACCTCTTGGCCAGGAGGCGCCCGGGACAGGTCGGCGGCAACTGGGCTTGAAAAAGAGTGCAAAGCGGAGGAGGAAGATGCGGTCGGGATGCGGAAGGGAGAGCATTTGGGCTGGTGTTTCGGTTCCTCTGCCCCGCGCACCGACGTTTGCGTGGGTCGTTGCTCTGCCCGGGGATCGCGTCCGGGGAGTTTTGAATGGCGGGGGACGGGGGAGGGGAGGAAGAAGCGCCAGGGGCCACGCGATCGTGGCTCCTAAAAGGCAGGGCGGAAGAGTGCGTGGGAAAGTTTGAGAGCGTGTCCCCGCGTGGAAGCCCAAAAAGTCGTGGAGAAAGTCGCTTGCGGGCCAGCGGGAGGATTTCACGCCAGTGTTCCGGAGCCGCTGAGATCCCCTCGGCGGTCCATCGCTCGCGGCTGCCCAAGATTTGAGAAGTGGGGCGGCGGAGTTTGGCAACTCGAGCAACCCTTGCCTAGGGGATTGACAGGAGCGTGGCGGTTTCCCCCGAAGAGGAGAGCTCTGGGCACTCCGCATGTTCTCAGAAACACTCTTTCCGCCCGCGTCCCGTGACATCTTCCCTGACACTTCAAAAAAATCAAGAAGGTCCCGAGTAAATAAATAAAGCTATGGCTCTCGAGGTACCAGATGCCTTTTAGGCTACGATTTTATCCAAATCGCTTTACCAGGAGCTGGCCACCTAAATATGGGGGACCAATTAGCCAGAGGGATAGTTACACAGTGGGTTTTCTCTCCCCTCCAGTCCACCTTTCTTGGGGAGGGGGGGGGGGGGGGAGAGAGCGCTCCCGCGCTCCCCCCCCCCCCTTCTAGCGGGGGGGTTTTCCCGCCCCCTTCCCCCCCCCCCCCCCGCTGACTTCAGCTCTCTAGCGCTGAAACTTCTCTCAACTCTTCTCAACGCGCGTCCCTCTGCATCTTAAGCGACCGAGCGAAGTTTAATTTCTCGTCGGGCGGCTTTTTTGGTTTGGCGGGGCGATCCTCCACTACAAAACCCATCGCCACCGCACATCGCTCCCCTTGCTGCCCCCCCAACCCGCCAACACCCCATTGCATCCTTTACACGAGCCCCCTTCCCGGGGGGGGGTGCTGTCGGGCGGGGGCTGTGGGGATCTGTATATATTTGGTTGCTAGGTGGCTGCATCGCTATGTCCTGCTCCACCGCCAGCGCCACCCCACCCCAACACACACCGGGTCGCCCCCGCCCTATTTGACATGATCTTTGGTAGCCTGATCCAGTGATCCAGGGGCCATTACGTCATGCTGCAGACGAGCAAGAGTGTGATTAAGAAACTCCGATATCGGGGGCTGGTTGGGAGGAGCGAGGGCAGAAAGGCTGAGGAAGCCCTCCGTGTGACATGTAACTCCCCACGCCCGATCCTTTAGATCCCCCGTTGGTTGGGAGGCGATCTCCGGACCGTCACGGGATTGGCTAAGCTTCTCCCTTCCAGAATGCGGAGACCGTGAAGGTGAGAGCGCGCGGGAAGGGCTGGTGGGCGGGCGAGATACCTGCTGCGGAGCTCAAGTCGCCGCCTGCGTTATTTAAGCCCAGCCGCGCTGCGCGATCGCCAAGTAAAACTTCACAAAAACAGGCAGCCGAGAGGTTTAATTCTTGTCCTCTCCCCCCGATCCTCTGAAACGGGGACAAATACGTAAGTAGCTGGCGTTTCCCTTCATCTTCGCGATTCAGGAGGGCTCGGATGAGGACCTCATTTAAGAAATCTGAAAGTTGAGTCATGGCTACTGGACTTCTTTTTGAGAGATAGAAACGTTTGCTGTTCATCCAAACAGCTTCATCGGTCTGTTTGGATGAACAGCGAAACCTTTCTATCTCTCAAAAAGAAGTCCAGTAGCCATGACTCAACTTCCAGATAAACGCACCTGGATGACTGAGAATCTTCACAGACGTTAAGAGAGGGTGTTTAAAGATTTACCCCGGGAACAAAATTCTGCCTAGAAAGGTGTCCCGGACCGTTCTCACCCCCAGATGTCCCTTATTCGGAAATCTCATTTTGGTTTCCTTGACTTATTCCCCACCCCCTCCCCCAAGTTCTTGAAAAACGCAGGTGTTTTCACTTGCCACCTTGCTCTGGTCGGGATCGGGCTAAATTGTCTGAAAGCCTGGCAGCTCCACCGAGTCTTAAGGACAACTCGTGAGTGCGCGGGGCTCCTTGCCTCTGGACGCCGGCTGTCTGCGCGGGTACGCGTAGGCAACGCGGATAGACGGTACATAAAAAGGCATGCAGAAACACCGTTTCAATTCAGATTCCTTTGGGGATCAGGGCAACGCGACTAATGAGGGCCGGGGAGGTAGTTGCAGAAGTTTTGAGAGCGGCGGTCTTTGGCATCTGTTACTTTTACGCTTCGGATTACTTTTTCAGCAAGAACTTGAAACGGCCAAAAGCGGGCAGGCGGGCGGGCGGGCTGGGAGGGGAGTGAGAAACTGAATTCCTTCTTTGGGTCTTTTATCCCCGTGCAGGTTGCAAAAGCCCCCGAGAGAAGTGTGATTAATGATCAGCGATAAGTGATTAGTGGGTTTTTTTATTCAAACTGTTACCTCTGACCAGAAGCACACATCAGAGGATTAAGAGGCTCTTTTAGATAAATGCTCATTAGTGGAAGGGGGAGAAAGCAATGATAATAGGCAGGCATAAAGGGACAACTTTCTAGGAAAATCATTCCAGTCTTTGGGATAATAAGCTCTATTCACGGGAAAGCACTTTAATTTAAAAGTTGCTTTTATCTTGTAAATCAAAGTTTGATGTAAAAGTCCACTGGGCTATTATAACCTAGATTTTCCCATATCCACAAAACAGAGATTATCCTAGTTGGGATATTTCTTTTTCATTTAGAGAAACAAATGGGTTCTTGAAAGAAACTGAACACTCTCCACTCCGAAGTAACTTATGGTATGGCACAGTTCTGGGGAGGTATAGTTTGGGATTATGAATGAACACTGCATGTCACAGCTTGCTTGATGTCCTTTGGTGTTTACAACAAAGTTGATTCTGTCCCAGGTTTGAGGCTAGATAGACAGTTCTTTACAATTGTTGTCACATATTCTGTGCAAGTTCAATGTTCCTGGAGGTGGGGAATCAATTTCATTGTTTAAAGAATACTTAGGGGCAAAAGAGAGGAAGGTGCATGACAGGTAGCAAGTACTATGACCTTAGCATTAGATTAAAATAATGTCCTGTAGTATCACAGCTACGCACAGGTCTTGTCCAACAGTTGAGATGCTGGTAGTCTTGCACTCAGAACTGTAGTAGATTTAGAACAAGATTTCATCTGAGGTTAAGAAAGAAAGAAAGTAAGTAAGGAAGGAAGGAAGGAAGGAAGGAAGGAAGGAAGGAAGGAAGGAAGGAAGGAAGAAAGAGTCACTTTCATTATCTTAAACTTGATAAGGGTAAAACATTCTTCCTGTTGATGGATCATTGGCTATATTTTCTTAAAACAAAGATTATGGAAGTCTAAAATACAAGGCTCATTTTATTTTGTAAGGGGTTTCTGCTATTGCTGTTGTCATTTTAGTTATAAATCAAATTCCTATTGGAAGAAGAGACCTTTATAAATTGGATTCTGTAAGGCGAGGCAGCAGTTGTCTCATATAACTTTGTTACAAATGCTCATACTCTGTTCTTTTAAGGTTAGAGTTTTAGTGTATCTTTTGAAAGAGTTCTGCAGGGCAGATCTATGTACTGTACTCTTGATGAGTTGGGGTGCAAAAATAGAAGGAAGAATAATCTTTGAGAATGACGTGCTATTTAGATTTGTGGCATAGATAGTTGGAATTATACTACTCTCTGTCTAGTAACATATCCAGACTTTTAAAAAGTTACGTGCGAAATATCCAGATCCACTGATAGAGCAAAAGCAGGGAATGCCCACTGTTTTATCTTGCTTTTGGAATTGGGTTGTGAAAGTGCTGAAAAGATATGGTTCAAAAAGCAGGGAAATCAAGGTAAAGTGGAACATCTATATTTCATTATGATCTTTAAGAAGACTACACACATATATCCGAGTATTATGTGGAATGATATTTAGAATGGGTCTGTAATGTTTGCTTGTTTGTTTTGAGATTTGGATAAGTTCTCAACTTTTTAAGGCAGGTTTATACCTTGCAAAAGAAACTTGTAAAGCATTGCACACAAGCCAGCATTCTCCAATATATTTGTTTTACATCTGTTTCCCATCCTCTTCCACAAAGCTAAAGGTCCCATCCCCCATGTTATACTCAGAACAGTCTTGCAAGGTAGCTAACCCAACAGAGAGCAAGTGGCCTGAAGTCATGCCATGTTCTTTGTGGCTACCTGTGGCTTCATACCTAGGTCTCTACAGTCATTGTCCCAAGGACTATTGGGACAAAGGCTATAACCACTTGGCCACACTGGCTCTCTAACATGAAAACCACTCCCCAGTAGAAAATAGTGCACAACTATTTATATGTGCTCCATGCCGGCTCCTTTTATATGTGTTTCATGCTGTGAAAGAAAGGTGAGTGTGATGATGGCCTATAGCTAGTGTGATCCAGGTTCAGTAATTTATCCATGATGATTTTTTCTTGTGCTTTCTTTTTTGTTTTCATTTTAGATCCAGATCATTGAGCTGCTATATTGATGTATAGCTATTGGGTCATGCAGAGTTCTGAGTTTTCAAGTTGTAAACTATCCAAATTCGTGTGTTTACTAAAAGGGCAGTATATAAATCGCATAAAGCAATAAACACAGCCACCTGTGTGATTTCTTATCACAGAAGTGTAGTTCTGTATTAGAACTCTACAATGTTGGAAACAGTTCTTTGCAGGACCTGTTTGCTCATGTTAGTGTGTGCTGTCAAAAGCTGCAGGTTCGGCTGTGGCTTCTGGCTACATATACATTCAGTGAGCTAGCGACCACTATGTATTGTGAGCTGCCAAGTCAGTTCTGACTTCTGGCAACCCTTTTTGGGGTTTTCTAAGAAGAAGAGGTTGACCATTCCTTCTTCCTGGGGACAGTCTGGCGCTGCGCACCTTGCCCAATGCCACAGGCTGGCTCCATTTGCAGGAGACATAGTGGGGAATTGAACTTGCAACCACTGGCTCTGCAGCTAGATACCTAAACCACTGACTATAAAAAAGGCAGCTAGATGAGGCCATGCCTACTAATGAGCATCAGGTCTTTTTATAAAGCTAATGGCTTCAGTCTTTTGAACCTTGGCTTCACAGCAGCATTCATGAAGCTTCCATAGCATGGAGGTAAAACAGGTAAAGGTTCCCCCCACACATGCCTGCTAGTCGTGTCTGACTCTAGGGGTGGTGCTCATCTCCGTTTTCAAGCCAAAGAGCCAGTGTTGTGCACGTCCATGGCCATGTGGCCAGCATGGCCGAATGCATTTCTGCACACGGAACACTGTTTACCTTCCCGCTTTTTACGGCAGTACCTATTTATCTACTCGCACTTACATGCTTTCGAACTGCTAGGTTGGCAGGAGCAGGGTTTAACAGCGCGAGCTGGCTCCACTGCGTGGCACCTGGGATTCAAACCGCCGAGCTGCTGACTTTGCAGCTGACAGTTTCAGCGTTCTAGCCCACTGAGCCATCACACTCAGGTAACTATAAACCCCACGGCATTCAGTGAATAGTTCTCACAGGTAAATGGGGATATAGCATTCCAGCATTAGGATACTTTGCGGAAGAGATTTCTATTGGCAAATATTTCTTTATGCTTCCAGTTTGACTTAAGTCGAAATAAATTAGTTGAATCCATCCCCGGAACTTAAACTGAGAAGATCAAATCAAACATATTTCTGTTACTTTAAGGGAGCCCTTCAGCACAATTCAGAATTGAAACTATTTATCAAGATGGTCCAGAGAGTAAATTAATGTCTTGGGTCTGAGTGACTTTGGAATATTATTTTGCTCCTTGAAAGAAAAAGTAATGTTTTCCCTGGAATTCAGCCTCTGGAGGTCTATAATTAATCACCTGGCAGATTTTGTGTAGGCCTCAAAACTTAACAAACCATCTTTGGTATGTTCTACCTTTAAGTAAAAGCCCATTCTGGGTATGTCTGAAATTTCATACGACAAACTGCCTTCCTGATGAAAGATCCAATTAGTCCTGAGACTTCTATTTCACTATTTGAAGGTTCCATCAACATTTCTTTTCTTTTGCCAAAGTCTTTTATTTCACAACACTTAAGTCTTTCATTCAGCATGTTGACACGATCGTCAAAAGGACAGCGTACTTTGGGTTTAATTGTTTACTAGCTATTCCTGTGTCTGTTGTACTCCATAAAACTATATCTCAGCATGGAAAAAAAAAAGAGATTTGAAGTCTATATCCAGACTGGGATCCTACAGGCTGCAGAATTTCACCCCCACCTAGTTCTGCCACGTATGTGCTGTGTGTTTTTACTAAATGATCATGCCCTGTACCTTAATTTGAGTTCTCTCTGTTGTTCCTGTATGCAAGCTTTTTTATGCTGGGGAGGAAGAACAATTATTTTAAAAGCCCACTCGGTTAAAAAGACTTTGAGGGGTTGTTAGTTCAAATCCAATCATATACTCTTACTCAGTCTGCTAAACTAAATCAAAGGAATGCATAGGAATGAGGGTAACCTACCTTCAAATAGTGTGTGGCTAGAGAAGAGATACAGTTCTGGGCTGCTGTTTGGCAAAGTCTTGGATTGTCTGGATTGCACAGTTGTGTGCTGAGTTGTAGCACTGGCGTTCCAGGTGCAGAATATTAGCAGACTGTATTTTTGAAGGCTGTGTAATTCGTGGACGATGCTGTACATGCCATAGCTACCTCTGGGGCAACAGAGCAAAAAATGCAAATCGTTTAAAAAGCAGTATATTTCCCCCTCCAAAATTAATTTATGAATCTTAAATCTTGATGATGACTCAGATTTGTGATTTGCAAAACGTAGCAACTTCAGGGCCATATGTTTCCTTAAAGTATTATATTAGATGATGGAATCAAGTGCAAAAAGACATAACCAAACTTTTCTGAACTTTTTGTGCTTATAACTTGGCACTACCAGGTGCTTTGGAAATAAATCAAATTGAATGAAATGAATCTGGTTTCCAGCTAAATATGTTTAGGGTTCTAGTATGTACCTGAGTCCTGATCACATTTATATTGTTCTGAGCAGAACTAACATCCATGGATTTAGGGTCGGGGTACTAAGTCATTATTTAGATATTTAGTATGATTTTTTTTTTTGGGGGGGGTTACTGTCTTACTAGGTCTCTGTTATGCTATATCGTAGTCTAATGAGAGTACCAGTGTTAAAAGAGGCAGAAATGCTTCTGCAAGGAATTCTTGAACTATTCTCAGAGAAAATTCCATTGCCTTGCAGATTAGGCATCTCTTTCAAAACAGGGTTACTTTTAAATATTCATAAGAGTAATGAAACGTGCCTGGCTGACTCACAATTATTTTATGGTGTTGCTGCATCTGTGTAGTTTTGTAGCAGTTCACGTTTATTTTATAGCTGATGAGGTAAATCTGTAAACTTCAATTACTGTGCCCGTCGTCCATGTTCCTTAATATAATTGCTTAGTGAAGAATAATGGATGCTACCGTCTTCAGTTTGTAAGTAATTATTACGAAGATGTTTTCAAGCTTCCTCCACTTACTATCTTTATAACAACAGCACACCTACTTCTTTATAGTAAATTTTATTTATTTATTTATTTATTTATTTATTTATTTATTTATTTTGTATTATTGTAACTCAGTGTTTTGAACTAAAGGATCCATAAGTCGTGGACAACATTAACATCCAAATTAAACCTCAGATCTGTCAAGGTATAAAATATAATGCCTTTAAAAACCCAAAAAATCATTTATCAGCAAAGCAGTAACAAATGTCCATCTCAAAAAAGCTAGCAAAGAAAATATGGCAAAATCACTGTGTAAGAAGTCTCCAAATTCTTAATGTTCCCTTTAAAAGCATGAACCTTTTAGTGACTGGAAAACTGAAAACTAGGAGATGCAACAGAATGAACTTTCCCTGCATTCCCAGGTGTTTTTTTTTGCCACAACTGAGAAATCTTCTTGTTTGTAACACTCTCTTTCAAATAACTTCATACCAAGATTATCAGGTAGAATAAGGTCTCAATGGCCTATGTCAGTGGTTCCCAACCTTCCTAGTGCCGCAACCCCTTTAATACAGTGCCTCATGTCGTGGTGACCCCTTGCCCTGCTTGGAAGAGGCCACAAGTCCCCTTTGGCAGGACACTGCTGCAGGTGCCATAAAGAACTTCCCTCTACAGGCACCCTCAGCCAATCGCAGCCTCCGGTGCCATTGACTGACATCCTCTCCAACCTATCAAGCTATAACTCACTCTCCCCCTTTCTCCCCTTCCTCTTCCAGACCCAAGCCGTTTGTGCCTGTTTCTTCACTGGCTCATGGGAACCCCTGTGAAATGGTCATTCAACCCTCAAAGGGGTCCCCACCGCCAAGTTGGGAACCACTGGCCTATGTTATGTGTTATCAAATTACATGCAATGCAAAGCAACCCTAATAGAGTTTTCAGTATATGTGAGATGTTTAAGCTGGCTAGAAACCCTTGTCTCCTGCATCTTAGTCTATTATTCTGTCCACTACATCGCACAGACTTCAATGACAAATATCCATTTACTGAGTTAGAATACACTCACTTGTTCAATGGGATTTATATAAATGATGACTTATGATTTAGCAACCCTTCGTTGTTTGCTACTAGCAGACACAGGAGACACTAGATTAACAATAGAGTTACTATATTTCTCTATATTAGTTCCTACTTCTTTGGGGGGGCAGGAGCTTTGTATGTTCATACAGAGATGGAGAAAGTTACTTTTGGGAGGGCTGAATATAACTTTAGTAAACTTCTTTAGTCAAGTGCTACAGGATGAGCCAACATTTATGCAAAGCCATTAATTTAATGGGTTTGACAGTTGGAACAAGCAAGTTGTGTCTTAAATCCCAGAACTGCCCACTGGGATTACAATTTATTTATTTATTTATTTATTTATTTATTTATTTATTTATTTATTTATTTATATACCACACCAATTTCCCGAGAGGGAACTCTGGGCAGTTCACATAAAAACATAAGAAGTTCACAAAATAATAATAATAAATGAAATGACAATGATAATAAAATAAAGGGGGAAAAGCCCGACAACAATTAAATAATTGGCAAGAGGCATAGGACAACTGATGACAGACACAAATGTCAAGACAGGGAAAAGTAATACAGACCCTAGCGATTGCCGAAGGCATCCCTAAACAGCCAGGTTTTAACAGCTTTTTGGATTCATTGCTTTGATTTCAAACTCCTAGACTTTTCTAACCAGCAGGCCACTAGCTGGCATAGGATGTGCTGGGCACAGAAGGCCAAATACACAGTTTTGCCCATCTCTGTGCGTATATTTGACTGTACATGGCTTTAAAGGTCAGTGTCAGCAGGCAGAATTGGGTCCACTGAGAACCCAGGGAAGCTATTTGAAAATTTGCATTGTATGTTCCCTGCCTAGCCGGCTTGCTCTAGTCCGCCATCTGGCAGCTGCATTTTGAACCAGTGGATTCTTCAAAGGCCGACTTAAGTTCCCATACTTAATGAAAAGTTGTCATTCTGAATGTCATGTGTGATTTTTTTTAAAAAGTCTGCCAACGGTAATCATAGCAAAACACTCAGCTGTATGAGAGCTTCCCAGAGTCTGTTTCCTAGATTGTAAAACGGGATACTATAAACAAAAAAAGATGCCCCTCTTTGGATTTTGCGGGTCTCAGATTAGCTCATACAGTTTCCTGAACTTATGAGATGGTGTGCTTTTAATTCTTGCTTTCTTCCTCTGCTCTGAAATGGGAAGAAGTCAACAAAGTAAAAGTAGTTTGAAGTAAATGTTTTAGATAGTGACACTAGTTGGAGTTTGTTTAATTTACATACCGTTCTTTGACTTATCAGCAGCTGTTGTCCTGCTTTTAGAGTGTCACCCTTCTGTTCTAGGTCATGGGCTATGGACCTAGTAGAGTGTGAGATGTACATTTATTGGGCAGTACATGCTGCTGGTTCAACCAAATCAGCTGCGTTGGGTCCCAGGTCATTTCTAGGCATAGTTCAGTGTAGTGACATTTTCTTCCTTACAGGATTTGGGATAGATCAAGCTAGGCTAGGCTGCCTATATGCTAAGGTTTTCTTTGGAGACCATTGTGCAGGTGCACTGGGAAAATATTTTTGAAGGGCAAGTATAAAGAGTACAAGATTATTTAAGACAATCTGCAAATTTTGTGACATTAGGTGTCCCACAGAGGCTTGCAGAAGAGTTTAAGGGCAGTGTCTGAAGTCTTGGGGAATTTCTGTTGTTTGCTTCAGTTCCATGTAGGGTGACAAATATCAGGGTGACATTGGTTTTACAGACCAGTTGATGCTGGGACTCAGTGGCCCAGGACAAAGCAGTTTGCATGTGTATTGAGCTGGTTCCCTTCTGGACTTTTTTAGCCTGCCTGTCTCTGTGACATCACATAGAAAGCCCATCACAGGCATATCTCAGGGGATGGATATTGTTGACCTGACATCCCCAGTCCCAATTGGTATGGACCAGCTGTTCAGTAAGTTGTAGGCCAATTTTTTTGTTTACTTCTTTTTAAAAACTGTTTCCATCCTTTCTCCTTAAAAGGGATCCAAGGCAGCTTGTGTCATTAAAAGACAACATTTAAAACCTAAAACCAGTAAGTATAAAAATATTGTAAAAGAATCTAAGAAATACCACACTAACATGGTAAATAAAACAAGAGATTCACAGCAGCAAGGAAAAATACCTCTCAGATGGCCACCACTAAGGGAAAGCCTGTCTGAAGAGAAAAACGGAGGCACAGGAGGATTTGATTTGTCTCTAAGGGCCTTTTCACATGACCCCTAAGATCCGCTGGCCACTTAAATTCGGACCAGAGATCTTAGGGGTTCGTTGCTCTTCCTTCCTCCCCACCACTCCGCACTTCCTTGCTCCTGTCTGCGTGAGGGGAGGGAAGAAGAAAGAGAGGAAGAAATGCTGATCACCTCCGAAGCTGCCGGATCTCCGGATCTCCGTTGTCCTGATCCTTCTCTTCCGTTTGCTTTTTTTCCCTCCCGCCCCTTCTCTTAAAGGGGCAGGAGGCAAAAAAAACCAAACAGACAGAAGCGAGGAATGCCCCACACTCACCAGATTAAATCCGGACCTGGCAATTTTCACCCTCCTCGAGCAGGTACAAGAAAAGTGCGCTGGGACGTGCTTAGGTGGACGTGGTCGCACTTAATTTCCTGCAAACTCCGGAGCTGGTGGGGAAACAATTGTATTTATTTATTATTTATTTATTTATTATTAGATTTATACCCCGCCCATCTTCCCAAGGGAACTCTAAGCTCCGGAGCTTGCAGCCATTTGCTGCGGAGTTTAGGGGTCGTGTACAAAGGAAGTCAAAGAGCATCAGAAACATGGGACAGATTAACTAGAAAGCCTGAACAAGATGAAGAGCTAAATTGACTCAAATAGCTTATGAAGAAAAAAAAATCAAATAGAAGTAAAATCAATCAATCAATCAATCAATCAAACAATCAATCAAACAATCAATCAATCAATCAAACAAACAAACAAACAAGATGCAGAGTAAAATCCTACAATTCTTTTAAAAATTAGACTCAGTAAACATCCTGCCATGGTGGGTGTATACCATAAAGTATAGGCTATTTTCTTCCATTTTCCATTATGACTGCAGCAGGGATTCCAAAACACATTGGCAATTGAAATTATTCAGAACCTGCCAGGTAAAGGGGACAGCTACACACCCACCTGCCCCTCTTTCTGTTTTAATCGCTGCCTTACAGATGGTGAATGATGAGTCTGAAGAGAGAGGGTTTCTGTTGAGCCGGTGAGTTGGGAGCCTTGAAATTCGGCATTCCAGCTCTTGGAGAAATCCCCCATTGGATGAGGTCTCCAGATTTGTTGTTCTCACTACACAGGAGAGCAGCAAATTGAAAATGGGGGGGGGTTCCCTACTTTCCACGGCAAGCAAATTCAATTTAATAACAAGTCTGCATTGATAAAACATACGTGTGTCAGTTTACTTGTCTTTTGTAAGAGTAAGAAGATGCCCCAGGTTAGTAGTACCATTGACTAACCTTCATTATTTCGCCTGATGGATGTTGGACAACTGTAGTGAATTGCCAGCCCAAGGTGCATTTTGTGTATCAATTAAATAGAGCACTGTGATTAAAAACAAGTGACACAATCCTTGCCTGAAGATGCCCAAAGAAGGCAAAAAAAAAAAAGCTTTTTCTAGTTTATGGTATCTAATCTTTTAAAAAATAAAAAATAAAAATAGAAACCATAGCTCTGATTTTATTTTTTTAACCAGGCATGTTCTTTTCTTTCTTTCTTTTTTAAAAAATCAATTTCACCCCAATGTTCCTTATTCTCGGGCAGCCGCCATATTTAAATTTCATATCACTTTCCTTCTTTTATCAATACTGGCTATTTTATTTGGTTCCAGTGAGCCTCGGCCAGTGGCTATATCAAGATCATAGGGCTGGTGGGCGGTATGGAGGATGTGAAACAGGATCAGGGATTTGCTGTTTAATGTTCTCATCTGAAACAGATTGGCTTGGAAGTCAGTCCCACGGCAAGGCAGTTCCAAGTAACTGTGTTTACATTTGGATGCCTAGGTGTCTCGATAGGAAAGGGGACTGATGCATTTGGCGTCTCGAAAAAGGTTTTTGTGTCTCTGAAAGGTACCTACCCAGGTTTCTCACCTTCTCTGCTTTCTTTGCCAGCCAATTAAAAATTGTTACTCTCGTTTGTCCAGGGAGCTCGGCATCACTTCTTGCCTGCTTTATATACATTCACAGGTACTTCAAAGGTTGCCGTTTTCTTACCTAGTGTGTGTGTGGGAGAGATACGCCTACAAGACCACTCCCACAATCTGCTTATAGCCGGATTGAGCATTCCTAAACTTGACTACACTGTTGTTCACCGATGGCAGTTGACACTTAAAACATCTTCCCCACAAGAGTAGAGCTAAATATTCAAGAGGGGCAGCGCTGTCAGGTAAAATGAAACGGAGGGTAGATTTCAGGTCTGCTTCCTGGCTCAACTGCAAAATGTTACAGTATAAAGAAATCCCAAGTCTCACTGAGACATGTTGTGTTATTTATTTCCCCTCCCCCCTTGGATGGCCCATGGAGCTGATTTTCAGGAAGTGTTGACCTAGAACCTCATCAGTGTTCACATAAAGAGATGCAAATTGTCTTATTCAGAGACCTGGTGCATTTTGTTGTGGCAGTTACTGTTTGCATAGCCAAGCAACAAAGAATTCTGAGGTGGAGGCTCTTACTGTATAACTAATGCACGGCAGGTATTCTGAAGATGAAAACCAGCACAGCTAGTTGGGAATTTGGGGCCTGCCATTATCCTGCAAAGTGTTCACTGCACTTGAAACAATGCTCACATGATCTAGACAGAGATAAGAGACCTTTAAATGCTGCTAAGCTCAATGAGAGAGTCAAGGAACATGCTTAACCTTGTCTCGAGGTTGCCCAGTGATGTTGGTTTCAAATGGTGGTGTTCATCTACCTGAGGAAACAATGAACATTGCAATTATCATTGTTTCAAATTGCTTTGTTTCCCATTGGCTCCATTTCAGCGAAACTCACCTGAAGCTTATCTTACCTGAAGCAACAATTTTTAAAATATTTTCCTCAGTTGTTCACATGGGCCAGGATCCAAAGAACTGGGAGTCTGAGGGACTAAGCAGAAAGCAGAAAAGACGCTGAACACGCAATTAACTGGGAAAGGTGTTTTAAAAATAAATAGGAGACTTGAGAAGAGAAATCCAGATTGATGGGGTGGGGCTTAATCATTAACCCTTTGTGCCCTACTGAAGTCCTAGTTCAGGCAGCCCCATTGTGATGCTTGGAAGAAAAGGTTCCATACACATACACTCATGGACAATATGTGAATTACATGGTACTGGTAAATAGTACCCCTATAGTGCCAGATCATTCTCCAGTTGGTATTAAACATAATTATGCAAACAAAACCTTGCCCCCTGGTAAGCTGGGTACTCAGTTTACCAACCTTGGAAGTATGGAAGGCTTAGTCAACTTTGAGCTGGCTATCTTAACCTGTTGGGGTTGAACTCAGGTTGTGACTAGAGGCTTTAATGCATTTTAACCACTGTGCCACAAGTCTCTTTGCCTTGGGAAAGAAAGCATACAATGAGCTTGAAAGAGTTTTCCCCTCCTCTTGGACTAGAACCTGTAGACTTTGGCTGCTTTTACATGACCCCTAAAATCTGAGGCAAAGGGCTCCCAGATGCAGAACTTAAAATTGTTTTCCCACCAGCTCCGGACTTTAAAAAAAAATTAAGTATGACCACGCCCACCTAAGTGTGCCCCAGCGCATTTTACAAGTACCTGGTCTCCGGAGGGAAAAAAAAATTCTGATGCGGATTATAAAGCTGTGGATGCCGGGCTCTCCTTGCCTTCTGTTTGTTTTTTTGTCCCCATCACCCTTTTAACAGCCTGGAATCCCTACGGGGCTGCTCTGACAGCAGACGGAGGTGAGCGGAGATGAGCCTGCATTCTTTTCTCCGTTTTCTCCCTTTTAACAGGAGCAATGGAGTGCGGAAGGGTGGGAATACTGAAAGCAGAACAAACCCCCACAATTTCTGGTCCGAATTTAAGTTGCCAGCGGATTTTAGAGGTCGTGTAAAAGCCCCCTTTGTGAGCCAGTGGTCATGTTGGCTTTGAGATTCTGGAAGTTGTAGTCCAAAAAGATAACATTTCTGCTGTTGTCACTGAAAGTAATTTTCTCAGACATAATCTATCTGTATTACCAAAAGTATATGCATTCCCAAATTCCATCAGCTCAGAGACACAGAGCACAAACTTAAACTCAAAGAAGCTTATTTCCAAATAAATATACATTGGTATATGCTATTAAGGTGGAATGTAGGTATAGGATTAACACTGTGAAGTAAACCACATGTATAATTTGCAGAGATACCTCACAGCTGGATCTCAAGAATGATTCCCTGAAATAAAATCCTACTGAAGCAAATGGAAATTACTTTGAAATAGGTAATATGCTTTCTGACGAATGACAGTTGTGCAGTCTTGTGTGCTTGTTTTATTGATTTAATCATGATAGGTGCACAGTTATATATAGTTTGCAGTTTATTCGGATTACTCATGAATTATGCTGTAACTTTCTTTTTCAACGGGAAAATATTTTAAACATTTTTGAATGGGATGACAAAAATGTCACATAGCCAATTGCAGTCTTTTCTTATTTCTTCTGCTTTGACTCTCTCATAAATGAAGGTGGCTTTAATTATCTATAAGAACAAAGCAAACGGAAAATCTACCAATCTTTATTACTAAGAACAATACTTTATGTGTGGTCTTGAGTTCACTAGCACTTGTTTGAGAAAGTCTTATGAAGAACTTTGCATTTCACACTCTTGTACAGAGTTATAGTTGGTCCCAATAAAGTATTTCTGCCTGTCAATTTTGTTTCATCTTTCTCATTTGTTTTCATACCAAAGATTTTGATAAAGGTGTAGCCAGTGAAAAGTAAAATGGAAATTTTATTAACCATTTCTCTTCCAATTCAAATTCATTGCCTTTCTGCTGTTTCTTCTCCTAGTGGAACGTGGAAGTTTTTGAGGAGTGGTCATTTTTCTAAGTTATTTAAAAATTAGTATCCTTATAAATTGGAGCTTATTAGCATCCTTATGATTGAAACAAATGTTTCTACCTGTTAACACTTTGGATTTCCTAAACTTTAGTTATGCATGTTAGAACGTTTTTGAATGTGTTATAGTTGCACAGTACAGTACCGGAGAGTTGCTGTGTAATTTTATAATGATTGTAAAATAAAGATACAGTATTTGAAAAACTTAAGCAAAAGAACCTAATACCAAGTGGTGTTTCTTCATTCTAATCCCTTCTCTAGGTAAACCCGGGTTTTCCTTTAAATTTTGTCTAATTTTATCTAGCATCAAGGAAAACATGTTGATTTTTAAATTTCTCACAACATTCTACTTTTTTTTGGTGCACAATGGATGTGTCTGTATTCTGTGAGGCATCTAAGGTAAAGTGTTTTAAGCTTCTATGTGTAACTGTTAGGGTTTCCAGACAACAATAATCAGCAGAGAGTTATTAAAATCAAGCTATTATTCCTTTGTAAATAAATTGTAAATGGGATTATTGATATGGGCCTCAATATAAGTACATTGTTTGTGTTCTCCTTGCTTACTCTACGACTGACTGAACTATTATTCTCTGAACATTGCCCTGCTGAGCTCATCCATGACAATGGTGTAAAAACAAACATGTTTTAACACGATAAAGTCACTATATAATTTTAAAGTGGCGTTCCATGCGCCCAAACCTACGTGTTAACTTCATCTCCCGTCACAGCCATGAAAAACATTCACTTTTTCCCTCTCCCCGTCAAAAGATACATCATTTGTAGAAGGAGGGGGAAAGAATGATTGGAATGAATCTTGCATTATATAAGCATCTAGGAACCCAACGTGCAAAGTGTCATGTAGTCACACACATAATCAGCAGGAGCTAAAGATACTAAGCGTTGCTCTTAGTCATGTCATTTCTCTTGAAGGTTGCAAACACTTCCAGAGAATGTTGAGCCTTTTAATTCAAACTCTTTACATGTGATTAGGAGATGATGTTTGGTGATTTCTTTTCTTTTCTTTTCTTCTTGGAATCTGATATTCCATTCAGCCAGCTGTAAAGATAAGGTCTTTAGTCTGAGTTGTTGGCTTTCTAAGGTTGGTGCTCTTCCATATGCCTTAAAAAGTAAATCATCCCTGATTGACATTTAAGCAAACTTTTGTATAGGTACTCAAAAGTATCACCGTATTTCACAATTTTCGCATGTACATGACAGTTTTAGTGCCTCCGAGTTACATTTCCTTACCCAGAACTAGATGATAGCCTACACTCCCTGTGGCCTTGTCACTTAACGAGTGTTAAAATGTGCCTGGATTTAGCCACTTACAGCATTGATGGGTTTTTTTCTTTTTAATGGTAAATTAAAATTAAAATTAACAAAATGTCAACATAGTTTATCTAAGCAAGTTACTGATTTTTTTTTTTGCCTCTGGCATTCTTTTTACCCCAACAAAAGCAACATGCAAGGGCCGGGGGGGGGGGACTTATGCCGGTTTCCAACCAATTGTGATATCACAAAGCAAAGCTGAGCTACTGTAATTGTCAAGAAATTGACCAATAGTAGGAGGAATGGAATTTGCAGTGGCTTCAGGAAATTTAGGAGGTGCACATTTAGCTCTTTTGTTAATTCTAACTACAACTGTAATCTTACTACTAACTCTTACTAGTAACTCCTGGGGACTGGGTTCCAGCTGGTTTGACACTGTACCCTACAAGTCACTCAGTGCAAGATTTTTTAAAATGTGGTTTTCTAGTTACATGAATATAAAATTGCAGCCTACATACACATACCTGAGTGTAAGTCCCATTGAACTCAGTGGAAGTCGCGTTTAAGTAATAAGCATAAATACGTCAGTGTTGGTCTTTTACTGCCCCCCCGAACATTTATATTATAAATGAGAGAAAAATTCTTCTATCCATTTATTTATTTATTTATTTATTTATTTATTTAAACACCTTTGTTTTGCAATCTGTACAAGTATTGATAGTGTTTCAGGTTATAATTTTAAAAGACAAACAGGAAACTAGAGGTTTGATATTCCTGGAAATTTTGAAGTCTTGGAAAAAAAGTTGGAGAAAAATTGAATAACTGGCGGGGGGATTTTACATTGTTTAGCAAAACTTATTCCTTTACTCTATGCAGCTGGAAGGCTGGTCTGGTTATATCACAGACACACAAGAAAGGCTAAAATTTCCCCATCTAGCTTCTAGCCACAACACCCAGAACCCCCATCTGGTTGAAGGATTATTGGAATTGTAGGTCCCCCTCCTCAAAACAAGCTCTGCCTCAATCAGAATCCAAATTGGCTGCTTCCCAACACAACTGCTTTAAATCAAAGAAAATGGCACCTTGAGATCTGTAATTGGATCTCCTATGTTACAAATAGTTTGGCCCCATTGAACCAAGGGAGTTGGGGGGGGCATGTTTCTAAGTAAGCATTTTCGGAATACTCTGTTAGCCTGAAGCCTGCAAAATAGCACGTAAGGAAAAGAAAGATGAGCCATAGTCTCTATTAGAATTTAATCCCTCTGCTTCAAAAATCACTGCTGCTTCCTGGGAAGAAATGGATTTTTGGATAATCTCAGTTCCAATTTATAGCAATCTTTTCTTGTGTTTTCTAGATAGGGAGATCTTAGAAACAGTCGGGTTCTACAGGCAGGTGTTCAACCCACTGAGCTCAAGGTCATCCCAACACCCATTGATTTGCTGTGAATTTGGTGCATTTGTGTGATTATTTAAATGTTGATTTGTGATTTTTAGTGAATTATTTAGAAAACATTGATTTGATTCTGTCCAATTTTCTTGTAAGTCACTTTCGCTAGAACATGAGAAAGTTACTTTTTGGATGCTACTCACAAAGTTTTGGCAGGGAGATTCTGGGTCTAATTTCAAAAATGAACATTTCCAAGCTCTGGTATTATTGTGGAAAAGTGACAAATTAACTACACATATACATATGGCAGCAGCTGTTACTGCTGCCGCCACCACCAATGACAATAGACATTCCTGAGGTGGGTTATTGAAAAAGAGTTTTGAAGGAAGTTTGGGCATGATCCTTACAATATCTGATCACTCTATAAGAGAGGCAGGCAGGAATCAGTAGAGTAAGGATCCTCTCTTACCTCTCCAAAGCTTCTTACAACTTTAATCTTTGGACCCCTACAGCTTAAATATATATATTCTTTTTACTCCTAAAACTAAGTACTGTATTTAAAAAACATTTCATTACAGCATTGTCTTGGGTGTGGAAATTGGAAGCTTGGCATGACTGAGAAAGAGGGGACATAAGACAACCCTTGATAACGATGAGTGAAATATAAAAGTGTTCTGAACATTAAACATCTGTAAAGATGGCTAACTTGCTTGTCAACTTCCCAAGAACTTGTGTCTTGCCAGTGATGGTGACAGAAGAATTGTAGAGTAGGCAATGCTTATGAATATGATCTTACAATTTATCCATTTCTCTTTTACAAGCATGTATCATAATCAAATTAGACATGATTTGTAGAAGAAAAGTGAACAGTGCTTTGTATTTTTTTAATTTTTTAAAAGAGGGATTAATTAGTACTGTGGTTCTCAACCTTCCTAATGCTGCGATGCTTTAATACAGTTCCTCATGTTGTAGTGACAACTTGCCCTGCTTGGAAGAGGCCACAAGCCCCCTTTGGCAGGCCACTGCCGCAGATACCATAGAGAACTTCCCTCTACAGGCACCCTCAGCCAATCACAGCCTCTGGTGCCATTGACTGACATCCCCTCCAACCTATCAAGCTGTAACTCACTTTCCCCCTTCCTCCTACCTCCTCCAGACCCAACCCATTTGTGCCTTTTTCTTCACTGGCTCATGGCGACTTTTGTGAACTGGTCGTTGGACCTCCACACACACACACACACACACACACACACACACACACATGGTGTTTAAAGAAAATTATTGCCCTGCATTTTCTAGATTCTTCCAAAGCTTGTAATTGCTCAGTTGAGGGGGGAGGGGTAAGGTGCAGGGCACAGAGCTTTAATTGTGCATATGTGTATCACCCTAAAGGGCAATCAGGTGCTTTGTGGGGAAAAGTGAAATTAGGAATAGGTCTTAAGAAGAGGAGGTTAAACTACTTCTTTAGTGACAACAGCCTCAGAATCTCCTTTCCAGTTTTTGTGACTTGAACTGGCAACACAACATGACACAACATTAAGTACGTTGTTTTTTTTTTTAAAGCACTTGTCAGGTTATGTATTTGCAGGTTTTTAAAACCAGCTGAGTACCTTTAAAGGCTTTGGAAAACTGTGATATTAAAATGTCAAGTTTTTAAATGTTTGAGAAGTTTTCATAGTATACAAACTAGAATATGAAATTACGGTGCATTTCAGAATGAGCAGAGATCCCCTGTACTGTCCCATTCTATTCTTATTCCATGGCTTGGCTATGTCCCAGCTTCCACACTGCCTGCTTTCCAATTTAACTTGGATAATGTCTAACACTAATTTTGGAATTGATGCATGTGAGGTTACCACGGTTCCAATTCATACCTTTTTGTTTCCCTTAGGCTTAGAAGATATCAGGGCACCTGATTGCATGTGTGTTGGCTTTAAAAATGCAGAAGCATCTAGTGCTGTGATTTAATTGCTGTGCATAGAGGCACTCCCATAGGCCTTCATTAAGGAACTCAAAGGAGGGGAAATATGAACTAAAAATAGTATGGTACAACTCTATCTCTTCTGTGCTCTTTTAACCAACTTGTATATGCAGTCATCTGTGTTGGTGACCAGAAAGAAAGACAAAAATATGTGATGCTTGTAACATCCCTCGTAAACTTGGCATGTTAACTGGTCTAAATCAAGATGAGGGATTTTGAAAAACATAAAAACGTCAGCTTCCACTTGTGTTGGTGCTGGCTTCCAAGCAAGATCAGAGGTAGAAAAAAGTTGCTTTTCCCCCAGCTACAATTGCTGGGGAATGTCAGCTGCACCACATGCTACTGGTGTCTGTCTACCTATCTATATGGGTAACCTTTAGTTCATGAAAGCTTGCACAAATATATACATGTCACCTTTCTCGAAATGATAAATTACTACAATATTTAAAAAGCATTGAACACTGTGTGAGTAACGTAATGTTTGTTTGTTTGCTTGCTTGCTTGCTTGTTTGCAACAGCAATCTTGGTCAAGCCAAGGGATGTTATTGCTGCCCACCATATCCAAGCAAGTTTTTTTCCTCATTGATAATGTTTAATGCTTTAACGGCATCTTCTGATTAGTCTTTGGCCATTTTGGCTGGGTTACTTTGAAAACTGAGCTCCTAAAAATAACTTGTGCTGAGGAGGCAAGGCCAACCTTAAAACTACCTCAAGTTGAATGTAACAGGAATCACAACCATTGAGAACCATTGAGTTCGGTAGGTTTGTCTTAGGTAGAACTGACATTGGATTACTCACGTGGTTATTCACAACTCCAAATATTTAGAGAAAGTTGCATTTTGTAAATTGTGCATAAAATTGGGAGCTTCTCTACGAAGATGAATCTTTCAAAATCTGTTGCTATTTGTATTATTGAATAAATATTTTTCTATATCCCGTTAGGCACTGCTGTCTTTTATTCTTACATTTTCAACTGTATTTTTAACATTTTAAAATTAAAATGTATAAGCGACAGTGTGACATTTGCATTTGTTTATTTTTAAAGGGGTTTTCAATAATTTGTTTTCACTTTGTATTCTGTTACTATCAGCTGCCTTGGTACTGTTGTTTCATCAGAAATGCAGGGTATCAATACAATAAACAAATCATTGCAGGATGCTGGTTTCCTTTTCCCTGCTGTCGGAACCTATAAGCAGCCTTTATTCATTTGATTCTATAGTATCCAGGATTCCTGTCTTATCACTCAGTATATCTCATCAAAGGGGGATTATTTTTGTGATACACCGGTATTTCTTTTCAGCTCATTTCTATAAACTGACATAATTTACACAAACACTCCTGTTCCCATTGCAGTTAAAGGAGCATGCAGTTACAGGCATGTAAAGAATGGGAGAGGATATGGGAAAATATATTGAAAAAATTTCTGCCCTGGATGGGTTTAACTTGCTTAAGTTTTCTATGGTAAGGCTATTTTTTCCACTGCGAAAAAATCTGCAGCAAGTCACCAGGTGTGTACTTTTTCTGTGCTATCAAGAGAGAACCAACTTACAGTGATCCTGATAGGACTGTCAAGGTAAGTGATACCCTGAAGGTGGGTTTGACCAATCCCCACCCTTCAAGTTTCCAAGGCCCAGCTGGAATTGAAATCCAGGTCTCCTGATTCTAAGCCTGTCACTCCATCCACTAATATTTCTCTGCGAATCTAGTGAGGAAGGAATTGAATCACTGTGTTTGTTCTTAATTGTCTCTAGATTGCGAGGTGAGCGGGACAGATAGAATGTAGGTGACTGGCCCAAGGTCACACAGATTTAGCCTTGTGCCAGTTTGAACCTAGTAAGTCATAGCTGATCTCTCTAACCACTACACCACACTGGCTCTTAGGTTTAGAACAAACACAAATATTAGGTTTTCATATTTTAAACAAGATTAAAAGTCAATAGTTTTTTAAGCGAGAAAGCAAAACAAAACTTGGGGCAGCTCATTTAAAAAGACAACAAAAGCAAGCCCAACCCAATCAGACAAATGTACTAGAATCCTTTATTCCTCCTCCCTTACAACCCCCCCTCCCCAAGCCCTTTTATCTGTTTGCGGGTTCATAGGTAACAATTTGCCATGAATCACAGCAATGAATTCGGAAGCCTGGTTGAATCATCCTTCTGCGCAGGGTAGCGGGGAAAGGTGCAGGGCTAAATCTTTGGCTGAGATTGCAAAGCCTGGTCCACTTATTGCTAAACCTTGGTATACATATCTGTGAAGTAGGCCACGGCAACATAGAACTTGGCAGCTCTTGCTTGCCAGCCCAATACCAGGCTGTAGACCCCTTGTGACGAGGGTCCTTCAGAAACTGTGGTGCTTCTACTTCAAGCCAGGACCTGTTTTACTTATTTGTTGAAAGAAACTTCTCAACGTCTGGTGATTACGTATCACTCACAGTAGTTAACACCAACCAAGAGAAAGCACAAAATACAATAAAAGCTAAACATGTAATATAGTATATTAATCGTTCTACACCCACACAAATACTGGGAACATAATGATAGGTAAAACTCACAGATATCTGGCTAAATGAGTGCTTTGGTGTGGAAAAGCATGTGCTAATCTTCCTCTCACGATGTTACAGCAGAGTATAATTTAAAAGGAACCCCTCCTTTGTCGTCCTGATATTATTTTTAACATTATATTTACACTTTGCACATGATGTCTTATTGCTATCTAATACATAAAAGAGGTGTTTTCCGGGAAGGGTAACATATTAATTTTAAAAAGAAAATATAGCCATTTCAGAGCCAGAGATACTTAAACTGCCCACCAAACAACGAGATGAAAATATGTTGCGCCGACTTGCCTTATTATGCAATAAGGGAGAACCTGTGATCCAAAAATGATTTTGATATATAAAGCAGTAGGAAACCTGTGGGTCCTCCAGACCGTGACAACAGCTGGAGGTCCACAGCTGCACCCCTGCAACTTCATAAACCCCACTGAGTATAAATAAGCATGATGTAAGTGTAAAGCCGCTATATAAATAGGTATCAGAAAACAGCCATTGAATTATTTGCAGTGACTCACTTCATTATGTCCTACTGTGGAAAATGCAGTATTGGCTGAAACCCAGTCGTAAGTTACAACTAGTAGGCCCATGGAATCAATAGAACTGACCAAGGAGTTAAGGCACCACATCTGCACTGCTTCATGATCCTTTTCTCACTGTGACCTACTAGTTCAGACACTGTGTGCTATTTGCAATTGGTAAGTGTACTTTTAAAATGTGCGGTGTACTACTATTAGTTTCATGATAAATTGTCTTTTTGATTTCCCCCCAGCTTATGAATAATTACTAGGGATGGGCACGAAACAGAAAAATTATGTTTGGTTTTGTTTCCCTTCATCCCCCCCATTTTATTCATACCAAATGAACCACTAATGAAATGGTTTGTGGTTTTTTTGGGGGGGTGGGCTGGAAAGTGGCCAGCACCGATTAGCTGGCAGGCAGGGCTTGGGAGAGGGAAAATGTTTTCTTTAAAAAGCCTTGGGCATTTTAAAAAACCTTTTCCCCTCCATCCAAGCGCCACCTGCCGGGTGATCGGCACTAGGGTGGGAGAAAAAATCTTTCATGCCCCCCACCTGGTGCTGATCAGCTGGCAGGCGGGGCTTGGGAGGGGGAAAATTTTTTTAAAGCCCCGGGCTTTAAAAAAAAACTTTTCCCCTCCCCAAGCCCCACCTGCCAGCTAATTGGTGCTAGGGTGGGGAATGTTTTTTTTTAAAAGCTCCAGGCTTTTTAGAAAAACATTTTCTACTCCCCAAGCCCCCTTTTCCCCACCCTAGTGCCGATCAGCTGGCAGGTGGGGCACGGGGGGGGGAGGGAAAATGATTTTTTTAAAGCCTAGAGCTTTAAACACCATTTTGTTTCATCTGTAATGAAATTCTGCTTCCTTGTGTCATTTCATTTTGTTACATAATGACACAACGAAATAGCATTTCATTTTTCGTTTTGTGCCCATCCCTAACAATTACACTTTCCTCCCCTTTAGTCTATTTTAACTTTTCCAACAGTATATTTCCAACATTTACTTTACATACAATATAAAATCATGATACACATTATTATTATTATTATTATTATTATTATTATTATTATTATTATTAT
>JAHTLZ010003542.1:51097857-51113957 GCA_023846285.1 Phrynocephalus versicolor | reverse complement strand
ATTATTATTATTATTATTATTATTATTATTATTATTATTATTATTAAAAAACACAACTTCCAGTGCCCCTTTAGATTCTTTTATCTGAAGTGTCTTGTGGTTGCTGGGCAGAATAATCTTTGACAAGATGGGCTACTTAGAGTATTTATTGCCTTCCACGAGTTGAAGAGGTTAGCTTTGACAAAGGGCAGGCATTAGTGACTTTTTTTTCAAAAGCATTTAGTGACTTCTAGCACACAGACATGCCTAGAGTTCATAAAACACAGAGACATGGCACACATATTGTATAATATATACCTGACAGCTTTTACAATAGATGATCAATCTATTAGTCCTTGAGACTCTGTGCAGGATGGCTATTTGCTCCCAGTGTTATAGCAGATTTGTCTGTGGGCTCAGATTGGAAAGTATGCACAATTTCATTATTTTCTCAATTTATTAATCATTTATTTCAAGTATGTGTATCTTGCTGTTTAGCAAGGTTCCTAGAGCTGCTAACACAATGTTATACAAACAAACCAAACTAAAAAAGGACAAAATGAGAAAACATGAGACTATTTTATTTTAATGTGAGCTCTCGTGGATCACATATTCTTCTTCAGACATATGAAATACAATGAAATACAGAACGAGATACCAAATTCACAAGTAAAACATTCAGAGTATTCATTGGCTTTAAGAGTCTTGGGGTTGTTGTTACATCTCACATGTAGTAATGCATGGACTATGTTTAGTGTTAAGTTCTATTGTAAACATTCCCACAGGAAACCAAAAGCAGGTAACTAGGCAAGAGCAAAAAAGAAGGGTGGGGAGAAGGGGTGGATGTGGGTTGCTGAAGGCTGTTATGAATGGGGTAACATGGCTTCCTCTTCGGTGGCCTATAAAAGTTATGGCCTATAGCTTCCTCGCCCAAAATGTTAAGTGGGAATGTCATTAAAACAGAAGATAATGTAAAAATGCTGCAGAGGTGGTGTAAAGCCCAGGTGGCAGCTGTTTTACCAACTTAGACTTATCACCCAGATTTGCCTGTACCTTGATGAGGACTCCCAACGGACAGTTGTGAAAGCCCTGGTGATCTCGAGGATAGACTACTGTAACAATCTCTACATGGGACTTCCCTTAACCCTTGTTCGGTGACTGCAGCAGGTACAGAATGCTGCTGCCAGCCTGGTGGTTGGTGAGGGTAGGTATGACCGCATCACCCCTCTCCTAGCTTGTTTCATTGGTTGCCTGTTGCCTCCTGAGTAACGTTCAAGGTAGAGATGGGCATGAATAGAAAAAAATGGCATTTTGGTTTTTCGTTTTTCGTTGAGGAGTCCGTTTCGGTTCGTTTTCATTTTTCGTGAACTTTTGAAAAAATATCATTTTTGTTTATTCATTTATTCGTTTATTTGTTTATTTGTTTATTCATTTTTTTCTTTTTACCCACTTTTTGCACGATTTTTAAAGCATTTCTGTGCACGGGCATTCCCCAACGCCCCAGACCAGAGGGAAAACACTAAAAAAATTGATGCTGGCAGAGACACAGTATAGACTAGGGATGCAGGGAGGCTGCAAAGGCAGCGGCGGGCGTTGCCCAGGGTGCAAGGCAGCCGCAGAGTGACTGCACTGCGGGGCAGGGGAGGGTACTCACTGAGAGGTATGCACGCACACACACAGGGAGGCTGCAGGACTAAAGCTAGAGAGAAATCTCTTCTTTCTCTTCCCTAAGAGCCAGGCTGCAGCCGGCAGGAACACAGAGATACACAACTGCCTGCCTGGCCTAAAGTGAAAATAACAAGTCACAGAGACAGCAATCCCACCCTAACTCCCACCGGAGACTCAAGGAGGACAGGGGCTGCCAGAGCTTTTTATGCCCACTGTGGCTGCCAGACCTGCCCAGTCTCCAACCTGGGTATGCTATTGGTTGAAGTTGTCCAAGAATTTACATGATCCCATCACATGGCTTGCCTCCATTTTGTGGCTGGTGACATCCATTTTGTCATCCTTAAAGGGAAAAGAAAAATACATCACGATGGGAGAAGACAAAACAAACATTTTAAGAATCCCCAACCCCACTTGGTAGGCATTATCAGACAGTATAAATAATTATCGCTGCGTTTTTATGGATGTCCAGGGCGTTTTTTAACATTTAAAACAGCTCATTTCATTGTGCATCATCATTAATGAAAAATGAAATGTAACAAACTTAATTTTTGTGGTTCTGTTCTGTTCATTCCAATTTCATCACAATGTTCGTTATTAATTTCGTTACGTAATGAAACAAATAGCTAATAACAGAAACAAAAAAGTTCATTTCGTGCCCATCTCTAGTTCAAGGTATTGGTTTTGGTTTACCAAATCCCACATGGCTTGGGACCTGAGCATCTGGCAGAGAGTATCTCCCAGAGGTCATCTTCGTCCCATTCTACCAGAGCATCACTAACCCTCTTGCTCCAGGTGGCCACTCTTAGGGAGGCCCACAGGGTATCTACCCATAGTTGGGCTTTCTTGGTGGCCAACCTGGCACTTTGGAATAAACTTCCTAGCAAGATACAGCTAGTGGAGTCTTTGCCAGCTTTTAGGAAAGCCTTAAAAACATGGCCTTTTAAAGACCATTTTGGTGATAGCTAATTGTGATTGTATTGTCAGCATATGTTTGTCTGCCCAGCTGTTTGCCGCTCTCATGCTATGCTGGAACCATCCAAGTTGTTTTGTTCCTATTGTGTTGGTTTT
Source organism: Phrynocephalus versicolor (assembly GCA_023846285.1). NCBI lineage: Eukaryota > Metazoa > Chordata > Lepidosauria > Squamata > Agamidae > Phrynocephalus > Phrynocephalus versicolor. Next base: position 51,111,242 of record JAHTLZ010003542.1, on the reverse strand, counting down.
CCTTTATTTGTTTTGAATCTTGTTTCTCATATTTATTTGTTGTACACTGCCCAGAGTTCCCTTTGGGAAAGCAGGCTTGGTCAACAACTGCAAGGATAAATAAATAAATAAATAAATAAGTAAAGAAAATAATGATGGTAGTTTGCCACACTTTTATTTCCTTGCTTCAAAGGGGGAACATCAAATACGGGAACAGAGGCATCTTGATGAAGACCTCTGTCACAGAAGGGCAATTTAATTCTTTGTATGTTTAAACTCACTCAATGACAATAGGCAAATAATGGCATATACTGTATTTATTTATTTATTTTATTTATTTATTGTTGTATTTATATCCCGCTTATCTTCTACATGTAGAACTCTAAGCGGCTGACAAGGGCATATACATACAAAGCACATATGGATGCCGGAAGGGTGTTACATGCTCCCTGGTTTTCAAATGAAGCATCCCCACCTAGTATATGGGCCTGAACATGGGTATAGCTTTCTAACTGATCTGGGACCTCATGTGCAGTGCCTAACAGGGAATGCATTCTATTAATTTAGGTTAGAAATGGAAACTGGGTTGACTCAGATGCTAGGACACCCTCCACACTTGGACAAGTTTTGACAGTGTCAGATCTAATCAAGAGAACCCTCTGCTGAGATGCAAGCACCAGCAGATATCCGCAATCGGTAGTCAATCTTTTAATCAGAACCACAAATGGCTGTGCGCGATAATACAAAGTATGTTAGTAATATATTACATGTATATCACCGAGTCCCAATCTGTTTTACTGAATGAAGTGAATAATACATTAGGAATAGAACTGCAATATTTCTGACTTCAGGAGACATAGTTTAATGCTCTCTCTCTAGTGGCTCCCCAAGACATTCATTCAACAAGATTTACATGAATGTGTATTTTGCCATATTGGTATTTACTGGGTATTCCATATTGCTCTACTACAGCATTATCCCATTTTCCTTCCTGTACATTGTTGCTTGAGGCACCTCATGTTAGTAAGTTATCTGAAAACTACATCTCTTTTATTGGTCCAAGCATTATGGATTGATAAGCCAAATTTGATTTCTTAAGAGATGGAGAAATCTTTTCCTCATTTATCTGGCTATAGGATTAAAATTACAACAGGAGGCACTTCATCATTTCCTAAGGCACAAATCTTATTCATTTGGCACCAGCATTTTCCCAGAAAAAAAATAATGCACCTGAAATGTCATTTATCACAATGATGCCAGGGTGAAATAAATGGAAATAAAGAACTATGACAGAAATCTTGGAATGTTGATGGCCCGGTGGGGAGCTTGGAATTAAGAAGACAAAGCAGACTTTTTGCGTATGTGACGAGCTCTTTCCCTCCCAAGAGACAATCCCTTAGAAACAGGGGTCCCCAAAGTTTTCAAACAGCGGGCCGGTCCACCATGCCTCAGACAGCACTGGGGGCCGGACCACAGTCCCCCCCCCCAAAAAAGGCCAACATGGAAAAAAAGTGGGGAGGGAGTGGGGGACCTTGCTGTAGCCCTCCCACTTTGAATGCCCCACTAGCCAGCATGCTGATCATCTGGGCGGTAGTTGGGGGGAGTGGGAGAAGCGACATAGCCCACTGCTTTGAACTGCCTCAGCAATAGAAGCAGCTGCGGAGGCTGGCTTGCTCACAAAGCAGGGGGTATGTGGGGGGTGCAGTTGGTCCCGGGGGCCAGATTCAGGACCTTGGAGGGCCGCATCCGGCCCCGGGGCCTTAGGTTGAGGACCCCTGCCTTAGAAAGTAACAAGCAAGAATTGAGACGGGTAGTGAGTGCATTTGCATGACTTGACTTTTTGTGTGTCACTGGTGCCTGCTTTCTGATTGCCAACTAAATAAATGGCATTGCTTTGCTCTGTCTTTTTTTTATTGTGCCATCCAAAACACAGGCAGCTTGTCTTCTTTGGTTTGTTTCTTTCCCAACAAACAAGAGAACAAATCTTAAATGCAACCCTAGCATCTCTCTCTCTCTCTCTCTCTCAGCCAAAGGAAAGGTAACTACTGCCTCCCACTGTCTGGCTGTGCCAGCATGCTACTTGTTTCTGCCCATCCCTGGCTTGTCATGTCATGTGAATTCGTCCTTAGTAATTGTTGATTGTATACATCCTTATCATCTGGTAACTAGATATACCTTGGTACATCAGCAGGAATGGTGTTATTAGAGCCCCTATTCCTGGCAAGGCATCCTGGGTTGAAACGGTTCTTTTAAATTCAGTTGCCTTACCAGCAGCTTATGTTTAATGCTGTGTATTGTTCACTAAGGTGAGATGATGGGCTCAGTGCACAGAGCTGCAATTGAGGAGAAAGTGGGAGGTCCTTTTGTCATTTCAGGCTGTTTCTCCCCACCCCCACCCGCACCCCACACGCACACACACCTTTGCAGCTGAAGATAAATGCAGCTTTAAAAACAGGTTCTGTGTGTTCACAGCTGCACCGCTCTGTAGGTGCATAATGAAAAAATAACTTAAAAGAAAATAAATCAGGGGTTCCTGCTTGCTCTTGAACAAAGATGAGAGGGGGAAAGTAGTCTGGGGATTAAACATAACATTGAAAAAATACTGTCAGAACAACAGGTTGGGGAGTGTAACGGGTGCATGAGCCTGATGTCACCATTCCAGGATAAAAGAGCATTGTAGATTGGCCCATTCTTAACTAAACTTCACTAGTCACCTGGGACCTCCCTCATTCATCATTTGATGTGTTTAGTGCAGAATCGACAGTGGGGGAAGTGTCCCGAGGAAATGTACGAGATGCTCCTGTGGTGCGTGCATGAAAAGCCAATGGTCAAGGTTTGCCAACTTATTTAATTTTATTTAATGGCAAGGCATGATCAGGCAGGGTGGTGTCATGGATGGAGTGATGGATTAGGAATCAGGAGACCCAGGTTCAAATCCTCCCTCAGCCTGGAAACACCCTGGGAGCCTGTGGCAATTGTAAGCCACAAACACCTCACACACCATATTTTTCTGTCTATAAGATCCTCCTTGCATAAGATGCCCCTACTTTTCCAGCCCCTAATTACAGGGTCTCTCCTCAGCTTATGTGTATAAGACGAGCCTCAATTTTCAGTCTAATAATTTACAAAATATATAGTCTTATACATGGAAAAATACTGCAATTGGAATGCCCCGTTGATGACACTGGAGACAAATGACGAGACTGCAGTCAACAACAACAAAAATAACAAGGCCCTGCATTAGCAAGCGCCAGGGGAAAGGAGGGAGATATGGCTTCCTGGTCCTCTGAAAAAGCAGCACATGTTTTGTTGTTCAAGATACTGTTGTTGTAATATTTTTGTTGCCATGGAAGGGTGAGGGACTTGTTCTGGAATGTCCTGCTTCAGGTGCCAAAATTCTTTGACTAGACTTGGGCCCTGACATGCAGAGGAGGGGATGCCATCTGTGTTGGAATGCTACTTTTTAAAAGAATCAGTATAATCGATCAGTGGGAGGATGATCGCCTAGGACCCGAATCTCTTGCCACCTTGTGCCCTCCTCCTCAAAATGAACCCTTCTCTACAGAACCCTCTTCAATTGCAGACTACTGTAGCTAAGCCTAAGAACGTTAAACTAAACAAAGCCTCTACTTTTTGGTAGCTGTTTGTCATTCACAATGTGTTGCAGTATACAATGTAAACTGCTGATAAATAATACACCGCATAATGGGTTACTCTTAGTGTTACTACCTTTTAAACCCCAAAATTCTGATCCCTCAGAAATAACATTTTTGAAATAACGAGTAAGTGTTATTCACACAAATGTTTGATATTGTTGTTGCTGCCATTAAAAAATAGAAAATTAGCATGCTCAAGAACTAATCCCTTATTTTCCTTTTGTCTACTTACTATTCCATATCCTTCTCCTTTTATGTCATCTTCCTGATACTCAGGTATGCATTGTAAATCTGCAGAGATTTTAAAAAAATGCTGCAATCTCTTGCTGTCCAAATAAACAAGAGCAACAGCAGGTGAAACTCTACTAAAAGAGAATAGGGTACCATCCCCCCCATGGACCGTATGGGGAGTTTCATTTCCATATACAGGAATCACAGCAATTGTCAAGGAGAAAATGTACTATAAATAAATAAATAAATAAATAAATAAATAAATAAATAAATAAATAAATAAATACAAACAGATGCTTTAAAGGTAAGACCTGTAAGACTGCTGACAGAATGTACCAAAAAGACTATGATGTCAAGGCTGTTGTGTAGAGATGGGCACGACTTAGCGGTATTTTCGTTTTCGTTTTCGTTTTTTCGTTTTCGTTACGTAACAAAACGAAAACGAAAAACGGTTCAAAAATGGACCGAAAACAGAAACGAAACGACTAATTTTGAGCCAATTTTCGTTTTTCGTTACTGGAAAAACACATAATGGAGCTAAATGGGGAGAAATGAAAAATTTTTCATTTTCGTTTTCGTTTTTTCATTTTCGTTACGTAACGAAACGAAAATGAAAAATTTTGAAATTAGCTCACGAAAACGGAAACGAAACGAAACGGACCCTAGCCGAAAACGAAAACGAAAACGAAAATTTTTTTCTGGCTCGTGCCCATCTCTACTGTTGTGTGCAATAATTTATCATAGTGGACTGATGATTAGTGGATGTACGGTGGGTCAGTATCGTTGGTTGGTTGGTTTTGACTGGAGAACAGCTTTTCCTCATTAAATGTATTGCTCCCATATTTCATCTTCTCCTTAAGATGAGGGCAGAGCCTGGAGAACAGAGGTGTCTGGCTGTATCAGGCCAAATGCAATGTGTTATTGAATTGTGGATTAAGGACCAAACAGGAAGCAGAGATGGATGAGTGAAGAAAGGACTCCCACCCCTGTCTATTTTTTTCAAACTTAGGAGGCTATCTCATTTTTGAGGAAACAATGTTTTTGACCGAAACAGTTTGGGGATGTAATTATAAAATTTAGGAAGAATATCTACTTTAGGAAGTAGAAATAATCTAGAAAATAATGTTATTAATAATTATGGCAAGTGTAGTGTTTTCTTAGCCCAGTATGGATATTTATATATACATTTAAATCAACCAGACATACTACAAAATGAAAAAAAGAGAATGATGACAGATTTGGAATGGAAGTATTAATGCAGCTTTTTCCCCTTTAGGTGATATATCAGGCTTCAGTCAGTTTTCTTTGAATTTTCTCCTAGATCAGTGGTGGTGAACGTTCGGCACTCCAGATTTTTTTGGACCACAACTCCCACAGTTCTTTGTTATTGGCAGTACAGGCTTGGGATTCTGGGAGTTGTGGTCCAAAACATCTGGAGTGCCGAAGGTTCGCCACCACTGTCTGAGATGGTACTGACGCAGCTTCTGTTTGTGGTGTTTGTTGACTTTTTCAAACAGACAGAGTTCACGCTTGTTTTTTAGAAAGTTACGTTGAACTTGGTGGACCATTAGTTGAATGGTCTTGATAAGCCCCAAACTCCGGCGTGGGATGATCTGATTGCAGTATGCTTGGCAAGAGAACCACCCTGTTGCTTATGGCACTGTACAAAAGGTAACAACAATACAGGATGTGACCAGCCTTCTCACATGCAAGCTGTCTTTGTACACTATAGACAACAAATGACCAAAGAAGTTCTTTTTCCCTAGGAACTGTTATAAATCCGGAAGATGTGAGTCTGAAAGCAGGAAGGATTTTCAACAAAAAACATGTCCAGTAGATATCATTTCACTTGTGTTATCTCTGGTCGTGAGAGATTGCACGCATTTCATAATTGGCCTCAGACTAGACAGAAAACTCTATCGTTGTGGCTAAGCTATGGTTTTAAAAAACAAACGCCTACTTATATCATGTCTCATGGCACTCGGTTGTGCGTCAAACCTTTAATCTGTTGTCTGAAAAAGAATCACATGTGATTCTCAAAGCCTTATATTATGGAAAGAAGGTTTTGAAGCGCTAAATACAGTGAACGTGAAGACCGAGGGCATTATAATGAAGGCTGAGAGCAGGTAAATACAGTGGAACAGTGTATTTCTCTTGGTGAAGGTGAAAAGGAGGCCTACTCTGTGCTTCCAGAGTGCAGGCTTTTGAATTTCTCATGGAAATAAAGCCCAGAGTTAGATGGAAGAAAGATTTCCCTTTGACTAATTGGATATTGCTATTCTGTCAGAAGCATTCCTAGTTTCTAACATTCTAAAAAATTTATTAGCCATACAGGTACTTTCCTGTAATGAACTCCAAGAGGCATATGAGGCAACACATGTCCACATTTCATCTTCCCCAGCAGCTGAAATGCTTGAACTAAAATGCCATGAAAGGCTGGTGTCACAATGGATAACTCACAGCATCCACTGCCATGATGAGATACGTTACAGTGCAATCCAGACTCGAAGACACACAGACCATTGTGAGTTTGGAATCAGCAGAAGTCTGGTGTATGGGCAGAACTGCCCTTGTGCTGATCTCCCAGATAGGTTGGTTTCTGTATCTTTTGACCTGCAGGTCAGAATGCAGTGGGAAGAATGTGGAGACCTGTTGCCTAGAAAGGTTTAAGCAGTTTTTCCTCCTGCCATGTTGCTGCTTAGATCCTCCAAGCTAGCGTTTTTCTTTCTTTCATTTTTATGAGGGCTCAGAAAATAAAGATGTATGTGACTGTATGTCTGTCATATTTAGGTGGGCCTGAGGAAATATACATAGAACTACAGGGCACCGCTTGCTGCCCTAAGTACAGTTAGTAGAAAACAAAGCTCTGCTGATGTGTTTCTGTTGAACAAGCGTCAAGCCACACATACAATATAACCTAAAACTGGGAACATCTGCCTGTATTTGTCAGAATCTCGTTAGATTAGAGACAACAAGAAGAAACTATCCATTTATTATCAGACAAGTTTCCCTTGATCTGCAAGTGGCAAATTAACTTTCTTTTAAAAAATAATCAGAAGAAATACCCATGTGGCATGGGAGGTAAACAGGTAACACTAATTATAGTTGGACTTGGATTTGCAGATCTGGTTTCAGTACTCAGTATCCTCAGACAGCTGCATCGGATACAGTGTGCCAGAATGGTCTCCTCTATGCCTTCTCTGAAACTGGGTGCAACCAACCATTGTTTCCAGAGCATTGCTACCCTAGGATATTATGGAAAATTCAAAATGGCAGGTGCCTTGGTATCATCTGTTGCCCTTTCCAGTAAACTTCCAGAGTGATCTATGGTTGCAGGAGGACAGACTCTCAAAAAGTGAATCTGAAAGTTAACCTCTTACCATTACTTTTCCTTAGAGGTAATTGCTGCTGCTTATTTGTCGTTAATTAACACTATTATTCACATAACTGAAAAATACTTGTTATGCTACAAAATCTGAGAGGATTTCTAGTAGTTGTATTTCAAAAATGTTTTCTCCACTGGTTGGTAGCATACTGCATTACTTTTTGTTGTTTTAATATTAAAATGAAGAAGTAATTATTTTGAAGTACAGTAATGCCCCGCTTATCATGGGGGTTAGGGACCCAACCCACGATAAAGGAAAATCCACAATATGTGGGTGCTGGGTCAAACAGGGACTTGGGGGATCTGTCTGGGGCCTCCTATACTTTCCTTAGGCCTGAAAGTGCTCCAAACAAGCCTCATACAGGCTTCTTGGACCTGTTGGACGCTGTAGAAGTGGTTTGGGGTATTCCGGATGGCACTTCCGATTTTTGGAAGTGACTTCTGGTTCGCTGAAAGGGAAGCCCGTCAGAGGCTGGCTTGGGGCAGGGCAGGCGTGGGGTAAGTGCAGGAGGCCTCCAACAGGCCCACACAGCTTGCCCCAGGGGCCCTTGCCTTAATATACTGTGGTCCCACAATATTCCGGGACCGCAGTATGTGAACTGCAAAATGGCAGGGGATGACTATAACACGTCATCATCACTTATTGGACCCCAAACTAAGATTAGTGGGCATTGCTTTATTTTTTAAGAAATATTATTTCTATCCCTGCATCAAACCAAAGTGTACTATATTATTTCCAAACTATGTAAGGCAGATACCTGATAGTCTCCTCATTTCTGAAGATGACCCACATGTGTGTGGTTTAATACTAGGCCTGCTCCTAGCCAAAGGCCACTGTAACCTTCAGCACATACCATGTCTAGCCATCATGCTTCTTCACTCTTACATAAAACAACAAAATTATTTTTCTGCTCTCAGCCCAACATATAAAGTATGTTAGCAGTGGTACTCTAAGGACTAACAGATTTATTTTCACAGATTTATGTGTTTAACTTCAAACTGAAGCAGTGAATTTTGATCTGGGGAAATCTCACAAATAAATCTGTCAGTTGTTAAAGTGTGACAACATTTTGCCTTTTCTCTCTCTGCTCCCTCCCTCTTTTCCTCTTTAAATATGCCAACATCCTGAGACAGACCAACACACAAACGTGGGATTTTTTTTGGGGGGGGGGAGATATCAACAGTAAGTACGCCAAAGGATTGCCTTTGGAGTCACCATTTGGGGTGTATTTTCCTGGAAGCAATGTTCTCCTCATTTCTAGGGGAGGATTGTCCTTCAGCCTCAGGTTTCCTTGGAGCAGGGAACAATTTCTGATTTGTTCACTGCCTCTTAATCTCTGTAAATCTGTTATTGTTAAATCATAGAATCATGGGATTAGAAGGGACCTACAAGGCCATTGAGTCTAACCCCCTGCTGAAAGCAGGAAACCAAACCAAAGTATATCTGAAAGATGGCTGTCTAATTATGAATGTTTCCAGTGTCAGAACACAACACCTTCTAGGAAAATTTGGTTCTATTGTTGTTCTACTCATACAGTTTATACTGTTGGCTTACTTGTGATCTACAACAATTCCAAATTCCTTCTTGCTGAGCCAAGCATCTCCCATCGTGTATCTGGGTTTTTCCCCTAGGTATAGAACTTGGCATTTATCTCAGTTCAATTTCATTGTTGTTTTCATATCAGTGCTCAAGCCTATCAAGATCTTCGTGAATTTTGCTTCTGTTTCCAGAATATAAACTATTCCACGAAATGTTGTGTCATCTGAAAAGTTGATAAGCATTCCCTGGACTCCTTCATCCTAGTAATTAAAAAATTGTTGGCCCAGGATATTGTTCTGCCCCTTTTGTTACCTCCTCCCAATTTGGGAAGGAACCAGCATATTGTTAGTCTATAGAACTCCTTCCCACAGGATGTGGTAATGGCATCTTGCCTAGATGACTTTGGAAGGAGATTGGACAGATTTCTGGAGGAAAAGTCCATCACGGGTTAAAAGCCATGATGGAAATGTTTGTTATCTCCAGGATTAAATGGAGGGTACAGAACCCCCTGCTTATTGCTTTAAAAACTTTGGCTTTTTAAACCTTCCCCTCTTCCCCCACACTCTGGGCTCCAACTCATTGGTGCTGGGGTGGGGAAATAAAGGTTTTTCTCCCCCACCCCAGCGCTAATCAGCTGGAGCCTGAGCAGGTACTGTGGTCCCACGATATAGCGGGACTGCAGTACATGAACTGCTAAATGGCAGGGGGTTACTGTACCTCAAAGCTCCAGATGTAGAGGAATGGCATCAGAAGACAGGTATCTAGTTGTCTCACGTGTTCCCAGAGGCATCTGGTGGGACTATTGTTAGATACAGGAAGCTGGAATAGATGGGCCCTTGACCTTATCAGGCAGGCCTCTTATATTATGTTCTTATGTGCCTTTGATAAGCACTTTCTTAGTATCATTTTGAAACCAACTGTATATCCACCTGACAGTTCTATCCAGCCCACACCTAATTAGCGTGCTAATTAAAGTATCATATGGCACTTTATCAAAAACTTTGCTGAAAGCAATATATATTACTTCTACAACAATTCCCACCTTTTATTTGGGTTGGTTATTTGATCAGAATATGAGAAAAGATTAGTCCAACAGATATTGTTCTTGACAAATCCATGCTGCCTTTTAGTTAATACTGCATTATTTTCAAGGTGCCTCCTTGTCTAAACATCTTGTTTGTTCCAGTACTGCTGTGTAAAACAACATGAACACACTTTTGAAAATTCTCCTCCTCCATCATATATCTTCCCACCAGTTTAGCTGAAGAAGCATGGTTGGTGCTTGGAATTCTGCTTCATAATCCATTTTCTATTACTTGCAGTAATGCCTCTCCCCCATTTTACTTGGATAACACAGACTTAATCATGTCTTCATTTCAAGTGGGATGAGGCCAAAATCCACAGCTATCATCTTCACTGCACATTCTTCTTAAGAATTGCAATTGAAAGGTGTCCTCCATTTTTGCATCTGTGATGATATTTTACAAAAAAAACCCACCTCTCTCATTTCCTTCCCCATTGTTATATCAACCTTTCAGTTCACACTGTTGTCTGAAAGTCTGGGCAAGCCAGTTGAGCCTAGTTTCTATAGGGAACACTTGATCAGCATTTCTTCTCCTTCTGCTGCTGCTGCTAACATAATTGCTTGGGGAGTTGAAGAGGTGGAGTCTTGGTCTGCGAAATGTCATAAAATTGATAATATTTAGCAGTCAGTTGGATACAAACCTGAAAATGCTCTTTCTAAAGGCCATGGGAAAGATTTGGCCCTGAGCCGGTATTCAACACAAACAAGTTCTGCATTGATTTCTAAAGATATCTTTCATGGGCATTTAAAACAATAACATATTTTTTTAAAATGCTACCCAGACAGTATATTTCTCTGCACACATCTGCCATGAGAGGCTGCTGTCATTCCATGTTTTTTCAAAGTCACTTGACATGCCTGGCAGTGAAATCAGTCTCAAGGAAAAGAATGAGAGTTAAGAACAAATCAGACTCCCTTGCTTCTAGTGTTGTCATCTTAAGCTGGTGAAAGGACCCCAAATTGTTTTTTTTATGTAACAGAGACTTTTTGAAATAGACTGTCCTCATCATCTCTTCCCACAAAGAATGACCAAGTGTGGTTTACCTTTAAGTTTCTCTTTGAAAGCATAATCTTCTTTAAACTCTTGCGAAATGATGAGACTATTGGATTTAGAAAAGGTGTATAGGTTGGTAAAACATCTAAATGTAGAAAAAATTAGAACTTTATAGTTTAAATTTAAAACAAAATAGCCAGTTGCTTCCATTTAAATTATCTGGAAGATGAACAATAGAAACATTTCACGGCTCATCGAAATTATATTAAATTATATTTCACAAAGTAGTATATTAAAAAGCAAGAAGCAAAGCCTTATATATGTGTAAATTTCAACAAATAAGATATTTTATATGTTAGATATTTGTGGCTTCTGTGTGACCTGTCATGAATCCTAGCACTCACTACATAAATCTGCTGAATATTTCTGTGGCCCTGTACATCAAATACTATTGTAAAGATCACATGGTAAAGTATTCTTCAAACCCCTTCAATGTATCAGTTTTAGCACACAGCTATATGACTAAGAGCCTTTTCACATGACCCCTAAGATCCGCTGGCCACTTAAATTCGGACCAGAGATCTTGGGGGCTTGTCGCTGTTCCTGTGTTTCCACCCCCTCCACATTCCTGGCTACTGGCTGCGTGAGGGGAGGGAGAAAAAAAAGGAAGAAAAGAACGTGGCTCACCTCCATTCTGCCGTCTCGCTCTTGCCCCCGCAGCACTAGATTCTCTTAAGTAGCTCTTAAAGGGGTGGGGGGGGGCAAAAAACAACAAACAGAAGCGAGGAGAGCCCAGCACTCTTCAGTTACATCCGCATCAGGAATTCTTCAGCCCTGGAGAGCAGGTACTTGAAAAGTGCGCTGGGACACGCTTAGGTGGACGTGGTCGCACTTAATTTTCTATAAACTACGGAGCTGGTGGGGAAACAATTTTAAGCTCCGGAGCTGGGAGCCATTTGCTGCGGAGTTAAGGGGGTCGTGTGAAAAGGCTCTAAGAAAATTTTCACACAGAGAATGGATGCTGTTTTAAATAACAGACTGTATGGATGGTGGGCTGAAAACTATCTGATGCATCCCATGGAAAGAAATTGAATGAATTGTGTTTTCTTTTCTCATTATCCAACACATTTCCATATTCTGTGGTGGATGAAATCCAGCAGTAATTCACAACTAGAGTAGGCCCATTGAACCAATTGGACTTACATAGCTATTGCCATATCAAATTCCGACGGATTCAGTGGGACCCGTCTAGCTGTGATTTATCATTAGATTTTAGCCAGTGTTATATTAGATCAGTGGTGTCCAATCTTTGGCCTCCAGATGTTTTGGACCATAACTCCCGCAGTCCTTTGTCATTGTCAATACAGGCTTGGAATTCTGGGAGTTGTGGTCCAAAACCTCTGGACGGCTGAAGTTTGGACACTCCTGTCTTATTATCTAATAATGTGGACAAAGCCACTGTATTGAACAGATTAGTTCTACAGCATCTTTAGCTGTAGATATGCATTTGACAGCACACCTGACATAGAGTCAGTTACTTCTAATGTTATGCTACTGTTTCTATTCTGGGATTCCCAGTGTGGTGTAGTGAATAGAGTGATGGACCAGAACTCTGGAGAATAGCATCCCCATATGGTCATGGAAACTTGCTGGGGGAGTAGAACTGGTGAAACCACTGCTTATATATCTCACTTACCTTGAAATCCCTATCAGAGTTGCTAGAAGTCAGTTCTGACTTGATGGCACAGAACACAAACACATTCCTATTGTATTTTTACAAACATTACTATTATTGATAGTTGTAATTGGAAAATTGCATCAATGGCTGTCCCAAAAAATACGGGTTTTCTGATAATTCTGTTTGCATAAGATTCTCAAAGAGTTTAATTGCCAAGAATTAAATGTACAAGCCAATCCTAACCACATTTACTTGAAAGCAAAATCCATTATTTCCATGAGATATCCTCCAAGGAAAGTGTGTTTTAGATCTTAGCCATTGGCTGAGTTTTAACCACATGTACTAGAAAGTAAGCCCCACTTAATTTTTGCAAGGGTTGGAAATAATTCATGCATTTTTTTTCAAGTACAGGTTCCACAAATGACGCTGAAGTCCATGTCAGTTAGTTTCACTAATGGCATGGATTCATTTAAATATACCTTTTGTGCTCTATGAATAAACTGTTGACAGCAAGTTGGAAAAAGTCAGCATTTTTGCAATTAATTAAAGCATAACCTGTTTTGAAGGTGTTGTTTTGATTTGAAGCAGTTTGCTAAATGGTAATTGAGAGCTGATACTTGTTTCTAGCTCTTCGTAAGTTAACCAATATAAAATATAATTAAATTATTTCAGTACAGATAGTTATTTCCATGTTGATCTATGAGAGTGAAGGATATAGTAATGCTACATTCTTTCAATCATGTCAGTTGAAAAAAAGTAAAATGTCAGCTTTCGACCTGCCCAAAGATCTATATCTATCTATCTATCTATCTATCTATCTATCTATCTATCTATCTAT
>JAHTLZ010003542.1:51082803-51097847 GCA_023846285.1 Phrynocephalus versicolor | reverse complement strand
TATCTATCTATCTATCTATCTATCTATCTATCTATCTATCTATCTATCTATCTATCTATCTATCTATCTATCTATCTATCTATCTATCTATCTATCTATCTGTCTGTTTATAAGAGATTCCTTTTGGTTATTTTATACCCATTCTTATGCTTATTTGGAAAAATCTTATTTATAGAGGGAATATTTTTGTTTGTTTGTTTCAACCTAAGCAACAAGCTAGAAAAGCTTGGCACACTGCTGCAATTAATTTGTTTAAAATTAATTTGAACCAGGCTTAAGGTCTGGTACATATTTTTCAATACTAGAGTCCAGTTCTGTAACACTTCAAGTGACAGGAACAGGGGAAATGTTATCCGGACATGTGCAGAAGGAATTTCCTTCACTGGGGGAGAATGCACAGTATGACACCATGTGCTGAAGATTAGGAAGAGATTTCAAGGCAGTGGATGTGTCTTCCAGGAGCACTGACATTATAACTACCTTTGTTTTTAAAACGAAGCACCTGCTTCCAGCAATTCCAATAATAAATAATAACAAAGCTAAGAACTATACATTTCATAGCAAGTTTCAAAACGGTGAAGGCCAATGTTTAGATTTGGATAGCTTTGGGGAAATAATTACCAGAGGTTGGAGAAGGTACTGTTTTGCCACACTGGGCATTCTGGGAATTGTTGTCCAGAGAGTAACTTTTGCAAGCTCTGAATGTGTTCCAAGAATGTACAAATCCATGAAAGCTGACTGAAGCATAACACTACACCATTCAACTGTTATATCACATCATTTTATTATTGAGGGCTTTTTTGTCAGTTCTCTTGAGCATTGAGAGAAGAGTTCAAAGTCAGGAAATCTGGAATGCTTCCACAGCTGATTTGTCCATGACCCCTTTGTATAGCTTGAATTACCATCACTGAAAGCCATGTCGGAGTGAGATCATTCACAAATTGTGTACAGGTGCTTCCCCATCTTGAATTAACTTGGAAATTCTTAAAGACAGCTTAGTTTGAAATCCTCAGTTTCTAGACAATTTGTGCTAAGCTGTGTGCAATGCAGATGCACACACTTAAGGCACTGGGAATTTAACATTTGTACTTTTTCAGGTGCCACTGGTCTGCTCATCCTAGAGTACAATTGGGCATAAACAGATTGCAGATTGATCAATGGAATTTTATAAATATATATACTCATCTTGAAATCTGTTGATTTATAGCGGCTGGAAAGATTTTAATAAATAGCTGAAGAATCTTTTTTTTTTGCTGTCTTAACTGCTCTTTTTGTTGTTTGTGATGGACTCAGAGGTTGGGAGTTTTCCACTGGGCCACCTTGAAAAGCTAGATTCAGTAATCCATATGGGCCCTTTATGATAATGAGTTTTATCAGCTTTAGTCTTAGTAACCATATAGGTAAGGAGCTATAGAATTGATTATCATCCTTATTATGAAAAATAATTTGTACACAAGAAGGAAAGGGTTAAAATAGAAGCCATGGTATGTAAAGATAAGTAAGGAAGCTATCCATCCACCGACATGCCTGTTTCTGGCTGTGATTTCCAAGGTCTACACTTCCACCACCATTACAGCTGTAATTTTTTCATTCCTCCCCACCCCACTGTTCTAATCCTTAATTCTGATTGGTTGGAGGTGTGCAAGAGCAAGCTTCCCATTGGGAAGTATTATCTAATATGATCAATCCATAGTAAGGCTGCCTCTGCACACTTCTGGCCACTCAGGACAAAAGGAAGGTGGGTCTCTTCAAGAATACCCCTCTGTGGAAATGCTGGGGATTGTTTCCTGCTAAGCCATGCCATCTTGGTGGTTGGAGCAAAGCTTTTTAGCTTGAAATGTCATGTGTCACTTTTTAATAAGTGTCCACCTTTGATAGTATCTACTTGTTCCACAATTCTGGTGTCATAAATGCATGTGTAAGTCAGCCAGTTCAGTGTTGCTCATTGGACATTGTGGGGCATAAGAACATAAGAAGGTCCAGCAGCGCATGCAGCGGCCATGGAGGTGGACCCAGGAGAGGATGCAGCTGCCCGGCACCCCGCCCCCAAGCCCCACAGAGCCTGGATCCCGGCAACTTGGCCTCTTCCCCTCCCTGCTTCTTCCCTACTCCTGTTCCTCAGCAAACTCCTCATGGCTGGTCCAGCAGAGGGGGCAGTAGTGGGGGGGCAGGGAGCATGCTGCATGGCAGGTGAAAGCTCTCTGCGTGCCACCTTTGGCACGCATACCATAGGTTCGCCATCCCTCTTCTAGGGGCATCCTGAGAGTGTGCAGTTTGCCCAAGGCCACACAGGCTGGTTCTTCTGGGATGCATTGTATTGAACTGCCCACCAAACCTAACTCATTCCACATGCTTATATAATTAAAATATATTATTTGTTGAAGAGTTTGTGTTGCTGTTAAGGTCTTTTCCTATATCATTTTCCAACCATGCCAAAGACAACAAATGAACTCCTTAAAAACAAAGGATGTTTAATGCTTGCTCTTGTGAGTTTTTCAGCTATTTAGCTGTGTTCTTGAAGTTTTGGTTAAATTACTCCAGAGCACAGAGAGAAATCCTAGCTCCCTGAGCTCCTTGTCCTTTGAAGATGCCAGCCACAGAGTCTGGTGAAAACTTCTGGAAGAAAAACTTCCAGAACATGGCCAAACAGCCCGAAAAACTCACAACAGCTATCAGATCCCGGCCGTGAAAGCCTTTGAGAATTTGATGTTTAATGTTTAATGTTTAATGTTTCTTTGTTTCTTTTATTGTTGTTGTTCCCGTGATCCTAACACACTACTCTAAAGGACTCTCACCTTCAATCATTTTCAATTCATTTTGGGGGAGGGAAACGAAAGTTTGTTGTGATATGTGCTCAGTTCAAAGATAATGTTTTTAATTTTTTTTTAATATCAAGCAGCAGGAGAAGAATTAGTTGTTGGTTTTAGCTGTATAAAACAACTGGGTTGTTTTTTTGGGGGGCATTTTGGTGTTTTTAATATATACTGTACTAAAAATGCTTTTAAGCAAAAAGTATAAGGTATTTTTGGATTTCAAAAAGGCAAGTTTCCTGAGGTAAATGAGAAAATATTGCTTTCATCTTTAGAGTCACAGTGTGTGTTTTCTACCTTCTACTCTTACTCCACCCCAAATTGGAAATTTGATTTATCCAGTTAAATCATTGCCAACAATAGTTTTTAACGAAATTTCGAACTGGGTTGCCCAGTAAAAATCTAAACCAGCCCTGAAACATATGCCAAACATACCAGCTCAGCCACATTCACATTACTTAACAGTTTCTTAGATCTCAATCCTTGTGGAAAATTTCTCAAAACTAAGCAGTATAATGTAACCACTTTTAAAAATCCAGCTAGAAAATACTAATGCTTTGAGTTAAACATTGAAATGAAAGCATTGGGGGTTTCCTATTACACATTACTCCCGTGTTCACCTATCTTACCTTTGATATATTTGTCTTTTTAAATATAGCTGTAGAGCAGATTTTATATCAAATTGCTCTGAACAGAAACAATTTTAATGTAATATTAGTGTGCTTTCTTCTGGGATGCTGAATTGGCAATGTGGTCTTGTTAGACAACAAATATAATTGTTCATTCTAGGACGTTTTGGGAAAAGAGATTTTTCCTTGCACAGATGAATGCTATCCAAATTAATGTGTATATTTGTGTTTGGGGAATGAGGTGCATGATACACTGAGGTATAATAAAAGAAGTATTTATCCTCTAGTTATATGCATATTGTCACTGGCATGTTTTATACTTCCATATGGATTTCTGCAGGCATCCCACAGCATTCTCTCTGTCCTCCATCAGATTCTTTTGATAAATGATTGATGAGTGTGTTTGATTTTTAAAAAAATTCTTACAATGAATTTCTAATGATAAACTCTAATGATCATTGCTAACTAAGGTAATATTGTTCTGATAAAACTGCATTCTCAATTCAAGAAACACTCCTAGAACTGCTAATGCTTTTAAAAAAAACAACCACCACACCAGATACCATAATTCAATAGTGGAGCAATGTCTTCACCAAAGCAAATCTGAGCTATTTCATAGCTCTCGGGCAGACTTCAAGTACTTTGACAGAAGAAGGCGGGGTGGTGGAGGTGGTGGTGGGGTGGAACGGCGGAAATGTTCCTTTATGAGCAAGTAGAGGCAAATCTTCCTGTTTGAACAGAGACGTTTTGTCACATTTTGTGCAGCGTGCCAGAAGATTGTGCACACGATGAATTTGACAGAGGGGGGGCAGGCCTAGCCTGCCAGGCTTTGAGTCCATTTCCTCCTATCCTATCCAATGGTAAATTCAAACACATTCTAGATTCTTAATGGTTGATCCCTGGCTTGTCCACGACTGGGAGATTGAATGCAGCCATATCCGGTTGTCCATGGGGTGGGTGGGTGGGTAATGGTGGAGGGGAGCGGAGTGAAAAGAGAATTGTGTCTGTTAATCGAGTGAGCTGCACTTCTGTTGGATGAGCCCTAAATTCTGTGCTCGGCACTGGCCTCCCCCTCCTTTGATAATCTCTAGAGAGCCCTTGGGTACAAAAAGCCATTATGTTAATTGGCTTGCAAATTTGTTAAATGTGCCAAACGGGCTAAAGGTCACTTCATATGCAGTAGATCATGGCACAGAGAAGCGATAAGTGCTTGGTAGTGCTTTGATGCAATGGCAAAAATGAAGAACTGTGCTTGTACATAGGGATAAATGTACATTTCCTCAGTCATATATAAAGCTGCTGCTTTATTATCCTTGAAGGCAACATGGCATATATTGGTTGCCATTGCAGCACATCCATAAGACTAATGCTTTAGCATAGGCTTTAGTGCTGGATTTAGGTGGCCAGGTACTAATAGCTTCAGAGATATTCTTCATTCATTTTTTGCTTTCCTCTTGGCTGAAAACTACAGTCAATTTATTCGCCATTGCCTTATTTTTGCATTTGCCCGTTGGCCTTTATTGTGCATGTTACTGCTCTGTCCTTTTCTATCAGTTTATATTTCATCCCTTTTCACTTCTGTCCTTTCTGTTCTACATTACCTCTATCTTAATTGACCTACGGCCTTTTGCCCAGTGGGAGCTACTGCCCACTGGAGGTGGTTGAGCACAGTCAAGGGTCCTCACCTTAGGCAGAGCCAATGACAGAATCATAGAATCAAAGAGTTGGAAGAGACCTCAGGGGCTATCCAGTCCTACCTCTGAGCCTGCAGGAACCCCCATCAGAGGACTCCTGATAGATGCCCATACAACCTCTGCTTAAAAACCTCCAAAGAAGGAGACTCCACCACCCTCCATGGCAGCATATTCCATGCCAGACAGCTCTAATATCAGAAAGTTTATTTATTATATATTTTATTTATTTTATTTTTACCCCACCTTTCTCCTTGGAAAAGGACCCAAGGTGGCTTACAGTAATGAGGGACAATATACAGTCCAGTACCATTAAGACATATTCAAGTATTGAAAACAGGGAATTGAGGGACACCTTATAGTATTAAAAGACAACATTACATTAAAGCTACAAGAGAAGGCGAACAGTTAAAAAGAGGGTAAAATTCCATGTAAAAGTTAAGAGCGATGGAAACTAACATTGAAAACATAATGTCAATGCATAGGTAGTCCACCATTCAGGGAAAGGTTACCTGAAGAGAAAGGTCTTTGCCTGTTTCTGGAAAGACACCAGAGATGGAGGACTCCTTGCCTCTAGTGGGAGGGAGTTCCAGAGTCTGGGCGCAGCAGCCAAGAAGGCCCACAAGACGTACTTGTGTTCTTCCTAATATTCAGATGGAATCTCTTTTCCTGTAGTCTGAAACCACTGCTCCAAGTCTTAGTCTCGGAAGCCATGGAAAACAAACCTGTCCCCTGATTCAATATGACATCAATGTGATATTAATTTTCCTTTCCATCTTCTTCTCTTATCAAGACTTCAAGGCCATGCAAGCAATACATGCAAGTACTGATATTTTAAATAAACTGGCATAAACATTTCAGATTCAGAGAGCTAAATCACATAACATTCTGAAAGAGGGCTCGGGTCTTGCCTTCATAACACACTAAACATCTCCTTTACATTCACGTTTCTCTGCTACTGCAGCAATATGGAACATTGAAAAGGAGAGCAGGGTTGGGTGGGACAGTGACAGACTTCTTTGGAACCAAATTGTTTTGTTTTACCACCAGTATGTTACAGGATGGAAAAAGTGAAACTATGGGGAGTATCACTGCTGGTCATTTGGCTCATCGCTTTGCATCAGGTTCAGCATAGATATACAGAGGTACCTTGTATAAAGGAATTAATTTGTTCCAAATGGAATTCTGTTAAGCAAACTTTCCTCTATACAAATTTCCCATAGGAATGCATTGAAAACAGAGTAATCCCTAATTGCGACCAGTTTTATGTTGTACGGATTTGCCCCTTAGGCGATTCTGTTAAGCAATTTTCCCCCCTATCTCCGGAATTTTTTATGTTGTACAGATTTTATGTTATACAAACTGTTTGTTATATAAGGGTCCACTATAATTGAATTAAAAATCAGCATCTACACAGTGAAAAGCTAATTCTGCCAGAAAGAGTGGTTTACATTTTTCTCTACACTAGCATCACTTTTCTTGGTTTTCTGCCCTGTGTGATTGTCTGATCTGACACAAAGGGGTGCACATGGGGATCAAAGTTCCCCTCAACAGAGCACCTATTGTCTCCAAATAGGTTTTTTGTTTGTTTTTGTTCAAAAGGATTTCAGTGCTGAAACAAATCATGGTTGCACCACGTTGGAAAATCAATTTTTAAAAGAAGTGGAAATTGCCAATTAACACCTTGTCAGATCAAAGGTGCTGTTGGCTAGTGCAGTGGTTCTCAAACTTAGGATCCCCATGTTCTTGAACTAAAACCCCCAGAAGTCTTCACCATCAGCTGTGCTAGCCAGGATTTCTGGGAGCTGTAAATCCAAGAATATCTGGAGACACCGATTTGAGAACCCTTGGGCTAGTGACCAACCAAATTGAGAAGAAACTTTTTGGTCTTTCAAGAGAAACTTGTTTACTAAAGTGACTTTACTCGTGGAACCATCAAGGATTTGCTTTCGAAAACTATGGATCACAGCAGATCTGAGTGACTTTTTCCCTTTGTGGTATTGTTGCACCCTGAGAAGTGGCATGCCATTTAATCTTAAGGCTAGTAGTGTGAGACTGGGTGATCTACAAATCATCACTCAAGATCTAGCTCCATGGAAAAGACAACCTTGGGTCCTTTGGGGGCGGGGGGAAGGCAGAACAGAAATATTTTAAATAAATACCATGGTACTTCTACTTACAAGCAGTTCGACTTAAGAGCAATTCGATTTAAGAGCAAAAAAAGTTGGTGTTTTAACTGCTGCCTTACAAATTTTAGATGTGGTCTGCTGTACTTACATTTTTTTAAAAAAATTAGATAGGGCTGCTCTACTTAAGAGTTGTTTGACTAAAGAACAGATTAATTTCGTAAGTGGAGGTACCAGTATAAATAAACCTCTGCTGCATGGAAAAGAACAACTAGGATTGGTGTAATGGGGAAAAACAAAATAAATGGAAGGGAAATATGAAGATAAATGGGATGAAACAGAAAATATGTTGCAAAGAGTTTGCTCTGTTTCACCAGTAAGTCATGGCATGAAAAAGAGAAACTGTGGAGGTATCTCTCTCTGTGTGGGTATCCCTTCCACAGTTTAATTCTCCATCCGTATTATGTCCAGTGCATAATAAGTAGGAGTGATGGGAAATGAAGTTCAGTTTTTTTAGGGCCGTAAGCAACAGTGCACAGGATTGGGCTGAAGCAAAGATACAGTAGAACAGCTTAAACAGGGAAGGAAAGGGTGAGCATGCCATATTCTATGAGTGGTATCCCATTTGCAGTTCTCTAGGTTCAAATTTTGACAGTCCGTTCACATAGTAGGTATGACTGAAAATAAAAAGGGTGCTTTCTGTCACCTGAATTTGTAAACCGATGTGGCCATTTTAATCTAGTCTGTTCAGATGGACTGGGATGGGGTGGGGGAGAATAATGGCTGTATATAAATGGTGACCATTCTCCAAGAGTTCCAGGCAAAAATCAAAACAAAACAAATTAAGAGCAGCAGAATCATTTCTGCTGCTATGTGTCTGAAGAAGTGGACATGTCCATGAAATCTTACATTAAAATATAATAGCAGAGATGGGCACGAAAAGCGAAAATGGCATTTAATTTCATTTTTCATTTCATTTGTTCCCGTACCGTTTTGTTTGAAATGGTTTTTTTTAGAAATTTTGTTTTTCATTTCGTTTCATTTTTCATTTATTTTTCAACTAGTTGAAAATTTAAACAAGTGCTGATCAGCTGGCGCACATGGCTCTGCTGGCGATCAACACGTTTTTTACCAGCACTGATCAGCTGGCACGTGGGGCCCTGCTGGCGATGGGTGCTTTTTTTTACAAGCACTGATCAGCTGGCATGCGGGGGCCTGCTGGCGATGGACACTTTTTTTTTACAAGTGACAATCAGGTGGGGCCCTGGCAGCAATCGCCACTTTTTTTACAAGCACCGATCAGCTGGCACGTGGGACCCTGCCAACCAATTGGTGTTTTTTTTTTACAAGTGCGGATCGCTTGTAATTTAAAAAAAAACAAAAAACAGAACAGAACAAAACAAAATTTTCCATTTTGTTTCATTTCATTTTTAAGGCACTTTGTTTTTCATTACATTAGGAAATGGAATGAAAAATGAAAAACAAAATGATAAATAATTTCATTTCATGTCCATAATAGTCTTTAAAGTGCCACATATTTTTGTCTTTTATTTTGTTTTGATTTGATTTTTGCCTGGAATTCTTACACAGACTAACACAGCTACTTCTCACAATTCCCCAAGAGTTCTAATTTACCCTTCAAGCACTTAGGTAAGAAAGTGAGAAAAGGAGCAATTTAGGTTGACATTGTATTTACTGCTGATTGGGTCTCTCTGTACTGTAAATTTAGAGCTGTATATTCTTTCCTGATTTTAGAAAACCCAGAAATATTTTGAGTATGAAGCAAAGATGCCTGGCAATTTTTGCTTTTTAATAAACACACACACACACACACACACACACACACACACACACACACACACACACACACACACACACACACACACACACACACACACACACACACACACACGTATCTGTTCTTAGTACTGTATGACAGTCAGCTAAACAGCAATGCATTGCTATTTTCCCCAGGATGCCTTTCATGTTTTTCACTTTCTCTTTGGAAATCTAACTATTTATT
Organism: Phrynocephalus versicolor; assembly: GCA_023846285.1. Lineage (NCBI taxonomy): Eukaryota > Metazoa > Chordata > Lepidosauria > Squamata > Agamidae > Phrynocephalus > Phrynocephalus versicolor. The sequence continues at coordinate 51,088,568 of JAHTLZ010003542.1, read as the reverse complement.
TGTGTTCTAGGAAGGCAGATCCTTTTATCTTTTCACATACTGTAAACTAAAGCAATTAGCTTACTAGAATTATAGTACAGCCTTAAATAAAACTCTCTCTGCCGACAATATTATTTTTAGAGGGAAACCTCTTAATGAACTGTAGACAAATAGCAATGATAGGAATGGTTACTTGGTATTCCGCAGTGAACTTTGTGGTCTGCACACAGGCCTCAACTCCACATGCTATGAACCTGTGGATAAAAATGAGAGGGCAACCTTTGACAGCACCCTTTCAGGAGGCAGTAGAAAGGCTCTCAATTTTGCATGTCTACTTGGTGTTGCTAAGAGCTCATCATTGGGATCTCTGCTTTGTTGCAAATGGTTGCTCACTCTGGAAGCTATTGTCTTTTTTGGCTTCCTTATGAGTTCACCATTGTAAGATTTTTTTTCAAAACATGTTTTATGTGGCAAATGCAGTTTGTAGCATTCCACAGCTGGAATGTGAAAACAAGCCTGACAAACTAAATCACTGAATGTGTGTCTTCTAATTTTGATTATAACACTTCTTAAAAGTTTTTCTCAGATAAGTAGGAATGGACACATGAAGCACATTGGTCAAAAGCGTTTGAACAACTGACAATATAGTAGGTAACGGGAAGCATGTATGTGAAGACTCTCAGTCATCCAGGTGACATTATCTGGAAGTTGAATCATGGCAACTGGACTTCTTTTCTTGAGAGATCAAAAAGATTGGATGAGTTGTGAAACATTTCAGTCCCTCAAGTAAAGAAGTCCAGTTGCCATGACTCAACTTCCAGACGGGTAACGGGAAGTGGGGGTCCTTTGGGCCATCATTTGTTTTGATCTACAGATGGCCTAAGCACTTCCGATCTTGCCTGATTTCGGAAGCTAAGCAGGGTCGGCTCTGGTTAGTACTTGGATGGGAGACCACCAAGGAATATCAGGTACTGTAGGCGCCTGGAGTAGGAGCTGGCAAACCACTCTAGTATTCCTGCCAAGAAAACTCCATGGACATGGGGTCACGAAGAGTTGGTTATGACTGTAACGATGCAACACACACACACACACAGAGAACAACTGAAGCCCCTATGCAGCATGGTAGAAGATACCAGGTGCTGCAGATAGACTGTCCTTCCAACACATCTTCTGCTTAAAAGTCCATAGAACAATGGAGCAACCATTGCCATTTTCCATAAAGTTGTGTTGTATGCATTGGAATGTTGTTTTGCATAGTTTTGCTAACTTTGTGTGAACATAACATTTTCATTTCCTTTCTTCTTCCCTTGACAGGTTGAGCAATGTAATTTTGGTATTCTTCATGTTCTTCTACAAGGATGAAACAAACAATGGCTAAAATTGTACTGGTGTTTGTGTTAGGTTTCATTGATGAGGTGCCAGTGTGTGTCTTGGTCATGTGCCTAGTCTTGTCTCAGATCAGGGAGTCAAGAAGCATCCCAGCGCTTCTTCAGTTGGCTGTTGCAAGCCACCCAAGCTTTACACAAACACCAGTAGGATTCTGACCAATTAGTGGCTCCATTGTTCTATGGACCTTTAAGCATAAGATGTGTTGGGAGAATTGTCCACCTTCAGCTCCTTCCGTCTTCCACCATGCTGCATTGCTACATAGGGGCTTCAATTTTTTTTTAAACGTCAAAACAACTGAAGGCTGAAATGCCCTTACTTCCCTTTACCTACTATATTACCAGTTTTTCAACAGTTTTTGACTGATGAACTTCATTTATCCAGCTTTTTATACCTTAGGGTGCAATCAGCTGGCTGCAAAGACATGAACTGAACATGAACCAGAAAGGGTTGCTTGAGCTGGAACAATATCTCTTAAAGAAACACTTCCTTTGCTCCATCCTGACCCACAAAAGGAGCAATCTTATACCTGGACCAAAAAGCTTCAGCTTAGGGCTAGGCTGGAGCTCATTTCCTTGATATACTGTGTGTAATCATCAGGAACTAGATTGCACCACATTGCTCCAGATGTAGTCCAAATTGGAATCTCTTTCCCTGGTGTGATCACACCTGACATTCTACTGATCATTCTGTCAAATCACCTGGGTCTCACCATCACTGAAACAAAAAGCAGTTTTTCCAAAAAAGCACTTTTATACATTTAAAGACATCCTGTGATTGCATTTATAATTCCTGTTAAGTTTTAAGGACATGAGTGTTTCTCTATAGCTGTGTGTAAAACCAAATACGATAGTTGTGTTTCTGGCTGAAAGTCGTAACAATACTTGCCTTAATTATCAGCAATTTCATGGGTCCAGCTAGGCTACCTTTGGCCTAAAAAGCACTGCCTTTGCTTGCTTTAGACCTGTAGAGGGTGTATGAGCTATGACTTGGAAATCTCTAACATAACAAGGCTTATAATCGTCCATGGAATATAATGCTATATTCTTCCCCAAGGATCACCAGTGAGCTTTATGTATGCAAGTAAAAGCTTCAAGGATATGTCCATGAGTTCTTTTAACGTGATTTGCAATCAGGTCCATTCTAGAATATACATGTTGTAAAAATATCCTGTGCATCAGAATCCAAAGAAGATTGGTTTTCAGTTCTCCTCCGGGACTCAATGATAGGAAGCTTGTAACAATATGCTTTTCACCTCTTTTCGTTGTGTCAACCAGTGGTTCCCAACCTCATGTCCCTGGATGCCCTTGGTCTAAAACTGCCAGTAGCCTTCACTTGTAGCTGAGCTGCCCAGAATTTCTGGGAATTGAAGTCCAAGAACACCTGGGGACGCAAGGTTGAGAACCTCTGCTTCAAACACTTGCCTTCTCTTTAATGTCCTAAGTTACTCTTGTTGCATCTTGTGGTAACAGCTTCCGAATAACTGGTTTGCATTTATTCATGCATGGTTTCATTAAACTGTTCAGAATTTTTGGCCACAAGAGGTGATGATGGTCACCACCAGCTCAGAGGGCTTTAAAAGGGAGTCTGAAAGATTAATGGAGAATATTGATGCTGCCTTTCACGACATACTATGCACTGTACCTCTGTTCTTGGAGAACAGGACCAGAGAAGGCTATTGCTCTCATAATATTGTTTACAACATTCAACAAAATTATATTTTCCATTTGATAAGTATACCATTGTTATATACAGTACATGCAACTCTTTTTCTCTCAAGCTTGCCTCTTTTTTTAAAAAAAAGAACAATAAAGGGCTGCTGACTCAACTGCACATTATATTATAAATCACAGAGTATTCTGTTCCGTTATTTGTTGTAGTAGAGAGCAACTTGGATAAGGAGTGTATGCTGTAAATATGGAATTTAATTTTAGAGGAATTCTTTGGACTAGCTTACACATCTACTCTGTATTGTCTGGATCACGTCTCATATTTTCTGTCTTCTTCTTCCTCCTCCTCCTCCATATATTAGATATTTTCAGCTTGAGAGCAGGTTTATTAGAAGTTATTTTAATAAATAAATATACTCCAGTTTGATTGTATTTCCATATACAGGCAACATTTATATATAATTACACATAGCCCCAGTAAAGCACCATGGAGAATTTTAACTCCCAGCCAGCGATCACACTAAGACCTGTTAAGGGTACTCCAGATGTGCAATTCCTCCCAGCATCCAAACCAACTGGGAAATATTTTAATTGAGGAAAATATGGGTGATAGACCCTTTGCCGTAGCAGCAGAAACAACCACAAATGTAATGAAAATTAATCTTGCATTGTGTACATGGGGAAATCTTAATTCTGCGTGTTTTAAAAACAAGCACTTCAGTGGAATAGAAGGAAAAATACCATATTCCATTAAACTGCAGTGATCCTGAAAATTGGTAGAAGGTTCTACTCAGGCTGAGAGAAGGGTTAGTAATTAGAGATGGGCACGACTTAGCGGTATTTTCGTTTTCGTTTTTCGTTTCCGTTACGTAACGAAACGAAAAACGAAAAACGGCTCAGAACTGGAACGAAAACGGAAACGAAACGACTACTTTCGAGCCAATTTTCATTTTTCGTTACTGGAAAAACACATAATGGAGCTAAACGGGAAGAAACGAAAAAAATTTTGTTTTTGTTTTTGTTTTTTTGTTTTCGTTACATAACGAAACGAAAACGAAAAATTTTGAAATTAGCTCACGAAAACGGAAACGAGCCGAAACGGACCCCTAGCCGAAAACGAAAACGAAAATGAACAATTTTTCTGAGTCGTGCCCATCTCTATTAGTAATATTGTTTCCCATTAACTCTTTGATTACCATTTTTAAACTACTCTTGTATTAGGCCAGCTGCTTACAGCTGGCCATATTAAGGGATTAGCAGTGAAAACATAAACACATATATATCAGTCAGCAATAGAAATATTAACTCTTTCTGTGACAGGAATTCTTGGAGGCAAGGGGCTCACCCAGGCACATGAAACAAGTGATGAAAGCACCAGATAAATAGAGTCTGGGGTTGAAATACGCTGATGGAGAGACAAATTAAACACAAAACATACAGGCCATTATTCAGTAATGGACCTCTGCAAATGGAATAGATAGACACAGTGGAGTTGCCCTCTGCTGCTATTGCTGCTGCCTCCATACTCATGAGAAAACCAGTTAAATCATACTCTACTCTTGAGTAGTCTTGTGACCCAGAGACTTTTCTTGACCCTTCTTGTTGGGAGGGAGAGTTCAATCAGTGTGAATGGAAGGACTCCATTAGAATAGATCACACTAAAGATAAGAACGTTTTAAGTGCAAACCAGAGTGATCCGACTCCCTTTGTCCGGACATGCCCGCAGTGTTTCTCCTTGCTCCCTCTTTAGCTTAGTTCAGTGGGGGGGTCAAACTTCGGCCCGCCAGAGGTTTTGGACCACAACCCCCACAGTCCTTTGTCATTGGCAGTCTAGGCTTGGAATTCTGGGAGTTGTGGTCCAAAACATCTGGAGTGTCGAAGTTTGGCCACCACTGGCTTAGTTATAAAGCAAAGTGTTCTGCTTATATACCACCCCATACCACTTCAAGTAGTCTCTGGGTGGTTTACAGTTTAATTACAGTATGCAGGCTACATATTCAGCCCCTCCCCCCTGCAAGCTGGGTACTCATTTTACTGACCTCAGAAGGATGGAAGGCTGAGTAAAGCATGAGCCTGGTACCTGGGATTGAACCCCAGGTCATGAGGACCGTATTACCTGCAGTACAGGCATTTAACCACTGCGCCACCAGGCTCCTAAGAACAGAAAAGGTCCCCTTCAACCTGATCAAGGAGACAGTGAGCAGTGTATGGCTACAGGCTATTTCTTTATATCAAACTGAGCATAACAAGAGAGAATACTGATCATCATGCAACCATAAGAACCAGATGCATTTTTTATGGACCCAGGCAGACACAAGCTTCAGTCTGCATAATGTTTCAGTTTCTTCATGTGCAGAGGGAGGAAACGCCAGGTTTCTTGGCCTTCTGTTTTTAGTATTCATCTTGAGTTTTGGCAAGTTGAACTTAGTTAACAACAGGTTGACTCTGAAGGATGAATTCATCCCTTTTGCTTTCTTCTCGATTCAAATGTTTAGAGTTCCAAGTTTTCACCTTGTTTGTAAGAGAAACTTCCCAGAACACATTGCAGATGCAGGTAGAACTTTTTAGAAAGAGCATTTAATAATAATAAAAGAGCATTTAAAGTTCTCAAAATGGCCTTATGTCCACTCCTTGTCTCTGCATGGACTCATCTGTAACTTACATGGGGAGATGAGTTGGTTGTTTATTATTATTATTATTATTATTATTATTATTATTATTATTATTATT
>JAHTLZ010003542.1:51012127-51082793 GCA_023846285.1 Phrynocephalus versicolor | reverse complement strand
ATTATTATTATTATTATTATTATTATTATTATTATTATTATTATTATACTTGAAATAACTTTTTTAATTACAGCCTTTAGAATTCCACCATGTGTATTGCCAGTGATGGAGTTATACCCCAGAAGTTTTTTGTAGTTGCTGCTGAACTCTACACTCTAAACATCTAGGTTTTCTAGTCTAGTATGTAATGTTGGAAGCAACCTTTAGCTATGCAAAAACTGTGTCTAGTGGCACATGGAACTTCAGGGAAAGGTAAGTATATATGAAACTAGATGTTTGTCTGCTTCAGCCTCGTAGATCTTTTCTGCAAATGTGGGTTAAGGTTTAACATTCTTTCAGCATTTTACATATACTTTTTTCATGGAAAATATATGACCCTAATGAACATTTTGTGAGGCCAAGCATCTGACTTGAGCTGGAAAGATACGTGACAATTAGGCTGTCCAATTTTTTCAGGTATTTTTTTTCTCCCCCTTTCTTTTTAGGGTTAACCATAAGGTTGAAAACTCTGCAACATTCAGTCCCTTTGAAACTGAAGGCTGAAATGTCACTTGCAAAACAGGGTTAAGAAGGTCACACAGCTGCAAATAATAATAGCCCAATGAAAATCAGATTCTTACTGTAGCACACTTCAAGAATAACATTGAGACAGGAAACAAGCCTGCGTGATATTATTTCCAGTAAAGCAATACACATTTTTGAGCGATATTTTATTGTGTTGTTTGTTTTTTTATGCAAAGATAGAAAAGTTCAGTTATTTCACACCATTCCTCTCTAGCCCTCTCATACAACAAAAAGAGCAGTATGAAAAGTTGGGTGTGAGGGAGGAATGAGAAGAAGTAATGAAATTAATTGGGAGGTGGTCATACCAGTTGGTTTGCTGCTCTTTAAACCACTTGTTTCAAAACATGATGAACAGCATAACACTCCTTCTTACTTTCCGCATGGGCACTGCTGAAGATACCTTACATTGAATAGTGTTTCATGCCACCATCCTTTTAGGTTGCTTACATGTGCGTGTAAATGGCACTTTTGCTTACATGCGTGTGTAAATGGCACTTCACTACTTCAGGTTCCACATTTGGGGTTTTATATTTGCTAAACTAGTGGCAAGAATGTCCAGGGGCAATTAGGTGGTTACTGTACAGGCATTCTAGTTTCCCTCACTCAACAATCACTCTAGCAACACTTTTGAAGATTTGCTTAGCCACGGGTTGCGGATTAATTTGCGTGAGTTCTGTGCTGCCAAATTGGAACTGATTTACAATGACTCTTATAGAACTTTTATGATATTTAGGAAGTGATTTTGCCAGTTCTACTCCCTTGTGAGTTTCCATGGCCAAGTGGGGACTGGAACCCTTTTCTCTAGAGACCTAACCCTTCACGCGATCTATCGCACCACACAGAGAATCTGTGATTAATTTACATCAGCAAATTTGGATTTTGGTTCTGATGTGTACACATATCTCTGGCTGAGGTACTCTCAGAAACACTTTCCATTATTTTTTTGAAATCATGGGGAATGAGTAAAGTGTCAGATGATTGGAGGGGGGCTAATGTTCCTGTATTCAAAAAGGTCAAAAAAAGTGGAACTGAGGAACTACAAACCTGTCAGCTGGACATCAATCCCAGGAAAACGCCTGGAACAAATTATACAGCAGCTATAGATGGCGTAGAACACAATGCAGTAATAACTAGAAGTCAACATAGATTTCTCAAGAACAAATCCTGCCAGCCTAACCTGTTCTCATTTTTTAAAAAATCAAGTAAGCTTTTACAGTAACCCTCTGCCAATTGCGGGGGTTAGGGACCCACCCCACCCGCGATGCACGAAAATCAGTGATATGTGGAAGCGGGTGGGGGGCAGGGGCGGGGGCAATTGTACAGCACGCCGGCAGCGGCGGCAGGGGGATCTTACCTCCCACCGCGCAGCCCACCTGCGCAGCCCCAAGGCTTCTCCAGGGTGCGTGGGAGGGCCACGCGGAGCGACCGGATTGCCTGCCGCCGCCCGCCCACGCACCCGGAGGCTTGTCAGGGATGCGTGAGAGGGCCGCACGGAGAGACCGGATCGCCTGCTGCCGCCCACCCACGCAACCCGGAGGCTTCTCAGGAGTGCGTGGGAGGGTGGCGCGGAGTGACCGGATCACCCGCCGCCGCCGCCCACCCACGCACCCCAGAGGCTTGTCAGGGGTGCGTGAGAGGGCCGCACGGAGAGACCGGATTGCCTGCTGCCGCCCACCCACACAACCCGGAGGCTTCTCAGGAGTGCGTGGGAGGGCAGCGCGGAGTGACCGGATCACCCGCCGCCGCCCACCACGCACCCCGGAGGCTTCTCAGGGGTGCGTGGGAGGGCGGCACAACTGGATCGCCCGCCACCGCCCGCCCATGCACCTCAGAGGCTTCTCAGGGGTGCGTGGGCGGGCGGCGTGGAGCGACCGGATCGCCCGCCGCCACCCGCCCACACACCCTGGAGGCTTCTCGGGTGTGTGTGGGAGGGCAGCGCGGAGTGACCGGATCCCCCCGTCACCCTCCCATGCACCCCAGAGGCTTCTCAGAGGTGCTGCGGGTGCGGCGCGGAGCAACCTGGCCGCCTCCTGCCACCCCCCCATGGTGCAGGTACTGCGGTCCCGCGATGTAGTGGGACCACAATACCTGAACCGCGAAATGGCGGGGGGGTCACTGTATCAAGTCCCTCTGGTAGACAGAGGGAGGTCCGTAGACCTAATAAAGCTATACTTCAGCAAAGCCTTTGACTAAATTCCCCATGATATCCTATTAGCAAGCTAACTAGATGTGAGGGGCTGGATAAATCAAGTGTTAGGTAGAATACACATTTGACTACAGAATCTTACTCAGAGGATGATGATTAATGGCTCTTTCTCATACTGAGATGAAGTAACAAGTGGTGTATACCAAGGCTCAGTCCTGGGCCTGATACTGTTTGTCATCTTTATTAATGACTTGGACAAAGGAGTGCAGGGACTGTTTGTCAATTTTGTGACAGATGACACAAAATTGGGTGGAATAGCTCATATCTTGGAAAATAGTAGGCTGGAGCACTGTGCTGAAACCAATGGAATGAAATTTAACAGTGGTAAGTGCAAAGTACTATATCTAGGGAAAAGAAGCCAAATGCACAGTTGCAAGATGGGAGATACCTGGCTTAGCAATACTACAAGTGAGAAGGATGCTGGAATTCTTTTGGATCATAAGCTGAGTATGAGCCAACTGTGCAATGTAGCCATGAGAAAGGTAAATGATGTTTTAAGGTACATTGACAGAAGTATAATTTCCAAATACAATGAGTTCCTCGCCCCCTTCTATTCAACACTGGCTAGGCTTCACACTGAGTGTTGTGCCCAGTTCTGGAAGCTGTACTTCAGAAAAGTTTCTGACAAATTGGAACAAGTTCAGAGGAGAGTGACAAGGATGATCAGGGGGCTGGAAACAAAGCCCTGTGAGGAAAGATGAAAGGATTGGGAATGTTTAGCCTAGAGAAAAGAAAGCTGGGGGTTGGGGTATGATAGCACTTTTCAAGTATTTGAAAGGTTCACATACAGAAGAGCAGCATGACCTGTTTTCAATCATCCCACAATACAGGATATGCAGTGGGATCATGTTACAAGAATCCAGCTTTCTGCTGAATGTCAGGAAAAAATTTCCTAACTGTTAGAGCAGTATGACAGGGGTACCAATTACCCTAAGAGTTCTTCTGGAAGTTGAGTCATGGCTACTGGACTTCTTTTTCTTGAGAGATCAAAAAGTTTCGCTGCTCATCCAAACAGCGTCATCAGTCTGAGAAGTCCAGTAGCCATGACTCAATTTCCAGATCAACTCACATGGATGACTGAGAATCTTCACAGACATACCTTAAGAGTTGGTGCGTGCTTCACATCCAGAAGCATTCCAGAGAAAGTGGGGCAACCACCTGGCAGACATCCTTTGATGTGTCTTTCTACATTGAGCAAGGGGTTGGACTTGGTGTCCTTGTAGGCCCCATTCTGACTTTACTAGTAGAGATGGGCACGACTCAGAAAAATTTTTCGTTTTTGTTTTCGTCTAGGGGTCCGTTTCGGCTCGTTTCCGTTTTCGTGAGCTAATTTTCAAAATTTTTCGTTTTCGTTTCGTTACGTAACGAAAACGAAAAATGAAAACGAAAACGAAATTTTTTTCGTTTCTTCCCATTTAGCTCCATTAAGTGCTTTTCCAGTAGCGAAAAACGAAAATTGGCTCAAAATTAGTCGTTTTGTTTCCGTTTCCGTTCCATTTTTGAACCATTTTTCGTTTTTCGTTTCATTACGTAACAAAAATGAAAAATGAAAACAGAAACGAAAATTTCGCTAAGTCGTGCCCATCTCTATTTACTAGTCTATGAGTCTATGAGTCCTTCTCCCATGTATACAGACAGAGTGATCATTCATTGGAATGTGAGGTGGTAGCACTTCAGAGGGCTTCTTCACACATGAAGCCTTGAACCATTCTTAATGGTGGTTTCCAACTTTGGGTAACCCAGGTGATCTTAGACTGCAGCTCCCAGAAATTTGCACCACTAGCTGTGCTGGTCAGGATTTCTGGGAGTTGAGAACTACTGCTTTATGTGGTGACACTAGTGCAAACTTGACTTTGACAGATAATACTAACATCCACATCAGATGGGGCTGAATAACATGATTGTGATGAGTTCAAAGGGCACATTTCTACAGGGCTGGGGTTAGTGGAGGAGGAGCATTATCTAACGCTAATATTTTAATGCTGGGGATATTGTGTGTGTGTGAGAGAGAGAGCAAGAGCCCCTAAAAACAAAGCAAGATTGTTTCAGGGATTCTCAAAGGCACTACAAAGCAAAGTCCAAGTTAGGCCTGAACTGGATGGGAAGTTGGTTTCACAAATAAAGGGTGATAAAACATTTTATCTCCACAGATACAGTACTCCATAGCTGCCTGAGAAGTGTCATGCTAGAGCAGACAAATGAATTTAACCTTTAAAGGGAGCCCTACTTCTAATGACAGGGTTGCTATAAGGTGTCCCTATTTTGAGCAAAATCTTTATGTTCTTTTTAATAGAATAGGAGGACAGGTGGGGGGATGTGGGCTGTAAAATGGCTTTGGAGGCTACCTGCAGCTTCTGGGCCACACACTGCTCATCCCTAATGTGCATTTGATGTTTCCTTTCCCTTTGTAGAAACTGGCCTAATGTAACATACATGACATGTATGGTGCTTATCTTATAAAGTGCTATAGTTTTGCTTATCTGCTCAGCAATAAAAAGAGGGTTCAGAGGGATGTTTTTGCAGTCTGTGGCAGGGCTAAGGAACATGTAACCTGAATTAAATAAGCATTAATATAATACTGTTCTGTTTTTTAAAAAAATATTTGTATATTTATTGTTTTTAAGCTTTTAAATACTGTTTTATGTTGTAAACTGCCTTGGGTCTTTTTGGAGAGGAAGGTGGGACATTAATATTTTAATTAAATATATAAATACATAATAACTCTAGATAAGCTGTCCAACTGCAGCCCTGTCAGCCCTGGGCAGCCCAGCCAAGAATGAGGGATGGTGGGTGCTGTAGTCCAACTTCTGATAACCCATGGGGGTAGGATATGGAGTTGTAGAGTGTTATTAGACCTACTGTATACCAGTCGTATTTGTACTTGATCATGCATGGGGTGTGAAATTCCTGGGCCTACACCAAATGTTCATGGGATTTGACACATTAGAATGCAAAGACTGACCAAAAAGACAGATTTGTTTCACAGCATTCTACCACAGTGAGCTACTAACTGTGGTGGTGTTCACCTAATTCCTTGCTTCTGTTGCCTCACCCTCACCCAACGTCATATTGCTTGCACAAGGAACTCGATTCCCATCTTGGTGTAGCACTTGAGTTACCATTTTCACATCTGCTGTTCTGAGACTGGCCTCTAATATCCAAAAACGTACTCCTAACAGTTGCATATGCGGCCCGTGAGTCATTGCAGTGGAAGGCATTTCATGTTAACATGCTTATCTTGACTTTAGTTATATCTTTGATATAGCTAGATAGCAGTGATGGATAGCTGCTCTTACAATTTGGTTTCTTTCCCTGTTGATCTCCTTCTTTGGCAGGCCGGCCCACACAAAGTAGTTACACATTGTGGTAGAGGCTGTGAACTCTTTCAGTTCTTAGTGTCACATGATGTGGTACACCTGTTTTAGGCGAGGTGGATAAGCTGCCTTTCTCTCCACAGTGGGCAAGTCTGCTTCATGTATATCAGTTAGTCTAAATCCATATTGAAGATCATATAACCTCGTATTAAGCTAGCTCCCTCTGAAGTAGCTTTGTTTATATCATATTTCTACTGAGAGGCAAGGAGAACCTCAGGAGACATTAGGCTCAGATGTGTGTGGCAAACTACAGGTATGTAGTTTATGTCCTCATAACCTTGTAGTGTCCAGTCAACCCAGCCTTTCTGCTCTCTCACCGTATGGGTTTCAGGAAACAAGTGGAACCCTAATTTCATCATAAAGTGATGTGCTGCCCCAAATTGAAATTGATCCCAAGGGGCCTGGAGCTTACCTATTCTGAACTAAAGTAAAGCGGAGACCAGCATGTGTTTTCACAGATCACCCAGCACAGGCATGTCCAAACTTTGGCCCTCCTGATGTTTTGGACCACAACTCCCAGAATTCTAAGCCTGTATTTCTAATGGCAAAGGACTGTGGGAGTTGTGGTCCAAAACATCTGGAGGGCCGAAGTTTGGACATGCCTGATCTAGCAATAGTCTTTTAGTATTAAGACAGTCTTGTAAACAGTAATTTGTTACTTTATGATGAAGTATGAGAAAAGAAACGCCATGAGTCACTTAGATGTTGGCTTTGAATGGCCTTCAAGATCTCTTCCCATGATTTGTGTTTTTGGTCTTGGCCATTTTCTGTGGACTGAAATGAACGTTTCTCCCCATGCTTTCCTTCAGGAAGTATCATCCAAGTCACCAAAGCCTCTGCTGAAACACCCACGGACATTTACCTTGACATTTGCCTCTCAGTCCAGAGTTGAAGTATGTAAGCGAGACAGTGAGGTTACACTGCTCCTGATAAATGTAAAATGTAAGTACAATGTTGGTTTCTTGCAGCCTGTTATAAAACATTGTCAGCTTTCTTAGCATCAAACTACAAATGTTATTTTCAGACACATGCTCTTCCACTGAGTAAGATCACTATCACTATCACTATCACTATCACTATCACTATCACTATCACTATCAATATCATGGTGTATACCCATAAAACAGGAAAAGCACCCCTCCCCTCATACCCCGACCTGTCAAAAAGTCCCAGCTGGGAGGCGGGAAGAGGGGTGACAGGCTGAACAAAGCAGGGTTATTTCCATTCATGCTCAGTTATGCATTTTGCCCCTCCCCCATGTTCCAGCTTGGGCTTTTTGGCAGGTTGGGGTTTGGAGAGGGGGCATCCCTCCCCCCCACCTCAACCTGTAAAAAAGTCCCAGCTGAGAGGCGGGGAGAGGGGCGAAACAGAGCAGGATTTTTTCTCTCGCTGGTCCTTTCTGCATTTTGCCCATCACCCCGCCTACCAGCTGGGGCTTTTTGACAAGTCAGGGTTTTGAGAGGGGGGCACCCCTCCCTCCCATACCCAGACCTGTCAAAAAGTCCCAGCTGGCAGGTGGGGTAATGGGCGAAATGCAGAAAGGAGCAGCGAGGGGAATAAACCCTGCTTTCTGCCTTTTGCCCCTCCTCCTGCCTACCAGCTAGGGCTTTTTGACAGGTTGGGGTGTGGGGGGGAGTGGTGCCCCCTCCAAACCCTGACCTGTGAAAAAGGCCCAGTTGGGAAGAGGGAGGAGGCAAGAAACGCAGAAAGGAACATTTTCCCCCTCGTTGCTACTGTGCTAGGAGTATGGAGGCAATTAAGGTGTTAATACCATAGAGTCAACTCCCTGATTGCCTCCACACTCCCAGCACCCTTTGCTAATTAACTACTCCAGCCCCTTTAGAGCTTCATAACTAAGTCCCCTTACCCCCAAATCTTTTCAGATTTCAGGGGGGGGTGTCCCTAAAATCACTTTGGGAAATTACCCCTGCAACTTTGGAGTCCCAAGGTGAATAAATTTTCATTGCATATTTTTATAATATCTTTTGAGTGCATATTTTTTAAAAAATATGCACTCAAAAATCACTTACCTTTGGGCACCAAAGTAGCAGGGGTACCTTCAGAAAGTGATTTTAGAGAACTCCCTGAAATTTAGAAACATTTGAGGGTAAGGGGGCTGAGTTTTGATGCTCCAAAAGGGGTGCCCCTGGGGGGGGACCTTCTAATTTGAATGAGAAGCAGCAGTAGCGCTATTGCTGGCCCAATCAGCTTCCAATTCTAATTAGAAGTTTTTTTCCCCTAGGGGACCCATTTGGAGCTACATAACTCAGCTCCCTGACCTCCAAATCTTTCCAAATTTCAGGGGCTTTCAGGGAAGAGCTTGAGCAAGCTCCCCTGCCATTTACTCAATTCTAGAGGGTGAAAAGGTGTTTCATTTTGTTTGTAACAAAATGCTGCTTTGTTTCATTTCATTTCATTTCGTTAGCCCATTCCTAAGTTATGCTTAGCCCATTCCTAAGTTATGCTTAGAAATAGCATAACTGAAATTATAATCATAGGAAAAAATAAGAACAAAAGAATAAATCAGTTCATGACAGTTTTTAATAACAAACCCAATAACATTGACAGTATTTTTCTCCAATTTATAAAACAGATTAATTCTGTATTTTTCTGTGTGCATACACGTGCAAAGGGACTGTGCACAAATGCCATTTAAGGAGGGGGATCTCTATCATTGCGTATGCAGGGCTGCAATTGGGTAGGGGGGTAGGCAAGGCATGTGGCCCAGGTGCTGTGCTTGGGGGCCATGTCAAAATGACAAATATTATTTGTACTCTGTATTATTCCACACCCTACCTCACCATTGGGTGGGGGCACAGAATTTATGTTTGCCTCGGGTGACACAGACTTTAGTTGTGGCCCTTTGTGCAGGTATGTGCTTCCGTAGAGCTTGTGTCAAGGTGGTGTGTCAAGGTAGAGAGGGTATACCTTTGGTTGTTTTGGGGGAGGCTACAAGCTTTGCTATTTTGGGAGTCGTGGTGCCTACCAGATGTGCATTGACTACCACTCCACTCTCCCCAAGTCAGCATGTGTCCATATGGCTGGAAGGTACACCCAGGTGTGGAAAGTCTGGCCTATGCTTTCCAAATCCTAAAGTTATGGGTGGCTTTGTATTTATGAATTCCCTTCCCTCTCCCTTTCCTTTTAACATGTAGATTTATGAGGAATCAAAGATGAATTTGGAGCAGGAGAGGCCTTTTGTCTGCAGTGCCCCAGGCTGCTCACAGGTGAGTTGGATCAGGAGAAATATAAATCGAGTCTAGCCATAGCTTAATATCTCCCAATTGATGAGCATGTCTCTATTAAAGCTTACGATTTTATTATAGGCTTCCTTAAAAGTTGTAACCCCCATCTTCAAGTCACTGTTTGCTCTTCACTTCAGTGTCATTAGTCATGACTTCCAGCCCCTTTCTACTGAAGTCCTCTGAACCAAGCCTGGCTTTTAAGCAAAAAGTAGAAGTCTCAAGAATGCTATATTTCTTAAAAATATTTTAAGCAATGCTTTTGAATGTTTAAACTATATCTAGTGGTTAGTGTATAGTTTTAATTGTTGGACCTCTGATGGGGAGATAGGTGATATATATATTCAGCTTTGTAGAAAATATATTTCAAAAACATACCATGAAATTCAACATAATGCTAAAGGATGAAAATCTCCTCTCATGTGGCCCTGCTATATTGCCCTGCAGTTGTGCTATATTGGCTAGATGGGTTTCACATTGCCAAGGGGCTGCATAAGACATTGTGCACTAGGTTGTGCAGGAAATTGGTTGTGCACCCATGTACACCACTGCTTGTTCAAGAATAGTGACACTGCATGAACTCTTACAGTGTGCATTAACACACAAACATACAAATGTTGTGTTGGTACAATAATATCCTCAGATACAGACCCTGATCTTTATTTTCTTTTGTGTTTGCTCAACAGCGTTTTCCAACAGAGGATCACCTGATGATTCACAGGCACAAACATGAAATGACTTTGAAGTTTCCTTCATTGAAAACTGATAACATGCTGTCAGGTAAGACTACAGAGGTAAAACATCAACAACAGTTAGCTCCAGTTTTTTTCCAGTGGGAATCTTGACTTCCAGCAGCTCATTGTAAAACTCTGCTACTTTTACCGCCATTCAAAATATTAAGCAGTTCCACCCACATTCCCCAGAATCTATAATTTATTTTTATGATGGGACCTTTAAGGTGTTGTGTTGAAACACCATCCACAACAGCAACACAGCAGGGGTGGAAAGGAGAAGGCAGAAAACACTAAACGTCAGAGGAGAGCTCCTAACTAAAGATGGGTGTGAATTTTAAAAAAAACGAATTGCAAAATGTGTTCAAAACTTGCAAATTTGTATTCATACAAACTGATTCACCAACAAATACGAATTGATGATTTTTAGCAATTTTTAATTTGTTGATTCGCTGGGCTATAACATGGTCTCCACGGCACCTAGAGATACCCAATTTGTAGGGAAGAGATAGCGCATTCATAGTTGGAGTACATAACAATAAAATCTAGGTATATTCACTAATGCAGGCTTCAAGAAGCCTTCAGAAAAGCAATGACATTACTTTTCTTATTACATCCAATTCATGTTTTCTTGTGCATGGCTGGGAAAACTGGTGCACATTTAATGACCGCTAAACATATGAGTAATTGACTGTGTAGTTCAGTGAATTAAGTATCTGACTGTGGGGCGAGAAGTTGGGAGTTTAGTTCCCCACTGTGTCTCTAGGGAAAAGAGCCAACCCGTTTAGCCTTGGATAAGCTGCACAATCCCCCGCTGCCCAAAGAAGGGAATGGCAAATACTGAAAGGGGTCTCCGTAAGTCAGAGTTGTTTTGAGGGCTATTTTTTTATTATTATTATTATTATTATTATTATTATTATTATTATTATTATTATTATTATTATTATTATTATTATTATTATTATTATTATTATTATTATTATTAAATTAATTAATTAGGCCCACCTCTGTATAGGCTGATTATATGATCATCCGTTTTGTGTGTTTTATTGCCAATGCAACAAGAATGAGACTCATATTTATCTCATGAACAATAACTCATGGCAATACTGTTGCCTAGAGATTCTTCTTCTAGATATTGGTCCCACCTCACTATCTTTGAGTGAGTTTTCACCCGTCCCCTGAGTATGGTTAACTGTGACTTAGTCAAATATGCTGCTTAGCTTTAATGGTACTTAATGGTTAAGATGAAAGGTGAATCCACTAAATAATCAAGCAGAAACTCATGGGTTTCATTTCTGTGTCTAAATACATACAAAAAATACAAAATACAGTACATACAAAAAAGTTTGTTTTGGAGACAGACGTAAAAGATTTCTTGAGCTATAATGGCTCACATTTGTCACCAGATGCTATTTTGAAGGAAAGCACATGTTACTGGGCTGGTGAGGCTGCCTCTTTTAAATTGTTGTCCTAGGACTAGGTCTCTCACTTGAGAAGCAAAGGCTACATCTTGAAGAGAAGGTGCTGTTATTGTTTCTATTTCACCTCTTTCACTATAAGGCTGTGGGAATTTTGTGTGTGTGTGTGTTTCTGTTTGCAGCGAATGAGGAACTATTTGGGGTATTCACTCCACATAGTTAAGAACTGCAAGGAAGGGGAGCACAGGAAAATGGAACAACCCCCAGTGCTCTTGCTTTCACTGAGGGCTTTCGACCATCACCTTCTGAGTGGGATATTCCCTGGGAACATCTGTAAGAGGTGATGCTGTTGAACACATGTAAACTTCACCTCATAATGTGCAATTTGTGGAATTCACATAACCAAGTGCAGATCGTTCCCCAACATGTGAAAAGTGGGACCAACTGAGATGCAGTGATAATAGTAAGCTCATGGGACACAGTCCTATTGTTCCTCATATCATTCTTAATCATATAAGTGAATATATGAATAGCAACCAAGTAATAAGACATTTAGGTTTGTTGGTCCCAAAGCTGCTCAAGCTGTTAACCTTTGCTCATATTCAGCCATGGTCACTGTGTCTTTCAATCAAATCCTGAGCCAAATGTATGTGGTCGGACCACCTAGAACAGGGGTCCTCAAAGTTTTCCAATAGCGGGCCGGTCCACCACGCCCCAGGCACCACTGGGGGCCGGACCACAGTGGGTGGGGGGAGCGGGGGACCTTGCCGTAGCCCTCCCACTCTGAATGCCCCACTAGCCAGCATGCTGATCATCTGGGCGGTAGTTGGGGGAGTGGGAGAAGCGACATAGCCCACTGCTTTGAACTGCCTCAGCAATAGAAGCAGCTGCGAAGGCTGGCTTGCTCGCAAAGCAGGGGTAGGTGGGGGGGTTTGCAATTGGTCCTGGGGGCCGGATTCAGGACCTTGAGGGGCCACATCCGGCCCTGGGGCCTTAGGTTGAGGACTTCTGACCTAGAACATTAAACTACTGCTTCCAGGTAAACTATCAGTGTCATCAATGACTTCCCATCCATGCTCCCAGCTCTCCTGAAACACTTTAAGAACAATAATGAAAATTCTCTTCTAAATCCGGAACTCCCAGAGAATGTTGTCTGAGGAACTGTATATATTCTAGGCTCCCAAATGTACATTTGAGAACATTTTCCTTGGTTCCATAGACATTTGTAAGGTGATGGGAAGTCTCATAAGCCAAAGAGACAACTTGGAACAGAATGTCCTTAAAACATTCTGAATAATGGTTGATACTGTAGACAGTATGTCATATTTGAGCCATGCCACTGACTTTCAAAAACCATTAACACCCAGAAAGTAATGTAGCAGAGTTTTGGAAGTCATCCAACAAGGGACATTTTTTTTACATACTTGAAAACATTCTAGTAGGGATGTACACTGCCTCCCCAATTCACTATGTAGCCACTAAAGGGTATACAGATTGGTGTGTGACCCACTCTATGCCTTTTTATAACCTCATCCTTGTCTAGGTCAATAATGATGTTTATGTACTTCTGAATCTCCTTAAGCATTTCACATTTTGCTTAAGGAAATGGGGAAAAAACTCTATGCCTTGGGTTAGGAGTTTATAATTAGGGATTATACTGCACTATCCATTTTGGGGACATGGTAGATCTTAATTTTTTAAAGTGAAACACAGAGGAGGATTTTGCTTCTATCCGCAGGAGCGATTCTGATAAAAAAGTAAAAAAGAAGAAAGGTGAAGGGGAGGAAGAGAAAGAAACCTTAGAAAGAAACTAGAAACTCGTTATTCAAAGTCCATATAAGAACAATGTAAGCATTCATCCATAGTTACATACAGTGTAAAATTAGAAAACAGAGCTAGATAAGAAAGGGAACACATATAAAATTCTATAATACAAATCCATGCCAGTAATGATGGGCCAAGTCTTTCATTTTGCTTTGCAGCTGTGTGAAAGGGCTGGATGAGTGTACGTAAAGGGGTATACAGTGCCTTGTCACCTCAGCCTGAGCCTTCTCTAGTAGTTGGAGTGCCCAAGAGAGGTCCAGGGCTCTATCGATGAGGGATTCAGCTTCGCCTCCATGTTTGGTTCCACCCAGCTGAATATTTTAGATACTTTACTTGTATTACTTTCATTTCCCTTTCCTTTATTGGAATGATGGCATCTCTTTTGGGAAAAAAAACCCTGTAACCCTGTGAGTCTCAGATGGAACACAAAGGAATAACAGCTAGGCCACTTGGCCCCACAGGTAGCCAAAGGCTGCTTGATCTGACCTGTAGTAGCAACTAAATTTCACAAATGCCAGTTACTGCGTTTGGTCCATTTTCTAGCCTCTGTCATAGTGGGCTTGCTTATTTACAACCCACTATGTACTTTTGCACCCTGATTCTGATTCTTGTTTTTTCTGAAGTTGCTTCCACTCTAGATTACACATACACAGTCACTAAAAACCCACAATGGTTTACACTGGACAAGAGGAAAGGTATATACTCTCCATCTGACTTCTGGGAAGTGATTCAGATGGTTCATAACTTGAGGCAATAAGTGTAAAGGAAATGCTGTCAGTGTGCTGCCAATTTGCTACAGGTAAACACACCCCATCAGAATGTGGAAATGAAATTGTGAGAACCAGCAATGCTTAATGCATTTATCCCATGGGGCACCTGTTCTATGTGGTACTTAATGAGGCACTTACTCAACAACACAACTTTGGTTGAATATGAGCTGTCCATGGGATGCAAATGAGAACTCAAGAGACCTGTTAATCTCTTACTGCTGGTAACAGCAGCTTCTCAAGCGTGTACTATTCTGATGAGAGACTCTACATAATCCAAAAGCAGGTATTTTCAACACAATGCAAGGCAGCACTTGTTGCAGATTTAAAATGTTATAAAGTATACTTTCCATTAAAAATGCCATTTTTAAAAATTATATTGATTTCCAAATGCATAGCATTTGTCACTGCTCAGATGGATAATGTCTGAAAAGTGTCACTATTTGTGTTTTGAAGACAATAATGTGACATTTGGTGTTGCTACATTTAACATGTTTACACCTTGTTTTTAATCTAAAGCCCTGATATCCAAGATAATTGGAACTGCTGAAGGGAAGCAAAATTAGGAGCATTTTTTGTTTTTTTGCCAAAGACATTTGAGTTACGATAATATGCTTGAGGTTATTTTTTTTCCAAAACTGATTCCAAGTTCACTGCTAATCTGGGTGGTTAGACAGGAAACAAAACATTTGTGAGTGAGCAGTAAGCTCAGCCTGCAGTACTGGAGGAAGGCCAAACTGGAACTCCTTGGGTCCTGGATGTGAGTAGCATAATCCACTCACAGAGGAGAGAGAGAGAGAGAGAGAGAGATCCAGAACTTCTGTCCACCATTTCCCATGGCAGCTGGCCCTCTGCTGATGTCAAATTTAAAATGTGATGGCAACAGGTGCTGGTATGAAACCTGCTGAACACCTGACATACTGTCTCATCATTATTAGAACGTAGGCAGCTATCCTAAACCCGCACACAGAGATGAAGTAGCCTTAAGCTCCGTAGGACCCACCTCCAAATAAATCTAAATTGTTTAGGCTTAGGCTGACCTTGCTTGGATTATATGTTTCAAAAGAATATGCTTCATAGTACGAACTTCATGGCCTCAAGAGTTAATTTAGGGGGAAAGTTACTCAGTCTCGTTTAAGAGCATGTTTGCCACCCTATGCTTTAGAGCACTTGATTCCTCCCCTCAGCCTTCACATTTTAACAGTTTCTTTTTCTTCTGACAGAGGGAGGCTGAAGCTATTTCATCAGCAATATAGCCCCTCAGGAAATCTAAATTCCTTAATGTTAGATTATGAAACCTAGAAATGATATATGAGAGGGAGAGGCTTTCCCCTTTAGACATGCTCTCTCTCTCTCCTTTCTTGTTTCCCCCAAAATTATTTCACTTAGTCTGCAAAGAGTTGTAGCCACTGTAGCTTCTTGGCAAAGCCAGGTGCGGTTTTCTCCAAGGCCAATAAATTCTTCTACCTATCATTTTCTTTTTTCCATACATCAGCTGTTACCAGACAGTACTGTGTCTCCCATTCTCAGAGTCTATACGTTATACCAAGATGAATGAGCTACTGTACTGTGATAAGCAAGAAATCAGAGAAAACCAGTTTCAAAGAGTTGTTTGGGAAATCAAAGAGAACATGCTTCTTTTTATAATGGCAAGGAGACACTATGGAATTAAGAGATCAGTCTGGTGATTCATCCATATCATGATGCAAACTTTCTCTCCAGATGGGTTGAACTATAACTCCCATCACCTCTATCCACAAGGCATGACGTTGGGGTGAACACACAGTGCCACACAGCCATGCCAGCCTGGGTTGCAACATCGGCTAATAGCACACAGCTTGCCTTGATTACATTATGAATAAGTGCAGCTATAGCAGTTTGATCCCTTGCTATCTGCTCTGGGGCTGTTTGATGGACCCCTGGTTTGGTATGGCATTCGACATTTATTTATTTATTTATTTATTTATTTATTTATTTATTTATTTATTTATTTATTTATTTATTTATTTTGTTCTACATTGGGAAAATGTATCTGGAGCTCTCAAGCAGCACCCGTCCAAACTGTATATCCCAGGATCCCATAATGATGGAGCCACAACTCTTTAAGAGATCTCCAACTGCTGTAGCAATGCAGTGGAGATACACCCATCCCTTTTTTTTAAACATTACCTTCTGTCCCATTGAGATTGAGAACTAGTTCCCATGTTGCTCGTCTCATGGCTCAGTTTCAGCTTAGGCCTGGATCTGTACCTTGAACTGACATTTTTCACATGAAACAAACAGTAAGGTGCTCTCCTAGCCCTTCCTTCTTACTGTGAATAGTAACTGCGACTTTTGGTAAAGAATTTCCTTTTAGGACACCCTTTGCACCAGTGGTTGTTCCTCTTTGGGAAAATGGCTCAGGGGCTACATGCCACAGAAGACAAAAGTACTTGTGGGCAGAAACAAAAGTGAACATGGATGCTGTGCACGTGCGTGCACGCGCGCGCACACACACACACACAAATACAGAGTACGTGTATACACTGACAGCATTCCTTTATCCACCATTCATTCTCTTAGATTCATTCATTCATTCTCTTGGATGGCCTGTGAGGTCTCTTCCAACACTATGATTCTATGATTGATTCATATTCACACTCGCTTTGCATATGCACAATCCCAGCAGTTTGTAAGGAGTGAAAGGAAACACATACTCCTAATGAGAGACTTTTTCTCCAGGTGCCTTGTAGATACTGGTGTGTGTGTGTGTGTGTGCGTGCGCAGCTTCTCTGGATGGGACCCTGCAATACAGGAATCAGCCTTATATTGACTGAAATGCTGTTGTCTTAAATTTATGCCACATGAACTGGATTATGTTATTATCCAGCAAAAGGAATATTCAATTTAAAATTAATTGAATATTTCCTACATTCTAAGGATCTCAACAGCTCCCTTTTGCCCCAGTGAAGCCTGTGGGGCAATGCCCCTAGGGTGGAGATGGAAGACTTTAATGCCCCCCCCCACCACCACTGGGGTTACCACTGGTGGTTCCAATCTCAGCAGGAGTGATCTGGTGGTATTCTTTTGCTTGTCAAATGTTTCCCCACATCCCATGATTTCCAAGGGCTTCTCTGTGGCAAAAGGGACTTCTAGGGAAACTTTAAAGGAGGAACAGGAAAGCTTTCAACGTATTTAAATATTTTGAGCACCCAGTGATGATGCCATCCAGTTTGCATGGTGCAAATCTATGAAAGAGGTTTTGAGCCACTGAGTAATTTAATTAATTGTTGGCCATTCAGGTTGGCACTAGAGGTTTTCTATCATTTGAGACAGGATTCTCTACTAGTCCGACATGGAAATTCCTGGTTATCTTTCGTGGTCTCCCTTCCAACCAGTCCTGAGCCTGCTTAGCTTCTCAAATGAGACAAGGTATTAATGTGAAACTGATGTGGAGTTGGGAGTGAGAGAACTTCATCTTTTTATACCTGGTATGGACCAGGTGTGATATATAACCTGTGCATCTAAAACATACATTGGTGAGAACATATCCTGTTCACTTTCTGTCAAATTGCAGCCCTTAGAAGCCCAATCTTGATTCGACTCCCAAGGGATGTGGGGGGGGGGGCAGTAATTTTATATTTCTTTGTCTTACATTTTGTGTCCAAAACTGATTGTGTTTACCACTCTTAAACAGAATTGGGCACAGGGCAATCTGGGGGTGCACGTGGCCCTCTAAAGGCATGTTATACCCCAAAATGCCCCCCCTAACGACCACCCTACACAAGTTTTAGCAAAAAACATTGATTAAATTTTACACACCCCAAAATTTTGTAGAGTGTTTCCTTTTGAAGGCCCCCAAGTGCAAATGCTTTCATTGTTAGGGTCCTTGGGAGAGGACTTATTTGACCACCACCACCGAACCCCCTGATTAAACAAAACAGTATAAACCATCAACAGAAATGCTGTCCCTCCAGCTCTCTTTTGTATGCACCCTTGAATTTAGACATTTCATTAGATTGCCCTGTGCCTTCATGTGCAGAGGAGACTGTGGGGAAGGGCTTGATATCAGGGACAATCTAACATTATCTTTATCTGATGGTAAGCCTCAGGATTTAGCCACAGGGCCTTTGGCTGTCTATCTAATATACAAGAAGACCAAAGCAATGAGAGTTGTGGTTGCTGTGGTGGTGGTGGTGGTGGTGGTGGGAGCCTCCAAAAAGTTGAAGCACTGCAGAAAGGCCATCATATTGACTTTTTCTGTCCTATGGACAGCAGCCAGTAACATGGAAATCCCTTGTTGGACACAATCCCAATGAAGACCATTCATATGAAGTACAGAAGGAGGGAACCATGAGGTATTTTCCCCATAGCATTCACAATGCTGTCACTGCTTTGGCTTTCCCGTAAACTCCAAGTGATGCTCTTTGTATAGGTTGGGGGCCTGGTGATCCACAGGATTGAGAATTCATTGCTTCGCAACTCACAGTCTTCTTTTGTGATTTCTAGGACCCTTATCTCTCCAAACAAGGTAATGGCAGGTTCAGAAACATCTGAGAGATGTAATTACTCTTCAAAAAAAGGGTGGCATTCACTCCTTGATTTAGCAAAGAAAGCAAAAGAAAACCGCCTGTGGTCACTTTCAGTTCTGTTAGCAGAACCTGATACTGCCAGTGGTAGGTCCATGTCCAAAGGAGAATATGTCCTAGACCAGGGGTGGTGAACCTTTGGCACTCCAGATGTTCTGGACCTCAACTCCCAGAATTCCAAGCCTGTATTGCCAATGACAAAGGACTGTGGGAGTTGTGGTCCAAAACATCTGCAGTGTCGAAGGTTCGCCATCACTGTCCTAGACCCTTCAGACGCCCCCCAGGTTATCTGCTGGGGCATTAATAATGTGACATCCTTCATGAACAATATGCATGATGCCTTATTGATGGGAGATTTTAGGCAGTGCAGCTTTGCAATTGCCAGGGTTGACAAGTAGAAACTTGCTTTTCATGCTGTTGGAACAATTTTATCCACCCACACCTGTGAAAATCATATTTCCCAGAAATATGGAGAGAACAGACCTGTTCTATGTGCCTTAAAATGGTAGACTCCTTGATGTCACCCTAGTGTAAAGATGTTCTGTAGTGTAAAAATGTTCTGGGCTGTATATTGACCCTTATTATTGTAATAATACAATAATACACCTTGGCTCCTTTTCCAAGGAAAAAGGTAGGGTAAGAATATTCAAAATAAAATAAAATAAACAAATAAAGAAGATCCCACTTTTCAACAGCGTGAATTATGAACAAGAAGTAAAAGCAAAATCCATTCACGTGAAATACAGGTTCACTCAGGAGAGATAGTTTTGTATTATGTTTGAGCTTCTCTTAGCAGCCAGGTAGGTTGGCCCCATGCTGACTATTTCTTCCATACTCTTGACCGTACTTCGTATTTGTGAGCCTCCCTCATTCACATGTTCTAAGACATATAAAAAATAAATAAATAAATAAATAAATAAATAAATAAATAAATAAATAAATCGAGCTGCCGCGGACACAAACTGCCTCACACATTTCAGTAATAATGCAACAATACACAATGGGAAAAAAACTTTTTGAAATAGGAAAGAAAAAGAAAATGAGAGAGATTTGAACCTTTCTGTAGGGTGATAGGCAGCCATTGTTTCAGTGCTCCTATTGCAATTTTCCTCTGATTTTGTTATCATTGTATGGAAGTAAAACATGATAATATATAACTTCAGCGGAGCTCTCCAGCTGAATAAGCCAGATTCCTGTTATTAAATGTACAGCAGACTAAACAGTTTTGTTAAATATCAGGCATCCAATTACACCCTTTGGATCTCTGCTTGTCAAATATCTACATCATAGATTAATCACATTTGCTATGGTTTAGCTTAAACAGCTTTCCATTTGTGATTTTTTTTAAATGCTGTTTTCTGTAGCTTTCTTTGGTGCTGCTTTTTCTTGCTATTGCTAAGCAGCAGCTTCAAGGTTTTTTTAAAATGTGGTCTGACAAATAATATTTTAAAATCCCTCTTTAGTTTAGAAAATCTGATGCTTAATCGAAATAATAAAAACTGTTTCCTCCATTATGTGCTTTCCAAGGCTACTGTTGAAGGTTGTCCATACATTTAGAGTTGGACTATTTTTTTGTTTGAGTGATAGATGTACAAGTCAAAGACCATGTTGAAAAATGTTGCATGCTGCAGTTACCCACATTCTGTGTTGTTTTTGATCATCCATGTGTCCTATATATATAAGCAGCTGGAGAATTATGTCACCTTTCACAAAAGATTCTGGGATTGGAATTTTGACCAAGCTGCAAGCATAAGATGTTGTTTGAAAGCTTTTGATGTGTTTGTTTTGATGTGTGTTATTAGTGGTGATGGTAGTACAGTAATAACAAATATTTAAATTAGGAATTTTTTCCTGAAATTTTAATGTTCCTTGACAGTATTACCTGGGACATCAGTGCAGCTGTACCAGTAGCCACTAGTATTGGTTAGATAGTTAAAGAATTAAGCATATAGGAGAAGCACAGGCTGTCCTTCTTGCATCTATTGACAATTTGTGAGTCATCACTTTATGTAAACCCCATTGGTTCAGTGGGTATACTATAGTTGAGATTACTAATTAGATGCAGGTTGTGGTATATCCTGGGACTGGAGATAGAGTGGTCACTACTTGGACAGTTTCCATAAGTGACTAAATGGACATCACTAGCTAAATCAATAGCGTACTTCTGTCAGTTATTGGTTGTTTTATCTTGTCCCTGCCCTTCTTCTTGCCGTATTCTTCCCTGTCGTATTATATGTGTTGTTATTGTTTTAAGCTTCTTATTTGTTTTGTTTATGGGGGGTTTAGTTTGGGTTACTGTATTTGGAGAGTTCCTGAGAGAAAATTGGGCAGTTAACAAGTATAAATATAAATACATACATAAATCTAATTGTTACTCAGTCTTAGCCGATTAGAACCAGCCAATTCCTTTTGGAAATGTCTCAGCAAATTCAGTTTTTAAGTTCAAAATCTCATTAATGCAGTGAGTCTACTCTTGTTGGCTTACAACCAGAGTTAGGCCCTAGTTTGTAACTTGATCTCTGAAACATGATACTAAATATATCCTAAGATATTGTTCTTAGAAAGGCTTGATTTAGTGGATCCATCCCCCAAGAGGTGAAACAAGAATAGCATATATAGATCTGAGTTTAGTCACATGTTTTTTATTTTGCTAATTAGAAGACATTGCTTTGAAATAAGGGATGTGATTAGGGATGGGCACCAAAAGAAAAACAAAATGCTGAATCATCTGTTCGTTATGTAACAAAATAAAACAAAACAAAAAAATGAAGCAGCAGCATTTTGTTACAAATGAAATGAAACAGCATTTTTTTTGGTTTAAAATGCACCATTTTGTTCCACTTGTAAGAGGCCTGCTGCTGAAGAGGCTCTGGATGGCAGGCAGTACCACTTGTCAGCTGGGAGGTGGCAGTGGGCAGAGAGTCCAAGGAGGACTCGTGGGGCTGCGCCAGCCTCCACTGCTGCCTCACTGAGGCAGACAAAGGAGTGAGCTAGGAGGCAAGTCCTCCTCCAACACTCTTCTCTGCTGCCATTTTAAACAGGCTCCAGCCTAACTTTCAGAGGCTGGAGCCTGTTTAAAATGCCAGTGGCAGTGGAGAAGAGAGTCAGAGGAGGACTCGCTCGCCTCCTAGCCCGCTCCTTTGCCTGCCTCGGCGAGACAGCAGTGGAGGTGGGCACAGCAGCACGAGTCCTCCTGGAACACTGTTCTCTGCCCACTGCCACCTCCCAGCTGGGAGGCAATGGGAAATCTCATGGCAGGGGGCTGAAAGGGGAGGTTGATGTCAGCCCTCCCTCTTAGCCCCCTGCCGGGGGATTCTCTTACCTCATTTCATTTTGTTATTCGTAAGTGATGAAATTCTTTTGAAAAATTTTGTTACTCAAGAAACACAATGAAACAAAATGCAGGAGGGACAAAACGGAATGAAACAAAACTCATTTTTTCTACTTTGTGCCCATCCCTAGATGTGATAGCCTCAGAGAGAGAGGCTGGAGCTTGGAAAATGTTTACACTGCATTTTATAGAATCCCCAAACTGTCTTAGGATTTTGAGAATTGTAGTCCAAAGCTTTCCCCCCTATTGTCTGAGACAATGAATGTCATCATTTCCCCCTCCCCCTCCCCCTCCCCCCATAACTTATCTGGAGGCTGCTATTAACTCCTTGGATGGAAATTGATAAATACAGAAGTATACTCAAAACACATTATTGTAATAATGAAAGTCAAAAATCCAGTTTTGTTTGGCATGTTTTATACTACTCTTTCTCTCTCTTGCACACACTCTCCCTCTCCCCCCTCTCTCTGTGTATATGTGTATGTGTGTGTCTGTTTGTCTGTGTAAAACAGACACAAACAAAGAGAAGTAGCCCCATGTATTTTGTATTTTAAAGCTACATTATTTGTAATAAAACATTATGGGAGTTACTTCCAATAACTAATACATTGTCATAATATAATAGGTGCTGAAACTTATTGTAATGTACTGTCATATATTATGCTTCACAATACCTTGTTCTTAACTGCAAAATACCCACTGCAGTTCCTTTTGATATTTTTTCCCCAGACCAAACTCCGACACCAACCCGATTCCTAAAGAACTGTGAGGAAGTGGGCCTCTTCACCGATATAGACTGCTCCTTAGAGCAGGAGTTTAGAAAGGCACAAGAAGAGGAGAACAATAAAAGGGTATGCCTTTGCAGAATGGAAACGTGTGTATTTTCTCTCCTCCTGTGTGCTGTGCCGTGAAGGCAGATTTAACCTGAATGACAAGAAGAGGAAGAAAAACATTGGTTGGAAACTAGGTGGCACTATAGATTGTGACATGATTTGTAACTTGCATATATATCGATAAAACTGAGCAGGTAACCTGGGTTAAAGTAACTGAAAGAGAGTTAGCTGACATTTATTAGCCAGGGCAGGCTAAGATTACCAAGTCTAACAAAACATCTTGTGACTTCTTCTCTGTCAAGGCCAGCACACACATACACATTCTCAAAAGTCCCGTATGCTCGGACTCCAACTCTAATGTATATAATATTTCTTTTCTGGGTTTAAAAAGTAAGGAAAGGTAATGCTTGTTTACTTTTGTCTCAGTTTCTGCCAGTTTGAGCCCCCCCAAAAAAGAACCCCGCCCACCCACCCACCCCAAAAAACACCAATTTGCAGCCATTACAGAAGAGTTAAAATTACAGGAGGAGAACTCTCATTTATAAGCACTGTATTAAATTGCCCCTTTAGTGTGAATATATATTTGCAACTGCAGTAACAGTGGCTGTTAATTAGAATACGGTACCAAAATACTGTATAGCTAGCAATCTTGGTAATCTGTTGTAGCTTTGGGTGCATAAGGGTATCAAAGATACAAGAGAGATCAGAGAGCATATTATAGCAACATCACAATGCTAAGAAGAATTGGATTTGCAATCTTTGTACCAACTCCACTGGGCATAACTGTGGGACAGCTGAGGAAGCATGACTATAGCTGCCAATGTGGAAGATAGAACCCATTGATCAAAGCCTGGAAGAGTTATTTTTGGGGGTTATATCTCCACATACACCCCCAAAAGTATAGTCACTGCCATTCACAAAGTAACACAAAGAAAGAAAAAAATCCCAGAAGTTGACTTCTTTTTTTCATTAGCTAACTACAGTGGTACTTTGTATAAAGGAATTAATTCGTTCCAAATGAAATTCTGTTAAGCAAATTTTCTTTGTACAAATTTCCCATAGGATTGCATTGAAAAGAGTAATCCCTAATCACGGCCATTTTTATGTTGTACAGATTCGCCCCATAGGTGATTCTGTTAAGCAAATTTCCCCTATCTCTGGAATTTTTATGTTGTACAGATTTTATGTTATACAAGCTGTTTGTTATACAAGGGTCCACTGTATTCAGCTTTCCCTTTGCTACGTAAATCTTGGCATCTTTTTTCTTGCTGGCAAGGCAGGCATGATATTGTGCAGTGACATGAGCCACCTCCAAGCCTTTTTTGAAGTGTGGATACAGAGGCACAACACCCCACATTCGTACA
The DNA here is from genome assembly GCA_023846285.1 of Phrynocephalus versicolor. NCBI lineage: Eukaryota > Metazoa > Chordata > Lepidosauria > Squamata > Agamidae > Phrynocephalus > Phrynocephalus versicolor. Next base: position 51,058,568 of record JAHTLZ010003542.1, on the reverse strand, counting down.
CTAGATGTGTTTTGAAGAAATGAATTTTCTGGCTTTTAAAAAACAAAAGTTTAAGTGTACCTAAATTGCACAAATGTTCCATCAGAAACCTCTCTCATTTAGGAACCTAGAAGATGAGCATATGATTTATAGTTGCTGAGAGAGCACAGAAGTAAGAACTGGGATATAGTTATAGTCCCTCTTTGCCAAAATACCTTGCAATGTTGTTTTGGATTTCATGAAATATGAATCAAAGGAGTAAGTGCAGCATGTACAATGGAAAGCGTACACCCCCCCATGACCTCTCTGGTGACCTAATGTTGATATGCCCACTCCACAGAATTCAGATTAGAAACCCATCTTCTATTTCTCAAACACTTTCCTTGAGGTAGGAAATGCTATATGAGATCAAAAGCTTTACATGATCATGTCGTATGCATGTTTCCCAGAATATGTCCCCTTACCTTTGGAAATGAAGGCAAAATGAAAAAAGAGAGGGAGGGCCGGGAGTTAGCAAAGATTGTCAGTAAAAACCAAGGTCAAAATCATCCATACTATGTGAAACAAAGAAAATGTGTGTGTGTGTGTAAAAGTGTGTGTGTGTGTTTGTCTGTGAAGAATTAACCCATTTGAAATGTGGTGTGGGAGGAGAGCCTTATAATACGACAAAAGGCCAGAAAATTGGGTGTTCAATGAAGTCAAGCATGAACTCTCACGAAAACAATGTATTAACTGGGGCTATCCTAAGTAAAAAGATTCCCCCCGCACATAGGTGCTAGTCATGTCCGACTCTAGGGGTGGTGCTCATCTCCCTATTCAAGCCGAAGAGCCAGAGTTGTGCAAGTCCAGAGCCACATGGGCAGCATGCCTGCAAGGAAACACTGTTTTACCTTCCCGCTTTTTACAGCGGCACCTATTTATCTACTTGCATTTACATGCTTTTGAACTGCTAGTTTGGCAAGAGCTGGGGTTATCAGCGGGAGCTCACTCCGCTGCATGACACCCAGGATTTGAACTGCTGAACTGCCTGCAGCCAACGGTTTTTGGAACCTTAATGGAAATCCTGTGGAAATAACAACAACAAAACCATGACATCTTCAGAATTAAATAAATATATCATTTCCATGAGGCATTGTGGATTACCTTCCACCTTCTTCAGACACACACTTATTCTGTGGGTATGTTTCACCCATGGAAGGCCAAACTGCACCACAGATAGTAGGTCAGTCTTGCTAAGATCACATTAGAATTCCAGATACATGATGCTGGCAGATATCCTTGTCTGAGAAAGCAGACTTCCAAATAATGCTGGTGCTTAACTTTCCAAACACTAACAACAAAACAAAGGAAGATGGGAGATGAGAAAAACTCTTGGTCGGTCATGACTGTAACGATGCAACACACACACACACAATCACCAGATACTGTCAGTAGCTCAGAAATCTTCTCTTCTAATGGGCACTTCTCTTTGAATTGTAGTACAGCCCAGAGTCTGATTCTGATAGTTCCCAGTCTGCCATCTGCATAGGCAGAGCCTCGGAAAAACTCTGGCCTTAAAGCACTCTTGCCAAAGATGTCAAACTGGGCAGCTTTCTTCACATGCATATACAGTTCCATTCTGATACTCCAACTGGTACATGCATCCTTGTTCCAGAAGAATATGAGTCACTGCAATGAAAGTGATAGGGGTGGGTGTGTATGGGAGATGGCATCGTTAACTTCTGGTTTTGTTGAATGATGATTCACTGTCAAGAAACCAGGAAGCAGAAAGACTAATAAGGTCTCCTTGTAAGGTTTGGCAGGCTACATCAAACAAATAATACTGGCTTCATTGAGTATCCAAGTCAAACATCAATGAACAGGAGTAGATGAAAATGGAAGATGCTGGCATGGGCCATTTTCTTCCCAAATCCCCTAAGTTGGCCCCTTAAACTTGCTGGCTGAATGTCTGTGGCCGGTGTTGAATTGAAAGTGTTTTGAACTCTTTAAACTGCTAAGTAAAGTGCCTACTATTATTAATTATTACAGTAGGACCCCGGTATCTGCTGGGGATTCGCTCCAGGCCTTCCCATGGATAATGAAAACCGTGGATAAGAGAGAACACCTGCCCACTCACTCCCAAACTGCTGTTTCCTGGCAGTACCTTGCTTTATGACTGCTGTTTGAGACAATAGATTGCTTTATGGCCACTGTTTGTTACAATAGCTTGCTTTACAGCTGCTGTTTGTGATAACAGCTTGCTTTATAGCTTGCTTTGTGGCTGCTGAATTATTTAATTTTTTTCCTCTGCCAACCATGGATAACTGAATCAGTGGATAATGAATCAGTGGGTACAGGGGTCCTACTGTAGTTAATTCTGGCCAGCAGAGGAAAATATGAAAAAGCACACTGCTATGATTATGAGATCCACAGAAAAATTATAACTGCGTGTAAGAAAAGACCATAAAATACTGCCTTTTGGTGACAGACCCATGGTCTGTGTTCCCTGGTACTGCTACTATTGACATGAAGCAACTCTACAAGGTCTTAGAGAAGTATCTCCACTCCCCCCAGCTTATGAACAGATGCTGGGAATTGAACCTGGTACATTCTGTACACAACACATGTGCTCTGCCAGTTGAAATACATATAAAAATAAGCAAACAGAAGATACAATGCCACCATTTTCTACAAGCTTTTGAGACCCTGGCAACCATTAATAAGTGATGATAGCTTCGATTGTTGTGCTACAGATGTGCAAGAGTGATGCTAAATGTATTGCACAGACGTTAAGCTCCCATGATGAAGCTGCCTGAAAGAGAAAATATACTCCAGAAGAATATGTTAGGGTCAATGGTGTTATTGACTATTGATTTAGCTTAAGACATTAGGAGCTAATAGCCGTCTTTCAAAAAGTATGCTGCGATGGCATTTTAACTGTATGATTTGTTATGTGCTGCAATTTGGAACCACTCAAAACACATCAATAGAAAGTCATTTTTAAGATTTCAGACCCTCAAGCATGCCCATGCCAGAATCATTCTTCCTTTAATGCTGGTCATCAGGGAATCCATGTGAATGCTGAGTGGAATCTGCAACCATTCCAGTGCAGCTGTCTTAATACAAGAGTGCTTCATGAACAGCTGGAAAACCGTTCTTATCAAAATACAGTTCACTTGATATGAATGTCTACAAACCCCTTGTCAAGGATGCTAAAACAGAGCAGCTCCGTGTATAGGGTCATGGGCATAGCCTGAGTGTAACTGGTTAAAAGTAAAGCAGATCCTGTGATAAGTAACTCGTGTCTTATGAATAATATAGTTTATTTATTTATTTATTATTATATTTACATACCACCCCATCTTCCGAGACGGAACTCGGGATGGTGTACACTAAAAAAAGAATAAAACAACAGCAATCGAGCATAAAAATCAGAGGCACCAGTAAAAATAGGAGGGTACAATACCCTCCGCTGAGAATGGCGTGGGCGGCACAGAGAAAAGTAAAAAAAGGAAAATTAAACAAAAAGGTCGCCATATGCCTCCTTGAAGAGATGGGTTTTCAAGGCTTTTTTAAAGGCGGGCAGGGACACTGCAAGGCGCAGCTCACGAGGTAGCTGATTCCAGAGAGTAAGGCCCACCACAGAGAAGGCGCGGCTATGCGTGAGCGACTTCCGCACCTCTCTGGGTGTGGCCACCCTAAGTGAGCGCGCCTGCGGCAGTCTTGTGCGTCTGGTCCCAGTCGACCTCTCCTTTTGCCTGTATAAGGATTAGATTACCTGAGTTGCTTAGATGTAATGAATGTTATCCAAATAATTTAATAATTTATTTTATAGAGAATTTTAAGGCATTTTAAAGGCATTTTAACAGGAATTTCCCAGGTTTTATGATATTCCTATAGAAGTTTTCTTCCTCCTTTTATATTTTTAAAAAACTATGTCCAAGATTAAATATGAGAATTAGCCCTGAGGGAAGCAGCTATATTTCTATGCATTTCTCTGACCTGAAAATGACAGGACTCAACCAGGTCATAAGAAACAAAGATTTCATTCCTTAGGCCCTTGTCAACCATTGACTAATGCCACGGAAACCAGAAGTTAAGTATGCCATGTTCCATAAAACCGCCTGGAATTCCCTTGGAAGATGGGCAGTATACAAATGTATAAATAAATAAATAAAGATAAATAAATACATTTAAACAAATGTATAAATAAATAAATAGATAGATAAGTAACAAATTGCTCATGTGATCAGAATAACAACAGAGATAACAACTTGGCTGCTGAGAAGTAATTAATGAGTTCATTTTAGAAGGGAACTTTTGGGCTTTGATCATGGTAAATTCACAGGACACATTAGTTAGGGGGCTAGACAGGACTTTGGGTCCGAGAGATCTTGAACAATTGACTGATAGTTGTTTTCAATCTTGCCATAACAACAACAACCTAACTAAAAAAACCAAAGCAAAACCCAAGTCTTCAGTCCAAAGCTGCATGTGTGCTTATTTCTGGTTCATGCCTATGAAGGAAAGAGCATACATGCACACACAAAAGCGTATCATTGTATGATCTCTGCATTGATATGATGGCAAAGAGCGATTTGGGGGAGAAGAAATAATGTGCATGAATCAAAAGTCCCCTGCCAACTAAATTCTAGATTAGGACATAATGGCCCAAATCCTCTTGAGTACCTATGGATATTGCTTAACTTTGGGAGACAAATTGTTCCATATTGGGAAACCACCCTAGGCATTGCTCACAGAGTCACATAACTCAGTATGCCACAAACAATGTCAGCAGTGATTTAACTTAACATTTGCCTCCAGAGGTTTCACTGTTTTGTGTTGTGCCAGGGCAGTGAGGCAAGAGAGTTAAGGGCTAATGATGTGCTGGTGTCTGTGGTCCTGTGGCAGTAGTCAATGGATGACATGGGCCTAAAGAACAACATCTTATTTTAATTGTGTGTTAGTATGATCCTCTTCGATCACTGCCTGGATGCCCTAAGCACATCTGATCTCGCCTGATTTCAGAAGCTAAGCAGGGTCGGCCCTGGTTAGTCCTTGAATGGGAGACCACCAGGGAATACCAGGTGCTGTAGGCACCTGGAGTAGGAACTGGCAAACCACTCCAGTAGTCCTGCCATGAAAACTCCATGGACATGGGATCATGAACAGTCGGTCACAACTGTAACGACACAACACACACACACACATGATCCTCTTCAAATAGGAAACGTACATCTTGACATCCTTGCTCCAAATGCCTCCTTTTGCCCGTGATGTGAACACCCTTCCCTGTCTGTAGTTAAAAGTCATAAGCTGGGCTCAGCATTCATGGGCAGGTAATAGGACACTGGTGATATGCTTTAGAGCAAGGTGCAGTTCTGCTTTATTTATGGAGACAGACATGCAGGTTGAGGACTTAATCATACCTGATAAATCATTCTCGAAAGCCAATTAGAACCATATGCTGATTTTGCATTAATGTGGGGAGTCTGTTTTTAGTCGAGTAGGGCAGTCTTCCACCCAGGACTCCCCTCCTCAATTCCCCCTGCTCCCTGTTCTCATCCCTTCACCCTTGTTTGTGAACTATTTATGTGTTTAAGTGGTATCATTTGTATGGGGTGGGAGACATTAATCTTGGAAATATTGTTAATGGAAATTGGTGAAAGAGGGAATAAAAAAGTCAGTCTGGAGTCGGCTTGTTATGGCTATGGCCATTTTTATGTAGTGGGAATTCCAAAGCTTGAGCCAGAAAGCTAGGTACAGGAAACACCAATAAAGGCTTCAGAAAGCAGGAGAATGGCTATCATTTTCCTTAGCATAAGGTAGTCATTTTGATCCAGGTGCTTATGTTGCAGTTTTTAAAGCACCGCAAGAGGTGCTGGAACTTTTGAAAATTCCAAGCTCATTTTCCTTTCTTGACTGGCAAGGTTTTTGTTGCTTTTTTAACACTGATATCCATACTACATGAAAATCTATCACTAATGGTGCAATTCTCTGTATTTGTAAACTTGAAAGTAGAAATGGGCATGAAACGAAATGAAATGAAACACTTTTAAGGCTGTAACTAATGGGGAGCTTTCCTTTTTTTAAAAAAATTAACTGGGAGCCCACTGCTCTAAGTCAAAGACCCTCAAACCTTCCAATCAATTTGCTTTCAAGCAAAGAACCCTCTGTAAACAAGCTAGAAACCTAATGGCTAGCTCCTGCATGGAGAGATCAGATAGATGATCTCAACAGCTGATAGGTGGTGCAGCACGGAAGGAATTTTTTTTTAAAAAAAATTACAGTCTAACTTACTCAGGAAAGCAAAATAAAACAATAAGTTTAAATCAACTTGAAGACACAGCTGTGAAGGAAAGATCTCAGCTCTTAGCTAGCTGTGCCAGGCAGATCAAGATTGGAGATAAGCTATCTCAACAGCTGAGGTGCAGGAAGAAAGAAAAACAAATCAATCAGTTTAAAAATAAACCTCCTGTTCTCAAGATGGCTTTCGTGGGGTTAAACTCCAAACAGGACTCAGGCTGCAATGTCATCTTTGCTTGGTCTGTGGTGTTGGCCAATCAGACAAGGAGGAGGGATGATGCCTGTCCTTACACAGCTTCTGATTGGCCAGCACCACAGAGCAAGCAAAGATGACATCACAGCCTGAGTCCTGGTTGGAATTTAACCCCACATAAGCCCAGAGAAAGGTAAGACACTGGCTGGGTGTGTATCAGAGGGTTCCAAGCACCACCTTGGCTCGAATGGGTCATTTCGGAACCTACTGGTTCCAAAACAAAATGTTCATCCTTAATCAAAAGTATTTATATACCCGCATGGAGCAGGGGGTTGGACTTGATCACCTTATCGCCCGCTTCCAAATTCACTGTTCTATTATTATAGTTGTGACAATTTTCAGTCACACCTGTTTCAATGGGCCCATGCAAAGTATGACCAAAACTGAATCCAAGACATTAATGTGACTGATATTCCTGTATTTGATCCAACTTATTGTTATTTGCCAGTTATAATGCTATAATTGGTTCGATTATGGTATACCACACTGGATTATTCACACTACAAACCTGCTGAAATAATTACATGCCATACTGTTCAGTCCTTAACTCTGATGTCTATGTGTGCTCAAGAAACTTATTCCTATGTATTTAGGATTGCAGGCATAAGATAACAACTCATTTCTCATTCCACTTGATGTTTCAAATGAATGCATTGGGAAAGTAAGGGAATGAGAGAGAGGAAGAGTGGGGGCCTAGATCCAAAGGGAAACAGTTATTTTGTCACCTGGATTTCTTTTTTCTTATATAGACTGCAGCAGTATAAGCCTCCCTCAGGATTTCCGGAGCTTTTGCAATTGGGCTTTGCTTCCCATTTTCAAAAAGCGGGTTTCCTTTTTGTAAAAAAGAAAAAGAAAAAACTGCTGTTGATGATATATGCAGCAAATATTCACTCAAGTTAATCTCACAATGCAGGTCCCTAATTTGTGCCTCAAGGTCGAAAGAAAAGAAAACAGAAACAAAATAGGAGGCATAAATCCTCTAAAGCAAAACCAGTCCCCAAGTAAAGTAGAGGATCTAGATTTGATATGTTAGGTATTAGTGACAGCTAACAATGGGATACTGAACATCCACTCTTAAGCCCCTTATGTTGCTTTAGTGAAGGGTTGCCCCTTTGTAAGCCCCTGCAGGCATTTCAAGACATATGTGGGGAAACTAATGCACTATGCTTTTCTTAGCATTGTTTCATTAGAAACCAGTGGTTCTCTTCTTTCCTTCATATATGTTATAGATATTTCTCAGAGAGAAATAAGTAATTCTTATTTCTCTGACAAATAATTGTATCTCATTCTAAAACAGCCAAAGTAGTGTGTGCAACCTTCAGGCCTGCCATGAAATCATTTGTACAACTCGTGAATGGTACATAGCTGTTAAAGCAAAAGCAAGCCAAGTGAGTCTATATTTGGCTCACCAAGGCGTTGCCCATCACTCATTAGTAGCCCCGAGTCAACTGTCTTGTATTTGGCTGAGGTGAGAGTAGCAAAACATGCGGCTCCTTTCTAGGGAAAAGGCATTTCTGAAGAAGATAGGGAGGCCGTATCAGCTTTGCTTGAGAATCTCCACTCGTACCTGGCTTGTTCCCAAATGAGAGGGTAATCTTGAGAAGATTACAGTGCACAATGGAGGCACATAATTATTAACAAGCCTGGAACGTCAATAAGGATGGTATTTGTATTACTTGATTCTGCTTTCCATCCGCTCTAATCTCACAGTGATAGGATAACCAACTGGAAGGGAGCAACCAACAAAATAAAGCCAAGTATCTAAATTGCCTTGAAAACAAACAACCATACTTAAATGTTTAAGACAATTGGCCAGAAAAATGGAGGGGGGGGGGTTACTGTCTAATTGTTACGTGCCATTAGGATTACATTATTACCACAGCATGCTGAAAAATGTTTGTGCTTAACTCTTCAAGGTTAAGCTATTTCAAGACCGCTAGTACGAAAAGAACAACTAAAAAGCTTTTTTAAAAGGCCAAAAAGAATAAAATTGCTATAAGAGGTTTAATTTAAAATAAGTTTCTCTTTATATGCCTTTCTTTTTTAAAAAAATTGAGTGGGTAGGTCCTACTAAACACCTTAAAAGATCTCCTTACTCTTTGAAAGCTCTCTCTAAGGAAATTGTTGACAAATGTGTGTTAGAGTATATTTAAAGTTTAATATGTATTTTTTTACTAAATTCCTTCGGTAATATATTTAATCCGTCAATATTACCCTCGTTTGGTTTGGATATGCAACTTTCTAATTACATGTTCAAATCTAATGTAAAAATGTAAATTCTAAGGGAAAATGTTGAATTGAGAGTACTTTATAACTTGTCTGAACATTCATACTTTTAGCAATGAGAAGGGTGCATTAACCTGAAGAAAAATGGCTTGGTTGATTAAAAAAATCAGCACTGTGTAAATCTTTGATTCTTCAACACCAATTTTTGCTCAGCAGGGTCTAACACCACCATAAATAAGAAGTCCAGCAGCGATAACTATGTAGTGTAAAATGATGCGATTGTCTGACTTTCTCTCTATTTTTTAGTTGGAGGAGGTCACTTTTGTGACACAAAACTTGGATGGGGCCTGTGTGTATCGATAGCATTATGTTCTGTTCAGAAGATCAGTCAATGCACGGAGCGGGGTTTTACAGGCATGATTTTGGTTCTTGCCCCAAATGATCCCTGGGTTATACAATGAAATGTACTTTTGAAGGGATACATAGGGACTTGTGTTGCTATCATATTTGTGGCTGTGAACAACACAGCATTGATGCACACCTTCTCTTGGGCTTTACTTATATCACAGCCCTTGGAATTCTGTGGGAGGGGTTTTTAAAAGTAAAGATGCCATTAGAGGAGGGGGAGAGGCTGTGGTTGTTACTGAGCATTGGAAAAAGGAGAAAATGGGAGTTAAGTGGTGAGGTATAAAGGTGAAGGAGCAGTTGGGAAGGTTCAGGGCAAGGTTAGAAGAGGAGAAATTGCAACAGAAACTAAACATTTGATAGTCAACCAGCCTAGCATTATTTATGTCACTTTCAAGTTTGATTATTTTGTACTTTAATCACCACCAGAGTCAGGAGTGGTATTGGAGCCCAGCCATGCCATTCCAGGGCACAGAAAACACACAACTTGATCCTTTGGTGGAAATTCTTTTAGGAGCCCCAGGGTGGATTCTGGAGGTAAGAAATAAATCAGAGCATGAGCAGTCCAAAGTGGCTGCCAAGGAGATGCTTTGCAGTGGTAGATGAAGGTGTAATGGTGAAAACTAAGTAGTCTTTTACTTTAGCCTGATTGAGATGCTGTTTATCTCATGAGACTATTGAGGATTACATTTTGAGATAGCTTTAATATGCACTGCTTCTATACCTTGCATAGATGGGATACTTACTATGGAGATTTTTTTTTAAAAAAAACAGAAAATAATCTTAAACTTCATGATACATAATTAATGTATAACATAGTGCAATCCTCAGAATTTTCTCTAGTTAAAATTTCATCTTCAATTAAACAATTCTTTGTTTAGATTAGTACACATAATATGAAGGGTTGGGTGTTGTTGGTTTTTTTTTTTTTTTTTGGAAAACGAACTATAGTATTAATTTTTAAGGAGCAGCCTCTCACAAGCCGTGCTCTTTCAGAAGTCTTCCTCTATGAATTTTGCTTCGTCAAGTTAAAAGGGACAAGTACTTTACTCTAAACATTACATCCTTTGTGTCCCACAGACATACTGTAATGTGTCTACACGGGGCTTCCTTTGAAAGCAGTCTGGACACCTCAGTTGGTTGAAACTGTAACTGACAATGTTTTTGTTGGGATCTCTAGATCTGAATATATCAACCCATTTTTCTGTTAACTTCAGTACATACAGATTGTGTCCACACTCCATTGAAAATATGTTTTGTTTTTCCTTTTTACTCATAAAGCCACAGTGTCCTGTAGCTCCCTCCATGACTATGCCATTTCTACAGAGGAATGATTATGTTATAAGTTGGAGGATATTATCTCATGAGGCAGAGTGTGAGAAGAAATTAAGGGTAACTTTAAATTAATAAGTAAAACACACTTGCACTAATTACACAATGAATAAAATTGTTCATGCAGAAATCTTCAGAGCAGATGGAACTAAAATTCTCTCTCAGTAGACCATACCTTACTAGTACTTACTATCTCAATACATTCACTCAGAGGCTTTGATAAAGAGAAATAATGAAATGCTTGTTTCCTTACCGTTGTTCATAGATAAAATTAAACATTGTGTAAAAATATTAAGTTGTTTCATCACTAAGTTTAACCAGTTAACTAGCTTAATTACTGGCTAACTGACTAGTTACTCAGCTGATAGAACACTATCTTCTAACTCCATTGTTAACACTGAGAGAACCCTGGGTGGAGAAAAGGTGGGGAAAATATTCTGAATTAGAGAGAAAACAACTGACTGCTACTGACTTGACTCATATACAATCCCTGTCCAGAAAAGTCCCTCCCATCCAAATCTTCTTAACCCCATCATATGCTGGTTGGAATATTTCTAACAGTTTCAGCAATGAAAGTCTCCCCTCTTCTCTCCCATGGTGTGTCCCAATTGTGGATAATTCATTTCATTGTGTGGAAATAGAGATGGGCACGAAACACTAAAATAGCATTTTGTGTCATTTTTCATTTTGTTCAGTTCCTTTCCTTTTGTTTTGCTTGAAATGAATTTTTTTTAAAAAAATATTTTGTTTTTATTTCATTTTGTTTCATTTTTAGTGTACTGTGTGTGCGCGCGTATGTGGTACTTGTGTAACTTGATCGGGTGCAAAAAGGCAGGATTTTAAAAATGTTTTTGTCGCCCCAAGTGCTGATCAGCTGTAGTGCATGCTTGGGTGACAAAATAATAATAATAATAATTAAAAATCCCTCCTTTTCCCCCACCCAATGGGTGGGGGTGAAAGGAGGAATTTTTAAACTTTTTCTTTTTCTCTTTTCTCTTTTTGCTGTCCCAAGTGCCAATCAGCTGTGTAGCACAGGTTTGGGGTGGCAAAAAAGTATTTAATAATCCCTCATGGTAAAGGAGGAGTTTTTAAACTTTTTTTTTGCTGCCCCAAGCCCAAGCTACAGCTGATCAATGCTTGGGGTGGCAAGAAATAAATAAATAAATAAATAAGAAAGAAAGAAAGAAAGAAAGAAAGAAAGAAAGAAAGAAAGAAAGAAAGAAAGAAAGTAAGTAAGTAAGTTTAAAAATCCTATCTAACTATGTTCACAATACTGGATGTAGTATAATACCTGAACAAAACTGGATTTGTATATAAAGAAAAATCCTGTTAAATAAGTCACTTTATATTTAAAACTATTAATATACTTCATAAAGAAATATTTGCAATAATTTGCAAGTACATGTACAGTATAAAAAACAATAAGACAATTTCTGTGGACAATTACTACTTTAAATAAGCCTAGAAGAGCTGATTTTAATAAGCCTGGTATTGTACTTCTGGATGAGCAAGAAAGAAAAGAATGCCTTTTAGAAGCTGGCGTTCCACCAACCCGCAACCTCAGAAGTACAGAAAATACAAAAATTGCAAAGTACTACACATTAAGACAAGAAATTAAAAGAACATGGAAGCAAGATCAGGTCATCCCTAATCTTAAATTCAGCAATCCAGAGTATTTGGTTACTATTTAAATACAATTGTAATAGCTGCTAATTCGGCTCTTGAAATCCAAAAATCTGCGATTTTGCCAACATGTCCTTCAACCACAAATGTACAGGACTTGATTCCTTATTTTTAGCCGTGACCCTCTGGTCTGTCCCCAATGCTGAGAAATAAGAAGTGCAACCAACTAATAACAGTGATGATGATGATGATGATGATGATGATGATGATGATGATGATGATGATGATGATGATGATGATGATGATGATGATATGCAAAAAAACCCCATGGTCTGTTGTAAGGAAGAACAGAGCATTGCTGGCGGAAACTGAAATTTGGAAAGCACCCTGTTTTTTCGTATTGATGTTACCTTGTAAAATGGTAATAGGAAGAAACAAAGTGAGAGATTAATGTCCACAGTCTGTTGCTTGGAAGCAATGACATAAATCTCTGTACTGGTCTGAGTGTGAAAGCCTCTGCAGGAGTTATAGTAAAAGGCAAATTAGCATAATGTAATTGGCTAGCAATCTTAGTACCTCAGTGGGAGCAAGAGCCATGGTTACAACAGGAAGACCCACAGAGGTAGCCTTATGTGTGGGTGTCATTCTTTGGGATGTGATATTGGCTTATGATTCTAGGAGTGCTGTAGAAAGAAGCACTGCTGAACAGAACAGAAAATAATATTTGGCAGATAAGTAGAAGACAAACTTGCTGGTGTCAGTGTCAAAAGCAGCCACCCTCTAGAAAAAGAAGAGAGAGACTTCTGGAGAATTTTTAATCCTCTCTATCCCCAGAAAATATTTGTAGAAAAATATCCTCCTTTTTGCTTTCCGTAGTACTTGGTGGTGAATGTCAGGATCTCAGCTCCAAAAACACTGCTTTATAGCTAGTTCCCCCCCTACTCCTATCCAGTTTTTTCCCTATACAAATTTTAAACATTACATATGAATAACATGCCCATGGATTCAGCACATAACTCAGGACTGGATTTCAAGGGACAGAAGATGATGGGAGCCAACCTGCTGACATATAAAAAAGATAGCCTTGATCTGTGTAAGTCATTATGATTTTGGGGTCTCTGTCATCATTCTTTTATATATGTTTCATTTGCAATAGTGTATTGCATTACCAGACAGATGAGAACATTAAAATTCACTTGGATTCACTGTGTTATCTAGTTTATTTTGGTTGCGGTCTCACTAAAGTTTTCTGCGCATCTTAATTTGATGCGTAGTTTTTTCGTGCAGTCACGTGGTGTTTGCTGTGCAGTTAGTGTCCTGTCGACAGGGTAGTATTTTATTGCTCTGTGCCCATCTCTGCTTGCTTACTGCGCATCTTTTCCCTTTTTTCTGTGTTAATTTTCTAAGTCTCCACTGCAGGAACTGGCAGGAAAAGGGGTATGAAGCTAATTACTGCATATTTTCTGGGGTCGCACCTCGCTAGAGTAGCAAAGAACTGTACCTCTTTAAGGAAAGTTTTTTAAACCAACCCCTAGTGGTGGTTTAAAAAACTTCAATGAAAGTGCACTTTCAGGGGCGTGGTCGACCTGGACTCTGGTTTACTTCCCTTCGCGGTTAGGACGCAATCTTTTACTGTGCAGTTCATCGCAGCAAAAATGTGCAGAAAACGTTGGTGAGACTGTGGCCTCTGTCCCCTAAAGACAGGCTAGGAAATAACATGCATGTATAGGGTGTAGAAGATTGTCCCCAAATTGTCATTAGTAGCCTATAAATAGATTTCAATGTGTAAAAAGCATTTCAGTGTTAAATATTAATGTACAATAAAATAACCTCACCATTTGACATCTAAATAGCTGCACTGCAAACTTATTCAATGTTACCGAACACACTCAAATTTAAGAAGTCATTGTTATGCTTAGGATAGGTCTTGAAAGAGTATGCAGAAGACTGCTTTTATTTGTACTGAGATATAATTTACCATGTGCCACTAAAGCAAATACCATATATACTCGAGTATAAGTCGACCCGAATATAAGTTGAGGCCCCTAATTTAACCCCCCCAAACAGGGGAAACGTATTGACTCGAGTATAAGTGTAGGGTGGGAAATGCAGCAGGACCTGGCAGCTCTTCCTTTGTGAGCTGGGGGAGCTGTGTGTGGTGTTTAAAATAACTTTTAGCCACTGATGCTTGGGTCAGTGGCTAAAAGTTATTTTAAACATTGTGTGCCTCTCCCCTGTGATGCAGAGGGGGATCATGAGAAACGGCATGCAATGCTTAAAATGACTTTTAGCCACAGATGACTTGGCTCAGTGGCTAAAAGCATTGAACCTAATATAAGCCGAGGGCCCCTTTTTTTAATCCCAAAATTAGGGCCGAAAAACTAGGCTTATATTCGAGTATATACAGTATCTCTTTTTGCAAAACTCCACATATTGTTTCCTGATGGTTTTGCATTAGTTTGACTATAAAAGATGCAAAACAAGAAGACAGCTCCAGAGCAGCATTTAATGTTTCATTAGCAGACATAACCTTGTTTGTTTGCTTTTAAAAATTGCATTTAGGAGAGGAAATCTGTTTTCACCACTGACATTCTGCCAAGCTCCTGTTTTATGAACTTCGCCACAGGCAGATTCTGAAGGAGTGAAAAATTGTTCAGTATTTATGAGTTATGTATTATTGATTCAAAACTTAATTTTTGCAAAACTTATCAGTCCAGTTGAATATCCCTGCTCTGCAGCCATCATTTTACAAGATGCTGTATAGCTCTTCCAGCTGAACATGCGCTAAATGGCCCTAATTGTGCTGTACACATTTAGTATTACTGAAATTTCACCAGAGGCACATAAGAAGTGCTTTGTATAGAGCACTGTTTGAGCGATGAGCTCAGGCAATTGATTATTTGTGAAATAAATAACCTTTAGTCTAGGCTAAAGACTAGTCTATGCTAAAGATGAGGTCTTCTTTTGAAGCCTGGAATGTCTTTCTGTTACTATCCCTTGAAGGCAGGCTCTCTTTTCTCTGTAAAACAATGCATTTTAATATTACAATATTAAAAGCCTCTGGGTTTCTAGCATTTCTACATGTTTCTTCTCCTTTAGCCTGTGTTTCCTTAAAAAAAAACACTCTTTACAGTAATGTGGTTGTTGAATCTATCCGGTATACATTGCATGCTATTGTGTATCTCAAAGCATATGTCAAAAAGATAATCTTGTACAGACTGAAAAGTGCATGGATGGATGGCAGCTGAGTCTGGAAAACAGGAGGCATCTTTCATTATTCATTTCTATTGATAATTAGAGGGTACTACTAATTGGATCATGTCACAAAAATTAAGATAAAAGACCAAAAGCACAACATGCATTTTTGAACTGATGCTCAGGAGAGCTAGGATTGGTCACACTATTTACATAGTGGTGATAATAAAGTGAGGGAGCCCTCACACACCAGGAAAACCAACTTACTACTTGGTGGTTTTTGTCTAGAAGGTGTTATTAAAGTTTATTATTGTGTGGCTAATGTACATATATAGTAGCTGGTTGCAACCAAAAGAAAGGGATGCAAACCATACCAGGGCAACAGGTATGCTTATAATATGAATCCTGCTACTGAAAGAAACCCAAGCAAGCAAGTATGCCAATCATGTTATGATGATGGTGGCACTCACTCTTTCAGAAAATAGCAGCTGTCTTTTATGCAAATATTAAATAAGGTGTAGATTAAAGCATTTTGGCATGTGTGTGTGTGTGTGTGTGTGTGTGTGTACTGTACGTGTACTGTACGTGTACATGTACATACATAGATATGGATAGAAAATGACATAGATAGACATTTGTAGAGAAAGATCAGCTGAAATTATAGTACTGGTATGAAGTCTCTGAATTTTAACAAAGTCTAGGGCTTTGTCATCTCTCACTGCGGGCCTGGCTGAACATTTTTACTCTTTGCTTGGCAAAGCATGGTGAAAAGACAAGGCAGAAGATTTGCAACACCTTCCTTTTCAGCACTTGAAAGTGCTTGCAACAAAGCAAAATAGGGTTGCCCCACTGGCTATGCTGCCAGGGAGTTGTTGTCCAAAAAGACAAATTTGCACACCTCCAATTGAAAGTAAAAAGGTCAGGCAGTTGAGGACGAGGGAGTTCGGGGTTGTTTTGGAATCCTGCCAACAGTGCAACTACTCTTTGGAAATCAGAACTCTGAGAAAGATGCCGGATGGCAGGTGTAGAAGACAGAAATATGTTGCTCCATTTCCTATGTGTGTTGTGATCCAAGATGTCACATTTACAATAGCCCTTCAACCTCTCCAAGGACACTGTCCCCTTCCTAAGGATGTTCAAGTTGAAACATATCCTTTGTAACTGGACAAACAGGAGCAAAATTATGTCCAACAAAGCTGCTTCAACGGCAGCAATTCAAAATGGTTTTGAGTGATTTTATCCGCAAAATGCTATGCACATTGCTTAGAGGAGGCAGTTGAGGGCCTTACAGTTTTCTCTTGTGAGCCAATGCTTAGTTAGCCCTCAACCATTCAGAAGGATACCCAATAAACCTATAATAAAAGTTTAAGGACTTGGATAGTGACTATTGTCTTGGTGGTTATTCTAAAGCTGTCAAATCCAATTCCCTTGACATTCCCAACAGATATAGGACAGTAGCCCCAGCCAGAATGCTTAAGCTGTGTACCATAGACTAACTTAAGAAAATCATTTCCAAATGAAATATATATCACACATTGGCAGATGGGTATGTGTAAAATGTCTGTATTATAAATCACGAGTCAGACATACAGAAGAGTAATTAGTCAACTTCTAGGTACAGTATTTTCAATTTGTGTTGTGCTGTGGAAAGCAAAGAGTTATTTTTCATTTCTTTGGAATTCTTATAGATCTATTGACATGGAATTTGCCAGCAGCAGACCACTTTTCATTTGGTTTGAGCCTTCTAAATCCCTAATTTTTAAGCAGAGTGAATGTGTAAGTAATTGGATCCAATTTGTTCTATCCCTCTGCTTTTCACAGAATATTTCAATGCATAATACTGTGGGAGGAACCATGGCAACACCTGGAGCACACCAGCTCTCAAATCCACGGATGCCAAACCATGACACCAGCATTGTGATTCAGCAAGCCATGCCGTCACCACAGTCAAGCTCTGTCATAACCCAAGCACCTTCCACAAATCGGCAGATTGGGTAAGAGGATGCCCAAATGTGGGTGTAGATGAAATAGTTGCCTAGATTTTACCCATTTTGTGATTTGTGATGAATACTTCAAGGTGTGATAAACTAAGTGGGGAAGAAAATCTCTGTTTAAGTACCATTGTCAACAAGTGGAATGGAACTTCCATTTGTTTAAAAACATTGGTGGCTTTGTGTACAACTATCCCATTTCCTTATCATTGGCTGTGCGCAGTGCCCAATGGTGGGAGTTGTAGCTCAGCACATCTTTCTCTGTGTGTTCTCATTACTTTGTGATCTTTTGCTAAGATTGAGTAGAATGAATGTTTAACTCATGATCTTGGTTAAGGTATCATCATGAGAAGAAATGAATGATTTATATCCTTGAATTGTGCTTAAATATATTCTACTTTTGCTGGCGGTAAGAATATCTATTGGAATTGCATTCTCATGTTGTTGATGATGATTTTAAAAATGAGAATTTTCTTCCTTATGATGAATGGGTGTGTGTGCAGTGGAGATGGTAGGGCAGGCCCGCAGAATGGGCCGGTAATGACCTATAAACTTTTCAGCCAGCAATGCTGTAATGGTCTTACTGTATCTTAAATGGGAGCAGAATCAGGCCCTGAAGCCTTTTGAGAAGTGTACTGTAGCAACATACTGATTTTTATCACAACTGTAGATAGTTAAGCGTCAAAATATGGCCCAGCCACCTGCAAATGTTTGCACTGGCTGCAATCCAAGGAAAACAACAAATGGCAAGATAAGGTTTCATTGAGGCTGTTGCATGCACATTTCACTGCTACAAGAGAGGCTGAGGTTTTTTTTTCCTGTAGGCATGTGCATTGCTTTCCATGGAGGAAGGTTTGTGTTTAGAGTGTGTAGAACTCTTATTTCTCACTGTTTCTTGTTGTCTTCGTTCCTTCTCCCCATCACCTTTTGTGGTTCTTGTTTTTAACTTAACATGAGGCCTGTAAATCTAGGTGTGTAAAAGGGAAAAGTCTTGGATATTTGACAGGGATAAGTTTTATTGTTTTGGATATTTGACAGGGATAAATTTTATAGGTTTATGGTGATGGGTAATTGTAAGTACATATATCACTCACACAGTTCTGTTTTCCTACTGAACATACTCAGAGTCAGATTAATAAGAAAAGCCAGTGAAGTGAGATATGGAAATCTTTTTTCCCCTTCTGTAAGAAATGTACTTCTAGGGCTAGGCCTTGGAAAAGTTATATTTTTTAAACTATAGTTCCTAGAATTTCCCAGGTGATTTTTCAGTCCAAAGCAATCTATTTCCTGGTGATCACACAATGTCTAAGGAAAGGTGTTCCAACCCAACCCTGATTTGTGCCCAAGCTGGATGTTTTTGGTCTAGGTATCGGCACCACACAAAAACAAAATGCTGATTTGTCAGTTCAATATGTAAAAAAATGAAACAAAATGATATGAACCAGGGAAACAGCATTTGGTTAGTAATGAAACAAAGTGGCGGGTTTTTTTTTAGTTTAAAATGAACCAACTCTCTTCTCTGTAAAACAGCCATCCCGGGTCCTAGAGGCACCAAATTTTATGTGAACCTTCCTTGGCCTCTCCCCTTTAAGCTCACCAAATTTAGAGAGATTTGGGGTTCAGGGGGATGAGTTTTTCAACTTCAAAGGGGGTACCCCTAGAAAAAACAGTTAGAATTTCATGTGCTTGAAAATAGTGATCCCAGGCAGCTAGCAGTGTGCAAATTACAGTGAAGGTTCCTCAAGCTCTCCCCTTGAAGCACCCCCAGTTTGGCGGGGTTTGGGGTGCTCCCCAGAAATGCTCTCCTAATTTGGATAGATTTGGTGTCCAGGGGTTCCTCAAGCTCTTCCCTTGAAGCACCCCCAATTTGGAGAAGTTTGGGGGTGCTCCCCCCTTTAAGCCCTCCAAATTTAGAGAGATTTGGCATTCAGGGGGCTGAGTTATTCAACTTCAAAGGGGATGCTCCCCAGAAAAAAACATTTAGAATTGCAATGTTATGTGCTTGCAAATAGTGATCCCAGGCAGCTAGCAGCATGGAAATTACAATGGAGCTTCCTTAAGCTCTCTCCTTGAAGCACGCCCAATTTGGAGATATTTGGGATACAAGGAATGGAGTTATTGAGCTCCAAAGGGCTACAGGGGAACTTAATTGAAGGAGTGTGGATTGGCGTGTCGAGGGGGAACTCTCAATTAACCCTACACTAGTAAAGCATGCCAAAGAAACACTCCTTCCATTAAGCATAAGCACCCCCACCTTCTTTGGAGCTCAAGATCATGGAAAATTACTGATCTCAGGCATGCGAATGGCAGGCTTCTGTTCCCCAACGATTTTAGGGGATCCCTTGAAAGTTGGGAAAGTAGGGTTTCTGGGGGCAGAGATATTAAACTCCGATGGAAGTGCATGTGCTTATGCTTAATAGAAGGAAGGACTATGTCCAGCACGCTTTACCAATTATAGGGTTAATTGACAGCTTTCCCTCAACATGCCGATTCACACTCCTTCAATTAAGTTTCCCCATAGTCCCTTTGGAGCTAAATAACTCCATTCCCTGTGCCCCAAACCTCTCTAAATTGGGGATGGGGATGCTTCAAGGGGAGAACTTGAGGAAGCTCCACTGTAATTTGCACACTGCTAGCTGCCTCGGATCACTCTGTATGCCATCCTGCCAGCATTTCAAGTATTTGAAAAGGGCTATCATATCTCCCCTCAGTCTCCTTTTCTCAAGGCTAAACATGCCCAGTTATTTCAATATTTCCTCATAAGACTTGGTTTCTTGAGAAGTTCTTCTTTAATGAAGGGTATAATCTCCCCCACAAGCCTAAATGAGCCATAACTATTTGACTCTTATTAAAGCACCGGTTTAAAATTCTTTTAAAAATATCCAAAGATTAGCATCCAGGAATAATGAAGTCAAGATCTGAATTAATTTCCTGTTAACGCTCCCATCGAATATTCTTAATTTGTGCTCTTTTCATGTGGTTTATTTTTGCTAAGGTTTCACGGTATTCTTTTGAAATCAGTCTGGAGAGTCTTGACTGAATGCATTTGATCTGGAGGTTATAAATAACTGGCAGTCCTGACAGCCAATTTTTGTGTGGAAAACTTGACTATTTCCTGATTGTTTATAATGTCCTTTCTAGCAGACTATAATTGCTTCTGCTTTCTCAGCTATGGGTTGTTTATAAATTCATTCTTTGGAAATCTATGCCATCGATTTCAGGGAAACTTGCTTCTAAGTAGGAGAGCATGGTTTACAGCTGATAAAAATGAGTGTTTGTGTTACATTGCTTGCAGAATCACAACAAATGAATATGAAGTAGTAAAACAAAATCAGGCAAATGTGCATACCGTTCAATGCAAATATAAACTTCAAAGTGACTTGCAGGTAGATAGAGAAGTCAAAAGAACACAGAATGCATGTATAGGTGACAGCTTTTTTGGTGGCATCTACAGAGGAGGCAATTTTTAAATCCTCTGGGAAGCTCAATTCAAATGAACTGTTTTCAAGTGTTTTATTCCATTCCATTTTAAAGGTTTAGTAATGCGCTTTTAAAAAAATTGAAATAAACCCCAAGCCATGAGCAGCTCAAAAGCAGCGAAAGAGCAGAAATCAAATATAGAAAACACAATTGAAAATAGTACAAGATTGCAGTTGAGCACAAGGTCCAGTATGAGATGGCCTTTGAATCAATAGTGACATTCCCTGTGCCAACATTTAGTGAGCCAACCTCCCTATGCTATAAAGATTTAGAATTATTCCATAAAAGGACTGAGGTTATACATTTATATTTTTGTTGCTGGACAAAGAAATACATTGCCAATGATTACTATTAGTTCCAAGCTCTACTTTAAAGCAGGAGTGAAAAATCTTCCTCCTCCTCCTTGCTGTTCTGCTGGAGGTTGGTTCCTCTTATAGCTATCATGCCTTTGGATGTACAGTAGTTGTTATAAACAACAATATTGTGATGTCTCCAAACTGGTATCTCCATGTTCTTCAACCAGTAACCTTTCCTCTTCTCTGAGCCTCTTTTTTTTACTTTGAATGATCAGCTGGAACAATCTCTACTTTTCATTTCCCATTTAATGACCAAAGTATTTTTTGCTTAATGTGTTCTATGATTTTGTTTTCTTTAGTCATTCACTTTGGTATTTCTCTGTTACTCACTCAAGTGGGGAAGTCTTGCCCATGTCAAATTCTGAGCCACAAAGAAAACCTAAGAGTAGTATTGTACAATGTACATTTTCAAAGCCAAATTTATTTTTTTTACATCTGGCACATCTCTACCTTGGGTTATGATTCCATTGTTATTTCTACTACATTCTAAGGTACTCCCACCAATACACACTGCACTTTCATTTTTTTATCAATAGCATTTCTTGAACTATCTTCTTCTAAAATTGTTATATTGATCATAGTACAGTCATCCCCCACAATTTCATTTTTATATACAGTGGTACCTTGTATAAAGGAATTAATTTGTTCCAAATGAAATTATGTTAAGCAAATTTTCCTTTATACAAATTTCCCATAGGAATGCATTGAAAACAGAGTGATCCCATTTTTATGTTGTACAGATTTGCCCCATAGGCGATTATGTTAAGCAAATTTCTCCTATCTCTGGAATGTTTCATGTTGTACAAATTTTATGTTATACAAACTGTTTGTTATACAAGGGTCCACTGTACTGTGGTCCTGGTGTATTGTGGGACCGCTGTATATAAAACAAAAGGCTCCTGTGGCAAGCTGCATGGGCCCATTTGAGGCGTTCTGCACTTACCTCAGGCCAGGTGCTGCCCCAATAGGGCCTCCAACGGGCTTCTGGTTCACTGGAAACCATTTCTGGGACCTTTGACAGGCTTGGGAAACACATCAGAGGTCCATTCAGGGCAGCACCAGGCCTCAGGTAAGTGTAGAAGGCCCCAGATACCCCCCCCAGTCCCAAAGTGACTCAGCATCTGCATACCATGGATTTTCCATTATCGCAGGTTGGGTTGGGTCGGGCCGGGTCCCTAACCCCCATGATAGGTGGGGGATTACTGTATTTTTAACTTTCACATTAAAAATGATTGTGTTATTACTTATTTCAGTGATTTAATTATTGCCCTTTGCAGACCATATAAACTACCAGCCAGTAATACTGAATCATGTGGATATTGTCTACAATTGACAGTCATGATGACATGTGACTTAGAAAGGGCTTCTCCAAAGATTCAAGCCCTTTGGGGGCTCCATGCCCCCCAGACATCAGATAGTAAATATGGGAGAGAGGAGGTATGGTGGCCATCTGGGGAGCAGGGTAGATACATCCTAGCAGGACTGGGTGGGAGTGTTGGGGTGCCAGTGGGACAGGCATGCATCCTACAACTTGACCTCCAGCCATGGCTGCGAGCTGGATATGGAGTGGGGTGGAGACCGTCCCCGATCGACAGGATGGCTAGCCCCGTTTAGTACCGGTCTCCAACCCAGAACTCTACACTGCGTGCCACGGCGGCTTGGCTGCAGCACCACTTCCTCCCCCCCCCAAGTTCTTCTAGCATTGCCCACAATCTATGCCTCTGCACCGCTGGCCATAGCTGTCTGGCTGTGGTACTGAGTCTCCCTCGTCCCTCAAGCTCTCCTTGGTTTTGAGTCTGCGACACATGGGGGTGAAGGTAAGAAGCCAGCAGAATACCCCTCAGTGGTGCTTACATGTTGGGGGACGCAGTATGTATGTGTGAATATATTTCCCACACATACATACCTCTAAAAATTAGGTGTGCCTTATGGTCCGGTGTGTCTTATGGAGCCAAAAATATGGCATGAGTGCATAAATCTTTCATCATTAACAATGGCATGATAATATGCCATGGAGGTTATTCCTATAGAATCACTAAAACCCTGTTCTTCACTCTAAGACTTTGCATAATGCAGAGGGGAAAAAGCTGCATGCACATAGAATGGATGGTTCACAAAGACAGGAGATATCTCTGTGCTTTCTATATGGCCATCCTTACGTCAGTTTATTCATGTAGTTTAAGTCACCTGTACTGGTGCAAGGAGAGAGCCGGTGATGCATAGTGGATAGAGCGATGGATTAAAATGCCAGAGACCTGCATTCAAATAGAAACTAACTAGGGGGTTGGCAACATCTCACTTACGTTGAAACTCTGTGAGGGTCACTGTCAGTCAAATACAACTTGATGGCATATATAGTTGGTGCCAGTTGCACCATTGTAATCAAGACTGTGTCATCCAACAGTTGTCATTTCCAGTTTCTGTCACACCGCAGGATTTTAGCACATCGTCTATTTAAAAAATAAAGCTTAGAACAGGGATGAGTAACACTTGGGTCTTGAGATATTTTGACCTCCAGTTTCCGTCTTCTCGGGGTTCCCCAGACAGGCCAGTTTTAAGGCTCTGTGGCAGTACAAAACATTTGCAAATAAAGACGGTCTTTCACCCCTGCTTATGAATACACAAGCTCAAGTGCTGCCACAATCTGGTGTACCAGGGAATGGATTCATTGTAACTGAGCCATTTGGAGTGGCTTCTTCATATTAGCCGTATCTCACAAGGCCATCAGAAGGCAGATAGACAGGTACATCTGAAGGACCTCTGAACCCAATTAAAGTTATACCACAAAGAAATCAAATTCATGTGGTTTGCATTCAGAAACTTACATTTGGTGGACTCTACTTGCTTTTACTTAGTAACCTAATGCAGACCATGTGAACATTTGAAATGCTTTTAACATTTAAGACCAGCTCAAATTACACTGAACCAGAGCAGCAATAAAGAATGAATTAAGACTGATTGCAACTTGCAGTTAACATTACATCGCCCCCTCCTTTAAAGGCGCATATCTCCTATTTTCTGCTTTTAGCCGTGCAGTAGCCATCCTATTACTATTTCAAATAAAGGCTTCAAATGACAAGTGCAGTAAATTGCACCAAATCTTAATTTTGTTTGCTTTGTTTTCATGTGGGAGCAGTGGTGGAGAAAACCTGGATAGCATTTAACTGGCAGCTTGGGTTATAAACCTCTATGGCTGTTCAATAACTCAACAGTCTGAATATACAGAGAAGCAAAATGCAAGGCTGAGAGAAAAATTATGTGGTGGTCAGTTTTTGTTTATTTTGAATCTGGAGTGTACTTTGTTTAAATATGCATGAAATATTTCATGTGTACAACAATACTATGCAAATACTCCTAACAACAACAATAAAGACGCAGGAGTTGAGCTGTGTTTGTTAATTTGTTTCTTGTTGCAATGTGTAATTTCTCTTAGGCTAAAACTTGAAGGGGAAATTGTGCCGATTCATATGCGTTGATTAAAAATTAAAAGCAAAGGAGTACTTACTTAACAGAATCCAGTTATTTCTATATCTTTATGCTGAATTATCAAGTGTTTTTTTTTTAAACGAAACAATTTAAATTCACCTCACCCAGATACTGAGGGGAAAAAACTAATCCAAAATAATAATGGCTTAATGTGTTAAAGATTCCTATGAATAAATAATGAAAGGGGAGGAGAGAGTGCAAGAGAGAGAGAGAGAGCTTGTTCTAATTTCAACTCCATTATATACATAAAGTCATTGATTTTTGTGGGATGTGGGAGAAATCTTACCCTTCAGAGGTTAGGCTAAGCAATGAAAAATTAATAAACAAGTACTTAAGTTAAGTAGTGAACGGTGACCAAAGCATTAAAGAAGATAATGTTTATAAAAGGATTTTATACCTGTGTACATCCCAAAAGTGGGATTCGCCCAAGGCCTTAATTTAATTATGTTTCCGGTTGTGTGAGAGTCATGTCTGAAACTAGTCGGCACGCTGTTAGAAGAATTCTAGGCTCCTGAAATTAAACTTTCCAGCCCTTCCTTCCCAGGGCAGTTCCTCCAGTCCTTTGAAAATGCAACTAATAATTAAGGAAAGTAAGGAATTAAAAAAAATCTGAGAAATATTACCTCAGAAGTTTTTGCTTCAGCAATCAAAGATACACTCCTGCCAAAAACATAGCAGAGATACACCCCTGCCAAAATATACCTCTAGATACATATAATCTTACTTTGTGTTTACTCCTTCTCTGTAAATCTTGTGAGGAGAATATGTGTTGTGTTGGGACTCTAGAGGGAAGGCAATCCTCAGGCTGTACCACAATCTGTCCTCTACAAGTTCTGTTTCCCAAAGCAAACTTTCCAGCCAGTACAACACCAAATTCTCAGGATCCTTTTGTGGTTCTTCTCCTGAGTTTTTCTAATTTACTGTAACTAGACGAGGTACTTGAATGTACAGTCTTTGCTTTCTTTTCCTCTATTACATATCTGTTCATAACCTTTTTGTTCTTCCATTACATATCTATTCATCTGTGGCCATTCACACTATCTAATATGGAAGCATCCCATGGAATAATGTAACGTACACCGTCTTTCCTTTGGCATTATCTGGGGCTATAACTAAAGGTGAGTGGATTGATGTTTTTGAACTACAGATCTGAGAATTCCCTATACAGCATTCTGGGAACTGTAGTCCAAGATCACCAACCTGCACACTTCTAACTGTAACTAGTAACTTCAGCACTTGGGACTTTGCTGCCTTGCTGGGAACTTATGAGACTGAGATAGGTTGGGAGAGGAATGAGGAAGAACCTCTAAGTCTTAGCACACACCAGGCTACATTAGTTTCACTGAGACCCTTTTCACACGACCCCTAAGATCTGCTGGCCACTTAAATTCAGACCAGAGATCTTGGGGGTTCGTTGCTCTTCCTGCGTCCCCACCCCTCCGCACTTCCTTGCTCCTGTCTGCGTGAGGGGAGGGAGAAAAAAAGGGACAAAAGAATGCAGGCTCACCTACGTCTGCCGGTCCAAGCCGCCCCGAGCTCCGTCGTCGTCCTGATTCCTTCTCTTAAAAGGGCGGGAGGCAAAAACAACAACAAACAGAAGCGAGGAGAGCCCAGCACTCTAGATTACATCCGGATCTGGGATTTTTCACCCTCCGAGAGCAGGTACCTGAAAAGTGCGCTGGGACACGCTTAGGTGGGCGTGGTCGCACTTAATTTTCTGTAAACTCCAGAGTTGGTGGGGAAACAATTTTAAGTTCCAGAGCTGGGAGCCATTTGTGGCGGAGTTTAGGGGTTGTGTACAAATACCCTAAGTTGTCCTGTTTTGTGTGGTTTATTTATGCTGGGGAGAAGCAGCTGGAGACAGCATACGCACCATGGATTAGCACATTCATGCCTTTCCAGCAGCTCATTTACAGCCTCAAAATTTCAATATCCAGTGCCAAACCACTAGTCACATTTCCATAGTTATAACTCTGACTTTACCAGAAGCATGGCAAACTATGAATTTTCATCTCAAGAATTAAAAAACTCGTAGAGGATATTGGGGAGGGAGCAGGCTGGCCAGGCTTTGTTGCTACTTGCGGTTCAAGTAGCAACAAAGTACAATTGGGTGGTGGGGAAGATAAAGCGGTAGTACAAACCCATGTCTTAAGAAATGGTTGAAAAACCTTTCCACTTAAAGATGAAATTCAAATCTCTGTTTCTCTTCCTGCAAATGTTGCTCAAAAGCCCAGATTTGCACATGCCCAGTAGTAAGTCACGCCTAGAGTAGAGCCGCTAAAGCAATGGAACCTATTGCTGACTTGCCTCACTGCTGAATTTCAACTGCCATAATCCAGCAAACTGCTTAGAACAGGTGGTCTTTCCTTTCCTGAAAACATCTATGCCTGAACACTTCATTTTTACAGACTTATGAAGCAGGGGAGGGGGAATGGAGGTGTCATAAATAAGAATATAAATATAAGTAAAACGTTTAGAAACATTAGTTTAAGCTTTTCCACTCTTGCCCTTATTTTAGAGTCTTCCTCCTCTTCCTCCCCCCTTTTCCTTTTTTTCCTTTTTGCCCTTTTTGGAAAGCACTGAGGAGTTATAGGGTGAAAGGTTGGGGTGAACTCCTTTGGGTTGGAGTTGTATTTCATCAGGTTTCACTTAACCAAGAGCAAGGGATATAGTTTCAGGGGAAGCCAAAATAAAGTGTTTTACTTAAACGTTGTTATTTCTTAATGTCGTAACAGAAGGGAGTCTTCGTGTCATTCTTTCCCTTCAAATGTATATCCCCCACCAATAACCTCTCTGCTCATTGGTGGAAGAATTTTACTTCAGTCTAACGACTATAGGGTGCTCGTTCTCAGTAGGAGCAAAAGCTTATCAGGAAAGACAATACCTCCCTTTACCCCAAATTGTTGCTCCACTGTAGCTGTTTATTACAGTATTTTAAGATTGACAGAAAATAATAATAACTAATTATATAATATAATAACATATGATGTGTACATTCTTAATATGGCAACTATATATTGTCTAAATTATAATTTGATGACTTTTATATTAGAGTGTGAATGTTTGCTTGATGAAGTGAGCAAACGTTCTGTGGATGATGTAGGGGTAGGTGGACCTCCTTTAGCTTGGAAGCTGACTCCAACTTTGATTTACAACCAGTTTTTACAACCAACTGGATTATTACCCTATAGCTGTGCCAGTGGAGTTGGCCAGGCAATCCTTCCTATAAATGCTGGGTGGGCAAAGTGTAGCCTGGGAATTAAAGGCAATTTTTGCAGTCCTTGGCCATCCATCATCAAAAAGAATTGGCAGAGAAACATCATATTTTTTTTGGATCCTGGACACCCCGAGAGTGATGGTTTTACAGTAAAATGGCTGCAGGGGTCCCTGAACTCCACAGCATACCTCTATTGCAGACCCTGCGATATTCAACGTGTTTCTGTTACGGATGCTCTTTTCCCTTTGTACTCATTCTGGGGTGGTGATGGTGGAACACGCCTGGTGAATCATGTGATCAGAAAGTGGACTTGTCAATTCTTGCTATAAATATTCTTTTGACACACTGCTCACACTAGGCCCTCCGAACTATGGTGAAGCTTATATTTTCCCCTAGGTGAAAATATCTATTTTCCCCAGCAGTTGCTCAACATCTTCTGGATCCTTTTGACTATACCACCATCCCTTGGCTGATAACAGCTATTATTGTATTCTGTCTTGTATCTGGTATCTGCTGCCATCTTGCCACGTGGAAGATGGCAGGAAGGATAACTTTTTTTGTTACATTGTGGATGTATTATTAGCCTGTTTAGCACCTGCGCCTTGATGTAATGACCTAGTTTCCAGTCTAATTCAGGATAGGCAATAAATGGCCCATAGTCTACAAGCACCCCTATCTGAGTTGTGCTGCCAGATATTTTTAAAGGTTCAAACCAAGAATCACACTGCTTGAATTTCCCAGGATCAGTGTTTCTCTTCTAAAACAAGGCTTAGGTTCTTGCTTTCATCAAAATGTGCATTTCCTAGGATTTTATCTAAACTGGAAGTGAGCATTAGTGGGGGGGGGTTAGGGGGATAGTTAAAATACATTTGGGCTGAGAATGTAGCCTGAAGAAACTTGATGGATCTAGTTTAGCTCTTGGACTGGCCAATGTTTTCTAACCCTTTTCTATTTTAAGCACACCCATCTCAAATTCATCAATTCTTTCTTGGTACCATAATACCAAAGCACTGAGCTTTTTTCTGAATCTCCTGCAAAGTCTATTAAGTCTCATTATGAACTCACCCCAATGCCTAACTTTGATTTAACATTTTGTTGTGGATGTGCATGACTACACATTCAAAGCCAAATTATAGGCAACAATTTAGGAAAACAGAGTTTGGTAAATCTGGTAAATTTTGGACTGTTACTTATTTTGTTTAATTTATTTATTTCATATATATTGCGTATATATATATTATGTATCATCAAGTCTGAGCTGAGCTATAGCTCCCCTAATAAGGCTTTGAAATGGAGGCCCTGGTCACTCTCCCACTGTTCTAAAGTGGGTATCCAGTGGCTGCAGCTCCCCAAAAGCTCCAGCTGCCTGGCTGGTTGCCATGGTGACTGGAGGCCTCTGGGAATTGTAGTCCAACCTCCCCTCAGAGAGAGGGGGGGGAGGGAGAGAGAGAGAAGTTTTCCAAGTTATGACCCTGCACACTTGCGGTTGCCCTGGTATGTTTGAACATTGGACAAAGCCTACGGATCTCCATAAAATGGTCCTTATTTTAAAGTAACTAAAGGCAAAGTTTATAGTTTATAGTAACAAAATAAATAGATTGCTACCTGATTCTAGGCAACAGTCTCAAGCAAAAAGAGAGTTGGTTTCCAATGCCTTGTGTGCAAATGAACAGTAGATGGTACAGTAGATAGCATAAGGTAGAAATGTATGCTGTCAAAATGATGGTATGATTTATGTTTGGGCTTGCCTTCCTCGTAAAATTTCAGAACAAGATTTCAATACATCTTGGTAGAACACAATTACTATTCTTCTTAACACTGATTTACTCTAAATGCTGTTACTGTCAATGAATGAACTGAGCTTTTGATGTCTTTATCCTATAGTAGATTGGAACTATGTGCTTCTGAACCATATAACTTCACCGTTTCTTGAAACAAATTATTTCCTTACACAGCCTTGGGCTACTTTGGAAAAGGGAGGGTTACAGAGCAACATTTCTGGCTATAATTTGATGCAATGAAAGTATTTAACTACAGACCTATACTGAAAGGGCTTTTTATTGTTCTGGTGTTTTGTCCTGTTCAAAGTTCTATTGTTTTTACAACTTGGACTTCCACCAGGATGTCTTTTTAAGACTGGAAGTCCACATAGGCTTCACTGGAAGCAAATGCCATTCAGTTGCTTACATCTGTAGACACGTACAACGCCATACTGCCGGGACCTTCTTTTCCAGGCATTTACTGTATTCGCCCTGTTATTCAGTCCACCCCAGCTGACACAGTGTCCTAATGTTCAACTCCCAGTGCATTAAGAATGCATAATTCTCAGAATCAATAAGTACAGCCATAAATCTTGCTAATCGAAGAGACAAAGAAGTATGTTTGATATTCAGCATCTTTCAGAGCTTTAGGAATTCCTCTAAAGAGTCTTGGTGCAATCATTATTGGTCCTGTTACTGCACCCTATGTGCTAACATTTTTTTTGCCAGTATATTACACCTCCTGTTTACGTTTTCCTTGCATGAGTAGAAGATGGCTGATGTGCTTGCTCATATCGGTGGGTTCTTGCTGCTATGCTTAGAAAGACAATTTCCTTTTCTTTCTAACTTGTTGTCAGTGCCTGATCTCGGGGCTCAAGGCTTTCTATACCCTTTTCAGGCATTTACCCTCTGCACCCTGTCACTTATTTCCCATTCCATTCATGCTTTTACTATTTGACATGCAAGCCATGGAGGTAGTGCCGTAAATGCAGAGTGCTCTTCCTAGAACGTAGCAGTTTGGGAGGGGGGAGGAGGTAGGCAAGGAAAAAAACAAGAGACTCCCACATGGGCAGAGGGAGCACTTTGCATATAGAAAATAGTCTTCACACACTCATCCCCAAACATTCACTGTACATAAGTGGGAGGTGAGGCTGCGTGCACTGCCCCTGCTCTCGGATCCACACTCCCCATTCTCCTCGTATCTGTGAATTTGGCATTACTGTATGTCTAGAGATGGAAACAGTACTGACTAAATTCATCATTCTTGTCTATTTAGGCTGCTTT
Source organism: Phrynocephalus versicolor (assembly GCA_023846285.1). Taxonomy (NCBI): domain Eukaryota; kingdom Metazoa; phylum Chordata; class Lepidosauria; order Squamata; family Agamidae; genus Phrynocephalus; species Phrynocephalus versicolor. The sequence goes on along the minus strand of JAHTLZ010003542.1, from coordinate 51,027,696 downwards.
AGTTTGATAAGACACGTTGGTGAAGTGTTTTCAATCTTGGGCTCCAGGAAAAAAATGAAAGGAATATATATATATATTTGGGTTGGGGGGAATCAGGTTCTCCTAAACCTTTGCAGTCTGCAAAAGTTCTCTGCTTTCCTTTTGTAAGCAATTATACACAGAGACATGGAAGAAACACAGCAACAGGGTAAAAGAGTCTCTCTTAAAAGCTGGTACAAAAAAAGCAGTAGCCACTAGGGATAGGCAATTCATTTTGGAATCTCCTGATTCTGAAATGGCCCATGCGAGCCCAGGTGATGTTCAGAAGCTTACCTTGTTCTGCACCAGTATGGATCTGAGCTCTGACAAGGAAGCAGGCTCCAATGTCACAATTGCTTCTCTGTGGTGCTGACCAACCAGGAGCTGTGCAGGGACAGGCATCATCCCACCTCCCTGTCTGATTGGCCAGTACCACAAAGAAGCAAAAATGACGTCTGAGCCTGCTTCCTTGTTGGAGCTCAGCTCCGTGCTGGCCTAGAACAAGGTAAGTGATTGGCTGGTTGTGTGTCAGAGGTTTCCAAACACCACCTGGGCTCATGCTGGTCATTTCAGAACTGGTAGATTCCAAAATGAATTGGCCATCCCTACTAGCCACCATCACTGATTGTGTAGTTTACTTTACAATGCCAGTAGTATTATTTTGTGCAATTCCCCTGAATTTGTACAAAAGATCCTTCTTTTTCTTTTCTTTAGCTAAGAGTGCAACAACAAGAACAATACCCCATCTCTTGCTTGGTGAAAGGGAAAAAATGTAGTTCCATTACATGAACATATGATGCAACAGATATTCACCCAAATCTGTCTGCTGATCCCAAATAAAGCACAGCCATTTTATCAATTGCTGATCATTGCCATTACTTACGCAAACTCCACTGATTTCATGTGTCCTCTCCAGGATTTAAATTGAAGGTTTAATGCAGAAAGATATCAAAACCCAAATCTACATAACTACAGAGATGAGACTACACACTAAATTAAATGTGTTGGCCAAAATTGTATTGCTTAGCATAATAAATCACACTAAAGTGGGCCTACTGGGTCAATGGGGATTTGAAAAGTCAACTCCTCCATAAGTTCCACTGATTCATATGGGGCTGTCCTAATTGTGACTTACAATGATAAAGGAAATCAGATGAAGAAGGAGTGAAAATTCAAAGTCCACATTTATATTTCTAACATAATGTTCAAGTGACATTTTTGTCAAATTTGCTGTGCAAGTAGATTAGCAGTGTGATTTTTCTGTCTTTTTAAATACAGTTTTTATGTTGGTAAGAGTGATGTTTCGCACAAAATTGCCTAGGTGTTTTTTTCCTTTCACACAAAATTTCCGTTGTTGTGCAAAATTATCTAATCCCTGCAATTGCACAAGTTGCGTTAATTATCTAAGATTAGGATGACTGTTTAATGACTTTCTTCTCAAAAGGAAAAAAACTAATAGAGATATTTTGCACAAATAGCAGCTGGGATGGAGGAGTTTGTGTCCTGTTCTTAGCTGGAGGCAAGGAATCTGATCAGATTTTAAAAATTCCTTGTCAAGTCTAAATCAATGGCAATTGTGAATTTAATGAGTACTCTTTCTATTTTTAGTGTAGACATGTCTCCACGTCCCACACCAGAATGGCAACACAGCTAGAAAGCAGAATTGATTTTCAGATAACCTGTTCAATGTTATATTGGAAACACTGAAAATAGTTGTGTGTGAGTTCACACAACTTGATGATTTCATAGCAAGAAAAAGAACTATCTTTTTTCATGTTCTTGGTGGAACAAATTTAGGCGCCTCGTATGGTCGAATGGGTGGCCTCTAACAAGAAATGCAATATCCTTTGTCTGGCATCTGGATAAATTTTAAAAGAAAGTAAAAAATAATGAAATGGATTGGATAAAAGAAAACCAGTTGATTTCTTACTTTATTCAGGACTCCAGGGACGACCTTGTCTGACAAAACTGCAAAAATGAAATTTTTGTGTGCACCCTGAATCCATTTTAGCCCATATTGGCTTCATTTACCATGGTTTCAGCTGTTCTGGTACAGAACTAACGTCAATGGATGAGAACAAATACTTATACTCCAGGATAGAGATGGGCACGACTTAGCGGTATTTTCGTTTTCGTTTTCGTTTTTCGTTTTAGTTACGGAAACGAAACGAAAACGAAAATCGGCACCAACCTGGACCGAAAACAGAAACGAAACGACTAATTTCGAGCCAATTTTCGTTTTTCGTTACTGGAAAAGCACTCAATTGAGCTAAATGGGGAGAAATGAAAAATTTTTCGTTTTCGTTTTCGTTTTTTGTTTTCGTTACGTAACGAAACGAAAACGAAAAATTTTGAAATTAGCCCACGAAAACGGAAACGAAATGACTCAGACCCTAGCCGAAAACGAAAACGAAAACGAAACTTTTTTTCTGAGTCGTGCCCATCTCTACTCCAGGAGAATGTCTGCCTTTTCTACTTTCTGGGCATATTTTTGTAGCCTGTTGTTACAGACTATGGGGAATTTCTGTCTCTCTCCATGCTCAGAACTGGAGGATAACTCAGTGGCTTAAGTCTCTTCTTGTAAAGCCACTGGCCAGGTGTTCAGTTCCTCATTTTGCCTCTTTTCCAGGGGTGGACTTGATGATCTTTAGGGTCCTTTCCACCTCTTCATTCTAAGACCACTCCATTAGAACAGCAATTCAGAAAGTTCCCGATAGAGTCACAAAACTAGGTATTACTTCTCCAAAGGAAGTATTTGTAACAATTTCATGTTGAGCAGGATTTGGCCCAAATATTTTCTTGAATGACAACCCAGTGACATTTACTGTGAAAGAAGTGGCTTGGCCCATCTTCGAGATTCTGTACTCAACCCATATTTACATGCAGATGAAGTGAAATGGTGTTATCCATATGCGACAGCAATGTCTGTGTGATTTCCGGATACCAGGCACTGCAATATTTCATGGGCATAGCCTATGAAAGTCAGACCTAAAAATAATAATAATAAAAGATGGAAACAGGAAATCTTTTGCCATGTGTTCACTTGTATACTGTTCCTCTCTTCCACCCATCCCCAAAGGCCCCATGACGCCCACGGCAATTCTCACTTTGGCGATGGAAAGCTGGATGCAGGTCCATCTGGAGTGTGCCAGTGCCAGCTGTGTGTGTGTCAACCAGACAGCCACACCCTGCCCACAGGGAACGAGTGTTCTTCTTGTGTAGCATTTCCAGTCCTTCCTAGCCTAGTTAAGAGAAGCTTAGTTGTCTTCCTTAAACAGTTCTGCATTTTGGGATAGGTACTACCCTTGTTTCCATTCCATCATCTTACGTGGGAGGAAAGTTCCTGAATTTGGGTGGGCAGAAATGCTTCCAGTTCACAATATATCATATAAATGATCATGCATATCCATTAAAAATATGTACAAGGGGACTGGAAACTAATTAGAAGCTTTCTGTTGGTGGTCACAGACTGGGATTTTGTTGTAAATGTCATCTCTTTGAAAGTTTTTTTTTAAATTTAAATGTGTAAAAATTTGATTAAAGAAATAATAATCTGATAAAGTAAATGTGAGAAAAGAATTAAGATTTCGCTAGGATTTGGAGGGAATGGCTGAAATTTTAATAGCAAATCATGCAGGTTTTAGCATTCTTTGTTGGAAATGAGTTCTTTTTAAGTTCAAGGAATTTTACATCAAATAAGGCTTCCAGATTCTGAGCATCCATTCCCATAACCCACCAGCCTTAACAAATTGTTATCTATAATATTTCAGTAGAGGTGAAATAACAGATTAAGCAATCATTTGGCCTTTGGAACAGCTGATAGAACAGGAAAAACTGATAGTGTTTTTGTCTGTGAAGATTCTCGGTCAACCAGGGGAGTTTACCTGGAAGTTGATTCATGGCAACTTGACTTCTTTTCTTGAGAGAGCGAAATGTTTCCTACTGTTCCTCCAAGCAACTTCATCAGTCTGAGGAAAGTTAGTGGCAAGTCCTCCATTTTACAGTTCACCTTCATTTCACATCACCCTGGTCTGAACAGGCTCATAAGTTGGACAAAGGCCTGAATATGCTCATTGGGTGGAAAATTATTTATTTATTTATTTGATTTACACACAACAACCATCTAGCAGAAAGCTACTCTTGACAGTGGCCTAAGGTGCATGAAAGTCCCACCTATGCAAACATTCCCAACACCCATTAAGTATGACTGACGAAGCTGCTTGGATGAGCGGTGAGACATTTTGATCTCTCAAGAAAAGAAGTCCAGTTGCCATGACTCAACTTCCAGATAGTGGTTTTGTTAATCAAAAGAGTAGTAATTAAAAGTAGTACGCCTAGACATATTTCCTTATGCAACCTTTTTTTACCATAACAGAGGCAGCTCTGTAATTCCAGGTCATGTTATTATATCTTGCTTGCTGATTATGGCATGATATTGGTTACATCATAGCAGTTAATATTCATGTGTGATTGTGGTATGCTGACAAATGATGATGCAAGCTAATATAGTACATGTGACACCTCAGTTGGCAATAGGAGCAGCAATAGCAGAGGGCATACTCAATGAAAAGGGAAGAATTCGAGTCCTGTGATACTAATGGATAACTGAAGCACAAGAGTAGGGAATGCCAGTGTATAGCAATCAGCACTGTGATATCAAGTCAATCTTCTGTTATCTTACAACAGTTCATATTGACCATACATTGCTGCTGGATATGTACTCCAATACAGAGTTGGTAGACATGGAAAATAATGAATTTTGTAAGATTAAGTCTTTTTCTGACCTGTCAATTTGAGGTGGGCTAATCTCTTTTGCTTTCTCTCACATTCAAATTTTTAAAATCTGTTTTTTTCCTCATCAAATTCCCAAATAAGTGCATAAATTTTGGTAAATTCTTAACAAAAATCACTTGGGGGGAAATCTACTCATTGTACTGCTACATTCAACAAGTTCAGTTATTCTTCATACAGAGAAGATCCTATTCTCTCTGCTTGTAGGACAGCTGTTAAAAAAAAGGAGGCAGTTGGGGAGAAAAATAAAAGATTGGCAGATTTTTTTTCCTGCACTTAATTCAGCACTTAAAATAATCAAAGCTAGGATGTTTAAAGATGACATGATCAAATCCCACTCCCCGGATGGATGAATCTGTTTATTTTCAATTTTGTGTTTGTGTGAAATCTGATGTTCTTCCCAAGATCATTGTGTGTGGGGGGGGGGGCGGAGAGGGGAATTGCAAATTTGAATAACTGAATCATGCTGCACTCCTCCCCATCTGTAGAAGAGTATCTGTAAGGATCCAAGGATAGGCAACAGCAGGTTGCGGCAATGAACAGAGGAAGAAGCAAAGGAAGAGAAAGATAATGTTGCCAGTTACTGGGGAACTCCGTCATAGGCCAGGAATCTCTGCCCTGGGTGACAGACAACACTGATTAGAAAGGCTAAATGTCAACATTGTTCTCTGGGCTAATAGTTGGCTTTGGTCCAAGAGCATTTTAGCGAGAAGAGTAGAGGGTTCCCCCCCTCTTTTCGAGCTCCTCTGCTCCTCCTTTCGCTCTCCCCACATGCGGTAAGTCATGCTGTCAAAGGCAGAGTGCTGTCCCCTCAGCCTTTCTCCGTAAATCACCATGGCACTAACTTTAAAAGCAGGGTAGCATATTTCCCTGCTTGTATCTCTTCTTCGTCTTTGTTAATTTATATAATCCATGGTGTCAGTCAGGTGAAGAATCTTGGCCTGGTAAAAGGAAGAAGCAAAATGAGTTTTAAAAGGCGCATTCTGACATGTATAGTGTTACAACAAGCAAATGAATTTGAGATTCTGATGGTCCTCGACTTTATTCCAGCAAAATGATTGCTAACAACGTTTCACCAACTGCTTGGCGAGGTGGTCTCTGTTTCCATTTTCCTTATCTGATCATCTTGATGGAACTGTATGAAACTTATAGAAGTGCTGATTGTCACCACAAGATGTAGCCCCTTGATTTTTCAGCATGTAAGAATTGAGCCTGCAAGCAAACTTGCTGCCACTAACTGTAACTCTGCAAAATCGTATTTCAAAAGTCACAAAAACGGAAGTGATTTTTGATGTTTTCTTTTAAGAGCACCATTGAATGCACACAGAGTGACTTTCTTGAGATCTCTTTTAAAGTCCAGTATCTGGAACAAATAGAGAAAGGAGCCGATGTAAATTTTAATTTCCTTGTTTTCTCTCCTGAAATGTATGGTCAGTTATGATGCAGAGATCCTTGTTATAAAATAGTTTTTATTAAACTGGATGTCCATAGATTTCGGAGAAGGGTTTGGGTTCATAGTTTTCCTATTCTACTGCTCCATAGGCACTAGTACTCCATGAAATGATTCTGAAAGATAGGAGAGAATTTGCTGTTGAATCTCACCAACAGCTTTCTCTTGAAACTTCACTAACAGGTTAGTCCCATTTTGCAAATTACTAACTTACAAATTCTCAGTCATCAGATACTTCTCTTTTCTTGGAGATTCTTGGCCTGATGTTGGTCTTTTGAGGGATTGGGCTCGAAACTGTGACATTTTAAAAATGTAACCTTTTTCTTAAAAATGCATCTGTTTCCCTCTCTCCACAAGGCTCAAAACAGGCATGAGGGGTGTTGAGAAAAGAAATACAATTATGAACTGGGTTTTTCTACTCTCTTGTGGTAGACTTTATTGTAACTCACTAATTTTAACTAAAATAGCAAGAATAGTTAAATATTTGTCTCCTCCAACTTGAAGTTAGCTGAATTGGGTTCTGGGGCTTGCTAACAGTTAACTATCCTTTTCTAATTACCTTCCCAGCATTAGAATGGTCTAGGAGGTTGATCGTAAGGTGGAACATTATTAATGGTGCTTCTTTGAAAGTTCAGATAATAAAGTTATTATAAATCTCAGATAGAGAAGTTTGTTTTAATTTTCAAGGAATTAGCATTTTCTTGTTTGTATTAGCATTGCCAAAAATATGTTTTGGTTAGAAACTTGTGCTTTTTTGTTCGTAAAATGTAATTTTTACCAAGGGTGTTTTTTTCTTTGTTACAAATACAAACTTTTGAAGGGGGGCACACTTTTGTGAATTTTTTATCAAAAAAAGGTGACCATGTATGAATTTTTTTAAAAATAACTTCTCATAATCTTACCTGGGAAATAGAAAACATCTTATTTCCCCCCAGTTGCACTGTAAGAGTGAATTAAGGAAAGATGTTCAGCTCCAACTGAAGGCAGAATTAAGTTGTGAAACACTTTCTAATCTTCCGTCGATTAGGTGTAAATACAGTTTGTTTGCTTGGAGTAAAGGGAAAGCAAAAAGGGATCTGTTTCCTTTATAGCTGCTTCACAATGGATCTGACAGTCCCTTTGTAGAAAAGATGTTGTGCATCCCAAGTGTAATGAAAGCTCATTGCAAAGTATAAACAGGATTCACACCATTTCCTATGTTCCCTGACCTCCACTATAGGAAATGTATGTCATAGATAAATCAGTCCTAGAAATGCATCAAAGGTATTTTCCTCTTGTTCCTTACATGGGCATGCATTCTTTGAAACAGAGGTAGAACACTTTTGGTTCATGGGTTACCGGTGTGCAAAATGTGGAAGGCCTCATGGACATGGCACCATGTATCTGCCTTACTATAATCGGAGCATGGAGATTTGTTAACTAATAATCTCTACACTACCTTATTTCCGTTGTGCCATTTTTGACATCAGTGTATTAAAGTTTTAACTTTTTGCATAGTTTTTGTTTTAATGGATCGCAACCCTCAGACTTCTCCAGCCCACATAGAGGCTATGCATACTGGGTAATTTTGGCAGCTATTGTCTTAATCTCCCTCTCCCAACCCTGAGCTAAATTCTTAGAATTAAAGTAGTACCTTAGACAGAAGAACAACCAATAACTATCCCCTACTTTAGTTGTAATTTAGTGGCATCAGTCCTATGTGAAATCTAATTTACCTGGTAAGTTTCTCTGCAGTGGAATGAAGATAAGCATCAAAGCACATGTCTCAGGTCTTAGCTTGTGGGAAATTTCAGGAACTTCTCCTGTAGTATAATGGCTGAGGTGGAGTCATACCATGTGATATGACTTTAAAAGGTTCATTGTACTTTTATTTATTGTTTCCTCTAGCAGGCAGAAAAAATTACTTTGTACAGTACCTCTAAGCATGACTGCTTTGATGATTCACCTTGCGAAATGTGTTTCGGACATACCGTTTAAGCAAGGTGTGAGCTTCATCAAAAATGAATGCTAAAGGCCCAAACCTTTTCTTTTCAATGTCTTGCTTAAACCATTGGGAGCATTTGTCTCTCTGTGTTAATGGCAGCAAACAGTGGGCAATAGTCATTACTTTCTATAATCATCATCATCATCATCATCATCATCATCATCATCATCATCATCATCATCATCATCATCATCATCATCATCTAGGTTTGCTATTTCCAAAATCCTGGAATCTCTAAGATACTGGAAAATGTGTTTTTTTTGTTTGAATATCTGGAGAAATGGGGCAATGTTTTAATGGCTTTGCTTAAAGGTCCTCCTATGAAAACCCTATGAACATGATGAAATATATCATTTCAAAGGCGTTCTGGGGTAGTCAGAGGAAAGAAGGGGGAAAATAAAGATGGATTTTAACTAATGTAATATACCGCAGAGACAGCAAATATCTTCCAAGTAAAACATGCAGAACATTGGTATGAGCTTTTAATCTGTGCTGTAGTTTTTATAAGGAAATGTTGATGAGGAAATGTGCCCTCTAAGGACAAGGTGGTAATAAATATCTTGTCACAGAACTGCCTGTCAGTGACTCTGTACTAAATAATGTAAAATTGTAATGTGGTGAGGTCTGGTGTGTGCGCGTGTGTGTTCTTGTGAATGTGGAGAGGTTGGGGGGGTGGGAAACAGTGATTTTATGGTACTTTTGAAAATGGCTGCTTTCTGTGTTTTTTCCATATTTGTATCAGAGCACAATTTAAAATTGTAGAGGCGTATGAAATATAGGTAAAATTAAAACCAACTGAAAAATTAAACTAATGAGACCAATTTTGACCAGAAGTAGGCTACTTCAACAGCGTTTTCTTAACTATGTGCTAAATCTTAATTTGTACAGGTCATGTGGCACAAATTGCATTGATGTAAGTGTTGCGTCGATTGAATTTTGCCAGTCACAGAAAATGAACAGTCCTGTATCCGAATAGCGCTGTTTTACTTGATTATTCCTTGAACATCCTACTTCCTGGCAAAGTCTGCTGTGTGATTTCCAGATGGTCCAGCTAGAAATATATCCTGGTGAAAAATACTCTTTAGCATTTGGTGAGGTGTGTTGTTTTTGTTTTCTATTGGTTTAACCTTGCCTCTTCTTTAATACTTAGAGCTTGAGATGTGTGCAGAAAACCCTTTCCTCAATTTTAGCTGAGGTAAAATCATTTTACAATAGGGTAGAAAAGTCTGTTATTTAATGCCGAGAATATATATCCAATTTCACATTATTGCACTGTTCTGTCTTCTGTAGTAAAAACATGTGGTAATTTCCTTCACTTTCCAAAAACTGAACTTCCTCCCCCAAATATGTTTTTATGTAAACAGCCATTATTAAAAACACAACAGTGGCATGATATATACACATGCGCTGTTTACAGACACTATAGTTATAAGAACACAATTTCTTGTAGTGGGGTTTCATTAATGTGCCTGAGAAATATTTAATGAATTATACAGAGCCATGTCTCACATATATTGTGCCTGGAACTGAGAGAGTTTTCTAAGTGGAAGCGTGGAACTGAGCAAGCGAGCAAGTAAGTAAGCAAGCAAGAAGTTGAGGTGGAAGGTGCAGGAAAGAGGGAGAAATAAACTGACAATTAAGGATTGAACATGACCTAATAAGTTGCTGTGGGATCTGATCTTATCCGTTTTACAAGAGGAAAGGTAAATGACTCATGGGTGATTAATGATCAAGTTATTACTCACCTGGAGAATATTGGGAAAAAACCCCATGTGACTGTGGCTTTCTTTTATGGTATTTTATAAACAACAAGATCTGTTGCCTGGGCTTATGTTGCAAAAATAGGAAACGGTTCTGTTGCTATCCGAATGTGTATGTGACGTGTCAAGGATTATTATACCACTGATGGATGGCTAAGAGAATTCTAGCCCCACCCCTGCCTGTTGTTATTTCCACTACGTGAGTGACTGTCTGAAGAGGAAAATTCTGCTACAGATGGGCTCCCTCCACACAATTTCACGTCCTGAGATATCCAAGTTCGTGATCACATGGAAGACCATTTTGTCTTCAGATTAGCCTTCAGGTGGATTTAGCCCTAGGTGGAGAATAGGGCTACAACTCACCTGGATCATACTTGCTTATTCACCTTTTTACTGAATTCTTGAATTGGACTACAGTATAGCCCAAAAGTGAAAAGGCACTGCCCTGTAAAGCTCTACAAATAGAAGGCAATGATGCAGAAATACTTCAACATTTTCCATCATTCTTTCAGTGGCGGTCTTTCCCACCACTGCAACTGTGCTATGTCTCTAGATAAATGTCCTTGATGAGGCCACTAATACAGTTCCTGAAACAGGGTGGAGAATTTTGAAATAGGGTTGAGAATCTTGAAATACAAGGGAACATTAGTGCCCTGCTTCCAAGATCCATGCTAGTAAAGCCTGAAATGTCAGTGACAAGGGCCATGGAGGAGATGGAGTGACTTACTGCCATCTGCACACATCCTTAGAGGTTTAACCAAACTTGAGAGATTTTGACAGGATTACAACTTGCAGAATCCATCAGTTGGTGGTGCCAGATTCTGGCAACTGAGGTGCAAACAAATGATTTCTCTAAGCTCTTGTTTTGACTGCAAAGCAGGACATTTGAAATAATATATTAGAATATGCTTGAAGTCTTTCTGAAGTTTCAAGGACAGAAAATACCTAGACACCATTTTGTGGTTAACCCTGTGGTCCTTCCAGTGCTCCCAAGCACATATATAGAACCAGTCATGTGCTCTGTGCCTGTCACTCAAATTGTACTGGACATGCATAGTGGGGTAGGAATCTGATGAGCAGATATCTGGGAGTAAGTACTCAATAGTACCTGGACAACAGCTGGGGGAGCCATACAGAACACCTGGTTACTGTCTTTCTTGCTACACTTATATTTAGATATAGAAATGGAGTGATGAAATATCCATCTCCTCCTGAAAAAGAAACATGTCTGCAATGTTTTTATATTTATAAATGCAAATTTCAAAATGAGTAGAACAAGTTATATACTGTACAAAATGGTAAGCAAATTTTCCATTGACATCTCCTCAAATTATTAATTTAATTTACATCTCACAGTGGTTCCTTCTTTGATTTGTTTACCCGCAATTTAATTTCCAGATCACAATTCTTTAAATTACTCCCTGTTCAGATTAGGAATAATATCCCATCCACTGTTCCCACCACCTAAACTGAGAAAAATACATAAGGTGCATTATTTTCTTCAGGTGCTGGTGCCTGGCAAAATTCTTCTCTGGAGAAGGTGTGAAAGAGGACTTATTTTAAAATAACAAGGTCAGATCACGTTTCCTGCTAATATATTTTCCCTTCAAGCAGGTCATTTCTTCAAAGCTCTGTGTCTGAGCAATCAGACTTGCAAGGGAAGCTCCTGATTATATCCCAAAGAAAATACAAAAGCAAGCCAAATGGCAGCATCTGGAGTGAAGCAAGCGAGTGGTAATACAAACAGCTGTCTTTTCCTTCGCATGGAATCTCCAGTTATAATGGTGGTGTTGGTAAGAAAGTAGCATGGGTGGTCCCTCCACCTTCCACTCCCCCCCCCCACAAAAAACCCCTCACAGCAGCTACACCAAGGTTGTGATACTAGCTATTAGACATGGGCACGACTTGGCGAAATTCTCGTTTCTGTTTCCGTTACTCGTTTCCGTTACGCTACGGAAACGGTAACGACAATTACTCCCCCAGAACTCGAACTCGAACTGACAAAAGAAAAATTGGGTCTGATTTGTCGTTGTCGTTCCTGGCATCGCAGCAATCGTGCGATGCCAGGCGGCACAGAAAAAAGGTTAAAAAAAACCCCCGATTCCCGGCCAAAAAAGCAGGCGAAAATATGCCTGCCTGAGGGCACCTAACAGAGGGGTGGTTTCTGGGGGGGGGTCCCCACTCCAGCCTTCCCCCCTCCTGTCCTGGGCTGCTGGTACCAGGCTGGGAGGGGGCATCCTCAGCGTCTCCATTTGCCATGCGGTGCGGGGGGATCCAAAATGGCGACCGCAATATTTTTTTTGAAATCGTGGTCCAAAAACCCACCAAAGCACCACAGAAACATGCGAAAATTAGCTATTTTAAATGCTTGAATTTTTACAGTAGCAGCAGTGGGTTTTTCTTGCAATAAAATGTCTCCATTGATTTTATTTTATTTTATTTTAATTTTTTTACACCTGCGCACGCACAATGATGGGCTGGCCATGGGATGGGACCATGCAAATTTTTGGAGCCATTCCACCAATCGCATGGCCAGGTTTTGCTGAGACTTGCTGGTACCAGGCTGGGAGGGGGCATCCTCGGCCTCTCCATTTGCCATGCGGTGGGGGGGGATCCAAAATGGCGACCGCAATTTTTTTTTTAATTGTGGTCCAAAAACCCACCAAAGCACCACAGAAACATGTGAAAATTAGGTATTTTAACTGCCTGATTTTTTTATAGTAGCAGCAGTGGGTTTTTCTTACAACAAAACATCTCCATTGATTTTATTTTATTTTAATTTAATTTTTTTACACCTGCGCACGTGCAATGATGGGCTGGCCATGGGATGGGACCATGCAAATTTTTGGAGCCATTCCACCAATCGCATGGCCAGGTTTTGCTGAGACTTCTGGATGTGCCAGAGAGGGCATTAAAAGCCCACCAACCCTAAGCCTAAGCCTAAGCCTAACCCTAACCCTAACCAATACGCCAGTACACTGTGTTCTTAGTGGGCCAGAGGCACCCAGAGGTACAGCCCACTAACCCACCCTAACCTTAACCGTTACCCTAAGCCTAGCCCTTACCCCCTAACCCCATGCTCTGGGAACTGGAAGTCAAGTCGCGCTAAATCGTGGCGGTAACAACAAACGACAAACGACACGAAGAAACGACAAATTTTTGAAAAATTTCGCAAAAAACGGAAACGACCCGAAACGGACCCGTCCCAAAAAATGACAACTCGAAAAAAAGATTTTTCTGGTCGTGCCCATCTCTACTAGCTATGCTACAAAAATGAACCTGGGGCTTCTTATTACTTGCTTCCAGTCAACTTCTCTCTTCATTCCTCAGAAAGTAATGGCCCCAATATGCCCCTTGGCCACTGCCTGTTGCCTTTTTCTTTTTTCTTAAGTAAAATACTGCTGAACAATGTCATGTCAATATGTGGAATCATGTCAGCAGTTTTCCAGGTTCCTAGCATTTGTAGGTAGGGATACAGAAGAGGGGAAAGCATCAACAACTAATAAGTACATTTTCAAAACACACATATATACACAATGTAAGGTGTTGTTTGCCTTGATGGTGACACATATATCATGTATGTATATTCTTACATAGGACTGGTCTTTCTAGAAGGCATTATTTTTGCACTGGGATACCCTTGGGATGACAAAAGTGAGTTCACATTTTCTTCAATAAAGCTGCAGTTTTGTCCCCCTTCCTCTCCCCCTTCTCTTCCTCTCCATGTTGTTTTTACACAATCAGAAAAATGTTTGGTTCAAAAATGTTTCCTCTCTTCACTAGATCTGTTATTATCTCTCTTTCCTGTTATCAAGAGGTACTTCCAGGGGGAAGAGAGTTAGATTTTTGTGGTTTCCTTTCCTTTCCTTTCCTTTCCTTTCCTTTCCTTTCTACTTGTCTTTTGTAAATAGCGATGCACAAATTTGTCCAATTCAGTGGTGGGGTGGGAAATTAATGGGAGAGCAATCACGGTGGCTGCACATATAAACACAAAAAATGAAAGACATTATGAGATTCCCAATCCTCCTTTTGCTTTTAAGTGAAGCCCTTTCAGGGTGAAAGGCAGGATAGATATGTTTTAAATAAATAAATAAATACAAACCTCGTATGAATGCATTTTATATAGTGCATGTGAAATTAGTTATTGCCAGAAATACTGAGACAGAAGCCTGAAGGGCACCATCTAGATTCTTACTGTGAAGCACCATCTACATTTTATATATATTTATATATATATATATTATGCACACACACAGAGAGAGAGGGGGGTACCTTATATAATATTCGTTCCAAATGAAATTATTTTCCTTTGTACAAATTTCCCATAGGAATGCATTGAAAACGGAGTAATCCCTAATCACGACCATTTATATGTTGTACGGATTTGCCCCATAGGTGATTCTGTTAAGCAAATTTCCCCTATCTCTGGAATTTTTTATGTTGTACAGATTTTATGTTATACAAACTGTTTGTTATACAAGGGTCCACTACTCACTCACTCTCTCTCACTCTCACTCTCAATCTCTCTCTCAACCAGGACCCACCCTTGCACTAGTATATATGTCATAGATGAGGCTGTCATCTATGAGAATATCACATTATGGGAAGAGTAATGGGTGTTTAGTGTCTAAATAACAACTGAACTTTTCATATAGGTTAAACTTTCATGGTTCAGAAACCTAGAGCCCATTGTATGTTGTTAGTGCTCTTTTAGCATAGAAGCAGTAATACTAGTAGTGAGGCAACCGTCTCAGCCAATAGATAAAGGCACACAACAGTGAAAACCTCCTGGTTGTTCCTCATAAACTTGACAGTTGTCCCCTTCTTTTGAATCTGTATATTTCCATACATTTTGTTGGGCTTCCTAAACTAACTTCCTCCTAAGATATAGAAACATATGAATCACAGGCCAAGCAGCTAGGCTTTTTTCTGCCTGACATGAAGATGGCAGCCACCTTCCATTACATGTTTGTAAGAATCAAGAATGTTCAATGTACCTACTAAATCTAATTACTACACTTGTTTGGGGTGGGGTGGGGGTGGGGGTGGGGGTCACTTCGACATTTCTTCCAACATTTTGTAGCTCCTTCACAGTGTTTGCTATCGTGTCTCAGCATCTGCCACCTGAGATGGACTATCTTTATCAGACTAAAGATAAGGTTAGCCTTGGTTTCCATATAGTTGAATGGAGACATAAGTATTCTAATAGGAGGTAAAATAGGTGGATTTATCATTCTCTGGCACTATACAGTGTATAAGTGCAGTCTCCAGGGTCTTTTCAGTCTTGACGTCAGTACAGAGATTTTAAAGGTTTGTTGGGTTTTTCTGGTTAGGTGTGTGTGTCAAGAAATAACTGAAGAAACACTCAGTCAAGCTGGTCAGCATTGTTTAACAAGAAGACCAATACTAAATCCGTTCTTTTGTAGTACAGATTTATATCTAAGTCATGTAACCGCTTTGCAAGCATTTTGGGGGGGGGGTCTTTAAGTTTGATTTTTTTGGGGGGATGAAAGTTTGATTCCTTTTTTTAGTGGGGGGGGTTAAGTTTGATATGTGATATTATGCA
>JAHTLZ010003542.1:50973749-51011337 GCA_023846285.1 Phrynocephalus versicolor | reverse complement strand
ATTATTATTATTATTATTATTATTATTATTATTATTATTATTATTATATTTTTGCTTTGCTTTCAATAATCTTGGCTTCAGGAAAGGATGCAGGATTTGTAGCTTCTGTTCTTTGGCCTGGAGCTTCTTTAACCCAGTCCAGTTCCAAAGACTTTCTCTTTTGTAGGTCTAGACTTGGCCCCACATTCTGGCCAAGTTATGTTTACTTGGTTTTAGAGGTTGAAACCTTTGTCTCCGGCCGAAGTGTTAGACGGCTGGGCTGAGCAAACACAAGCAGCCCCGTGGTCTCACAGTGCAGCATCTCTTACCAATGAGCAGAGCTTCTTCCGTCCCCAAACAACTTTTCCATTTCCCCTATTTCCTGTCTTTCCAGATTGGCCAACAAACATTGTATATTTCCTGAAGTTGACTAATGACAGGACATTGACGTCGGCGGAGGGTGAGCAGCAGTCTGGTTCAGGCAAAGTGGAGTTCTCAAACAAAACAAAACAAAAGCCCAAAAAAACTCAGGGCCCATGTCTGGAAAGGCTAAGGAAAGTCTAAACGCTCTTTGAGGGTTTTGTTGCCTTTGGGGTAATTAGGTAGGATCGCCTTCAGAAACTGGCACCATAAAATCAAATCAAACAAGATTTAGTACTTCATGAAATTCTTGCTCAAACATGTGTGGTTGGGAGCCAAAGACAATGGACATAATATAGTTGGACGTTATGTGCATACCTTGATTAAATGGGAGTTTCATAAGAATACAGTTGCTGTTCCCAGGTGACTCATTCATTTCAACCATTTTCACAGTCATGTTCTTCAGTTATACCAAGCCATGATTTCCAGCATCACGTGCGCAAAGCCTGGATCTCACAATTATCTCCAGTTGTAACTGCCTAAGTATCTTTTGCTATAGTCCCAATGACTGAAATCATTAATGTAGTATGTTGCACTGAAGTAGGCCCATTGAACCAGTTCACATTCTTTGATGGTCTGCTTCAATCGTCCTTTGAAGGCTGAACAGAGGCATGAAATGAAAAATTAAAAAAGAAAAGTCCCATTTTAAAATATGTCAACCGAAATGGGACTACTCTCATTACAACTTATTGTGCTCATTGTAGTTAGAGTAGACCCATTTGAATAAATGAAATTTACAACAGAGTTGATTCACCAAATCCTCACTGATTCAGTGGGCCTACTATAGAATGGCTTACTATGAATTTCTCCAATATGTTTTCCAACTTTTTTTTGAATCCTTCTTTTTTATTTTTACATTTAATTCCATTCCTGTGTTTTAGCCCTCAAAGGTTGATTGAATCAGACAGAGAAGGAGTGTGAACTGGATCAGGCATGTTGATTTACATCAACTTGACATCTAACCCTTACTGTCTATGAAGCTTCAGATGAAGTGCATTCCCAGCTTTGTGGGTTTTTAAAAGTCATGTGTGAATGTACATCTCAAGAGAGGAGAAGAATTTTATGAATTTCATGAACAGAATCTTCTTTCTTTTCAAAAATGAACAGAGTATCTTTCCCACAGCTGGCCAATTTATTTCTCATTAAGTAATGTGAGTTCCAGAGTTTCCTTTGTGTTGGTTTATTTTCACTTCATTTGTCTCTGTAAACGAAAGCATATATTTTCTTAATAGATCAAATCAGAAAAGCCAGATAACTACACACTTTTGACTGATTTGTGCTTACTTGAGTTACCAACACTCCAAAATGTAGAGTAAAGAGGTCTAGCTAATTGCCAAGGGTTTTTGTTTTTTTTTTATATTTGGCTTGTTTGTTTTTTGGTTAATTGGTTTTACCACTGTCATGTGTCACTTGAATTACACAACTTAGCATGTCATTTAGGTCAGAATTGTGTATCAACAAACTGTAAATAAGCTCCATTGAGATCTGTGGGGCTAGCTTTTGAGTAGATATGCATAAATTACTTATTAATCTACTGAAGCCAATCTAAAATGTTCTTATTGATCCCAGTAAGAGGCCCACCCCCTAAGCATGTCTGCTGTGAAACAGAGTTCAACTGAACACAACACTGTATACTGTACACCCATATCATTGGAGAGAAAGGAAAGCATCAGAGCTGGCATGGTTCAGTAGATTGGCACACTTGGCTTTCAAAATGGGGAAGGGATTTCAAAATCCCCTGGGTGCCTCCCAGGTGAAAGGCTAGCCAAGATCACCCAGGATGTGTGTAGCTGATGGATGGTGTGTCATGTCATTGTTCAGTTGTGGACAAGCTGCACAGGCCCAGAACACCACTAGAAGGAAGAGCTGGTAAACAACCTCTGAGTACTTCAGCAGAAACTCTAAGAGAGTTGTTATAAGTAGAGATGGGCACGGATCGAAAAAAAATGACGTTTTGGTTTTTTGTTTTTCATTGCGGGTCCCGTTTTGGTTCATTTTTGTGTTCATGAATTTTTTGAATTTTTTTTGTTTCATTGGTTTGTTTTTTCGTTTTTCATTTTTACCAGCTTTTTGCGTGATTTAAAGCATTTCTGCGCACAGGCATCCCCTAACGCCCCAGACCAGAGGGAAAACACTAAAAAAATGATGCTGGCAGAGACACAGTATAAACTAGGTACACAGGAAGGCTGTAAAGGTAGCGGTGGGCATCGCCCAGGGCATAAGGCAGTCGCAATGTGACTGCACTGTGGGGCAGGGGAGGGTACTCACCGAGAGGTATGCATGCACACAGGGAGGCTGCAAGAGAAATCTCTTCTTTCTTTTCCCTAAGAGCCAGGCTGCAGCCAGCAGGAACACAGAGACACACACCTGCGTTTTTACAGATGTGCAGGGCATTTTAATACCCAAGAAATCAGTATTAGGCATCTGGGAGCCATTTTGGGTTGATGTCCCTAACTCCCCTTAAAGGAAAAAAATACAGCGATCTGAGAAAAGACATAAATCCACGTTTTAAGGACCCCCCCCCGGTAGGTATTATCAGGCAGAATAAATAATTATCACTGGGTTTTACAGATATTCAGGATGTTTTTTAACATTTGAAACAGCTCATTTCATTGTGCGTCACCATTAATGAAAACGAAATGTAACAAACCTAATTTTCGTAGTTCTGTTCAGTTCATTCCAATTTCATCGCCATTTTCGTTATTCATTTTGTTATGTAATGAAACGAATAGCGAATAACAGAATGAATTTTTTTCGTTTCATGCCCATCTCTAGTTATAAGTCAAAATGACTTAATGGCTCAGAATTAATTATTGTTAAAGAAAGCACCACCTCTTCATTTACCAAATTTATATACTGTATACATACTTGGTCAATAGGTCTGGGGAAAATATTCTGTTGTTAATTCAGCTTGTTGGAAGCTATCCAGTATTCATGTTAGCACGAGTCTCTTTCTACCCATCCCACTGGTACTAGTTTACTGAGTGACCAGTGTGGTGATGGAACAAAAGCTCCCTTAGATCATTTCTGTAATTGTTTTCTTCCTAACACATTCTGAAAGTCTATCATAGCAATTTTCAAATGAGATTTAGCAGATGTTATTCCATCTACTGCAATACCATTTTTAAATAGAGGTTGTTCTCACCAGACATTTTATAGGCATTCGTTTGAAGGCAGCTGTCTTCTTGTTCCTTCTGTTCCATCTCAGACAGGAAAACCCAGATGACACGGGATAAGAAGGTGTGTGTATGTGCGTGTGTGCGTGTGTGTGTAATGCTTTGATCCACTGTTCAAGCAAAGGAATCATGAGCACGCTGAAGAATGATAGGCAAAAATGTATTTTCTTTTCCTTCTGGTTATCAATGACATTGCAGTGAGCTTTACCCAGTAAATATATTGTTCATTCATTTTTATACTTCACACACCAGTCCTTTGATACCATACTTTTTCATTTATACTTCCTGTTCATTTGTTGTAATGACATTCTCACCTGTTGAGGATTCCCATGAAATTCAGTGGAGTTCTGTTGGGAGGTTGAGATACAATGAAAGGTAACATTTGGCAAAGAGGAGAGATAAACATCTTAAACAATTAAATGGATGTTTGCTATAGACCAGTGTTGACGAATCTATGGCATGGGTTCCAAGGGTGGCACTCGGAGCCCTTTCTGTGGGCACCCGACATCGTCCCTTCCCACCACCTGTATTCAGGTTAAATTGCTGTATTGGCACCTTGCAAAAATTAGTGGGTTTTGAATTGCAATTTGGACACTCGTTCCTTAAAAGGTTCACCATCACTGCTATAGACTATTATTTTTAATTTTGAAGCATAATCACTAGAATCTTACTGGCATTTATACAGTATTTACATAACAGGCCTCAGCTATTTGGATCTGAGAATGGGCCAGGGAACAGTCAAATACATAATCAGGCATGTGAGCAAGACATTCCCCAGCACCTTGGCACTACCCCTTGCAAATCTAGCACACAGTGTTGTCCAATGGTGCTGTCGTGCCATCTTCACACACTTGTGCAGTGGGCCCGTGTACCTGCTCCAGTTTACTGTTCTGCCATGCTCACGTAAGCAAGGCATTGGACATTCCATTGTGAAGATTTATTTAGAAATAGCACAGGATATGGTCTGTTGCTTTCAAGCCGATTGATCCATTTCTGCAGTTGTCCATTAAATAGTGAAGAGTAACACACTCATAAAAATGACATGGACATTTTGGAGCAATTTAAAATGGTTTGTATTGTAGAATGCAAAATAATAGATTCTTATCTATATTGCCATTTCCATGGCCCTTCATTTTTGTAAACTTCAGAGGAAACTTTTTTCCCTTTCTCTGAAAACTTCTTTATAGAAGAAATTCAGAGAGCAATTAATCAGTCTATTTGCTATCTAGTTTAGTTCACTCCATCCCTCCACCGAGTTATATGGACTAGTCAATCTCTGGGCAACTTGCAGTGCTCCAAATGGACTGCAGTTCCCATGATCCCTGATCATTGGCTGTCTTAGCTATTGCTTAATCTGTGCAGTATATCTCTGACTACAGAGACAAAAGAAATAAAGGTGTCTGGTAATGTTTCAGCAGAAGAAAGAATTCCTTAATTATGGATCTGAATACAGGACATAATGTAAACTGCAAAGCACTTTGCTTTGCTTTGTAATTTGTCTTCAAGATTGAAGCATGGGATCCATTGGACATGAGTTTCCTACCTGAATCATGTCTCTCTCTAATGCGATTTCACTTCTCCTTTTGGGGCTGCCTATGCCAAGATGTTTCTGCCCTCAGCAAGAGTGACTGTGAACAAAAACCATTCCTATCCGGAGGCTGTATTGTTTAAGCTAACCTATCAGGATATGGATTCCACATTCTAATAGATTTGAATAAAGGGAGCCCAGTTCAAGTGCTGTTATATTTCCCAGAGTCACAAACTTACACCAAACTGCAATTATGCTGCAACCCTATTTGAGAGCCTTCTGGTTGTTATTAGTACTGTTTGCTTTAACACCGGTTCTTGTAAAAAGAGCGCTAAGGCAAAGGGAAGGGGAGAATTTGAAAACAATAACCCCAGCTCATTGACATAAACCGTCTGTCATTTCCTTGTGGGACCTTAGCTGATAAAAATCAGGAGGAAACTATTTATATGCAATGTAAAGAATTTTAGCCCATGGAGACCCTCACCCCCACCCCCACTTTTTTTTTAGTTCAACGGCAGTAAAGGTAGGGGCAGTTACCAAGTAGGCTGTTAAGTGTTGTGTTCCCTCCCATTTCCCCCTTTCCTCCATCCCTTGAGTCATAATTAAAACTCCAGAAAGTGAGAAGCTGTTAGAAAAACCACTCGCATACCACTTGGCGAAAACAGAATTGGGCATTTACCAACTTGTTTTTCATTTATTTTATTTTATTTTTTATAGGCCCAGCTGAAATTTTATTTTGCAATTTAGTTTACAAAAGGCTTTTTCTGAACGTAGGTACTTTTATGGTGATCTGACAGCAGTGCAGTTATAATAATCACAGAAACAAGCAACTTGTTCAGCAGCGGAACAACAATTATCTCCTACTGGGACAATTATGCACTGTAATTACATGTGAACTTATTCCCTTAAGGGGAAAACAAGGCCAAGAAATGCCTTCTCTTGCATGGCAGTTTTCCTGGATTGGCCTTGACATCCAGAGTAGAACTGTGGCTCACTGATGGGATCTTTATTCTTGGCAGCTTCTGGCAAACCTTGTAGAGCAGAATAAATAAATTAAAGTTGACCTTTCTACTACTTTGACCCAACTTAGTGATTTCTCATGGACAGTTTCAGCATCCCCCACCAACACTCATTCTGCCCCCCCCTCCAGCAAAGGAACCATCTGGGTGCATAAATCTACAGTGCACAGAAATATAAATGGCGCATTTCCGGCCTGCAAGAGATCTTTGTGTCCATTGTAACACACATGCCACATTTTATTCTGGTGTGAAGAAAGGGTCATTTTTTCTCTATGTTGGGGGATCCCAGGGAAAGAAGCAAATGCCAACCCAGAAAGGGAGAATGAATAATAGTGGATGCCATTATTCTGATGAACTCTGTTGTGTTATCACGGGGTGATGGGTTTTATTTTGTACGAGCGGAGCATGAGACAGTGTAGCAGAGAAGTGGTTGGGTAACATAATTCCATTATTCACAGGGGCAAAAAGAACTTGGCATGTGTCAGCAGTGCTGGGAACAGGAATGTTCAGACTGTGTACCTGACAACATCCCTCCAAAGGTGCACAAGAGCAGGGTGTTTTTCATTTGTTTGCTTTTAGTATGCAGTTGGACACCAAATGTACAGGTAGCACGGTCCAGTTGTGTATGTGCACAAGTAACTCTAGCAAAGGACATTTTCCTCTCCTTCCACACATGTTCCACGTGCACTCAGGATCTGCTCTGTAGGTTGGGAGATGTTCCATACTAGTTCTGAGTGGCACAACAGCCTGGGAAGAGGACAGGAAGAAGGAAATTGTCTTGTTTTTGGACACTCAAGGGTTAAAGAAGGAATCACATCCTCTTAGATTTGTTGCCAGAGCTACTTCCAGGTACACATATGCATCCTGGCTAGAGTAACTTTACCAGGCACTGAATCCCATGGCGAGTTGTAAATAGAGTAGTAGAGCCTTTGATTAAATGGGATTTATGTAAGGTCTGACTTAAGCATTCAGATCACTATTCATTCGGTGGATCTCCACTTGTTAGGACTAATAGTGGGATTCAGGCCTGGGATTCCTTCATAAATTAATTTAGAGTCATGAGTTAAAATTGAATTACAAATGGAACACCGGATCAGTTTTGGATAATAGCAATTAAAGATAGGTACTGTCCGTCCACCTTGCAAATACAGTGGTACCCCGGCTTAAGAGCAGCTCAGTTTAAGAGCAATTCGACTTAAGAGTGGAAAACTGTTCGCGTTTTAACTGCCGCCTTACAAATTTTAGATATGGTCTGCTCGACTTACAATTTTTTTTCATTTTTTTATTTTAAACTTATTTTTTCATTTTTTTGATAGGTACCCTGACTTAAGAGTAGTTCGACTTAAGAGCATGCATTTGGAACAGATTAAACTCGTAAATTGAGGCACCACTGTATATTTCAGCTTGGACCACAGATCCATAGAGGCCCCTAGTGCTTGGCAAATGCCATGTTGCGGTCTCAAACTCCATCTGTTGTTCCTACATTTTTTTCCTTCCCACTCCACATGGGTTGGCACTTCTCTTGATGTTTTTTCCACCATCTTCATAGGCAGCAAAGCAGAGTTCTGTCAATGCCGTTGACATATGTGTGGCAGTTTCTATTTTTATGCACTCACAATCCATATTTAAAACCACACCAAGGCTATTCCCTTACAAGGGTGTGCGGCAGTGTGTGTGGGGTGTGTGTGCAGCAAACTTGATTCTCAGAGGACAGACCTCTGGGGTTCTTGTTTTTTGTTCTCCTGAGCATGTCTTGACACCTTAAGAATTCTTCACATACAACAGTAAAAGGTTATTTCTACTTACCATGAGGTTTTGTACATGTTTACTCAGAAATAATTCTCATTGTATTTTATAGCTTTACTTCCAAATGGGTGTGCATAGTATGATACCTAGACAGAGGATAGAATGCATGATGAAAGTAAATGTGCTAAAATCCATGGAATTTAAATTCATTGTGGCTAGATTAAGTCCCTTCAGTCCCTGCAAATCTGTGTGCTACTTTCCTATTTTCCTTTTAAAAAAATAACCCTTGTACCAGGATTCAAATCAGGGAGGATGTGAGGACATGTTTTTAAAAGATGTTCCTCCAAGTGAAGCTTCCTTGTTGATTCTTCCAGGTATCTAGAGGCTGAGAAAGAATCATAAAGTGGAATTGCACGTACTGTATGTCAAATCATGTGGATGCATAATTTGAGTTTTCTGAGTTGGGGTCAACAAAATATAACAGTGATATAAGATTGTAAACAGCTAAAGCACTGGATAGCAATTAGGACACAAGGTCTACAGAAAACCCACACACAGAGATCGGTACCTACATAAACATTCCAACCACCACCCACAACAAAAAATGTGGAATAATCAAGGCACTTGTTGACCATGCAAACCGAAACTGTGAAGCTGAATTCCTCAACACTGAACTCAGCCACCTGAATTGGGCCCTCCAGGCAAATGGCTATTCCAAGAATGAAAGCAAAAGTGCCATCAAACCAAAGCAACAACAACAACACCAAACTGAAGAAGAAAACTAGCCTCCAACAAACAAAGTATTTATGCCATACATAAAAGGAGTCACAGATTGCATGGACAAAGTGTTGAAAAAACACAACCTACAAATAGTATTTAGACCCACCAGAAAAATACAACAGATGCTACAGTCAGGAAAGGACAAAAGGAACCCACTTGCCACTGCAGGAATATACCAGATACCTTGTACTTGTGGCCAGGTATATATTGGGACCACAAAATGCAGCATCTAGACCAAAATCAAAGAACATGAAAGTCACTGCAGGCTAATATAACCTGAAAAATCAGCAGTAGCTGAACACATCCTGAAACAAACTGGTCATGAAATCCTCTTCCAGGACACAGAGGTACTGGATAACACTACCAATCACTATGTCAGACTACACAGGGAAGCCACTGAAATCCACAAACATAAGCTCAGTTTCAACAAAAAAGAAAAAAGTCTAAAAATCAACAAAGCCTGGCTTCCAGTACTAAAGGCTGCAGGATGCCAAAAGGTCAAAGCTCAATGATTCCGATCAAGCCACAAGCAAAGGAGATCAGAATAACTAATGACACCCATCAACTACATATTATTACCTTGAAAAGTCTTAATCCCTCCATCACAATACAATGACTAACATCTATTGTCCTCCACAGGGACAAGCTTCCTCTTTTCCACAACTTTCAAACCACACAGTCTCACTCACTCTATACCCCAGAGCACAGAGAAAAACTCCTTGTTCCATGAGCTCCTTGCCTGCTGAAGATGCCAGCCAAAGAGTCTGATGACATGTCAGGAAGAAAAACTTCCAGAACATGACCAAATAGCCCCAAAAGCTCAGAACAACTATCACCGGACAGCACCTCACTCAAGACTGTTCTGGATTGGTGAAGAATGCAGTTAACCACTTAAAACAGGCACTTATGAGAGTACAGTAACCCCCCTGCCAATCGTGGGGGTTAGGGACCCACCCCACCCGCGATCCATGAAAATCTGTGATATGCCGAAGTGGGTGGGGGGGGCGATCACAGAAGTCTTGGCTCAATGCTTTCCAATGGGGAAAATTTCTCCATTGAAATCCATTGATGATGCATTTCAATGGAGATTGCGCCCCCCGCCGCCCCCCGCATGGCCCTGAGACTTCTCGGAGGGGCCTGGGGGGCAGCACAGAGTGACCCGATCGCCCCCTGCCACCCCCGCCCCTCCAGAAGCCCCGGAGCCATGCAGGGGGCAGCAGGGGGCAATCACATCGCTCCCCGCCACCCCCCGCACGTCTCCAAGCCTTTTCGGAGGGGCCAGGGGGCTGCGGGCAGCGATCCGATTGCTCCCCAGTGCCCCCCGGTGCAGCTCTGAGGCTTTTTGGAGGGGCGGGGGGCGGCACGGAGCGACCCGATCACCCCCCACCCCCCCAGCAGTGCAGCTACTGTGAACCCGCAATGTAGTGGGACTATGATACCTGAACCGCGAAATGGCAGGGGTGACTGTACCCAACAAACAGAAGTAATATTTTAGCAAACATTGCAACTTCTGCCTTCTTCAATTGTTACTGTTTCCCAGGTGGCAGTTGTCGAACCTAAAGAGCAGGTTGCTCCAAGGCAGATGAATGAGGTTACGTTGTCTAGGTTCAGGCCGTGAGAGCCTATTTGTAAATCCAAAAGTTTCTCATCTTTTCTAATGTGCTTGGATTTCATGATACAGTGGTACCTTGTATGATGGAATTAATTCATTCCAAATGAAATTCTGTTAAGCAAATTTTCCTTTGTACAAATTTTCCCTGGGAATGCATTCAAAATAGAACAATCCCTACTCGCAACCATTTTTCTGTTGTACGGATTCGCTCCATAGGTGATTCTGTTAAGCGAATTCCCCTATCTCTGGAGACTTTTTCCTTTAAGCGGATTTTCTGTTAAACAAACTTCTTGTTATATGAGGCCCCACTGTACCTCTGCTCCATCTAAGGAGAGAATTGAGGTAGGCCATGGTGCCCAGTCTTTAAGTGTCTTGACTCTGTTTATTCAAATTTCTTAGTGAAGATGGCAGGTTTATGAATTATCAATCATATACAGTGGACCCTTGTATAACAAACAGCTTGTATAACATAAAATTTGTACAACATAAAAAAATCTGGAGAGTGGGGAAATTTGCTTAACATAATCGCCTATGGGGAGAATCTGTACAACATAAAAATGGGATCACTCTGTTTTCAATACATTCCTATGAGAATTTGTATAAAGGAAAATTTGCTTAACATAATTTAACTTGGAACGAATTAATTCCTTTATAGGTACCACTGTACATAGTTCTGTTGCTGTTGTGCCTACATATTGAAGGTGACAATAGGTTTGGACATATGTATGAAAAATATGTGCATTGCTTTTAATGAATCAAAAAGATGAACTGTACAGTTCAGAGAAAGAACACAGGGGATGGAAGTTTCTTCATTGGATGGCCCATCTGTGAAAGAGAAAATCAGTACATTGGGTTGGTTCCATATTTAGGCTCTTAGCTGGCTGGAATAGCTTAGTGGGTTGGGACACTTGGGTTGGGAGTTGTTTTTTCCCCTGTTGCTTCCTAGGCCTCCCTGTTTAGCGGTTGAGAAAAAATATGTCGGGAAGACCCTGAGAATGCCATAATTTGGAATCAACTGATTAATTAGTAGATTTCTTTGCCCCACACTAAGCTTGTGAAAGTTACTTTTGGGGTGACCGCTTCTAGATCTCCCAGCCAACATACCAGGTAAATATTCCTGAGTTATCATTCAAAAAAAAAATCTTTTTGAAGCTGTGCCTTCCTTAGACCTGCCTCCACGGGGACCCTGCTGAATGGAGTGAGCTGTGATATGAAGAGTGTGATTCTTGGAAACTGGGCAAAACCACCTTCTGCAAGTGAGATCTTTCCTTCCAAGGAAGGCAGATTCCAATCCATCAGGCTCAAGCTATTAGCAGAATTTAGGATATTAGTAGAAGAGTGGTTGAGCAGATTAGGCAACCCAAAGTTTGGGAACAAAGCTTAATATTTTAAACACTATTTGCTTTTATGAACAATTAGTCTATTTCATTCAGTAAGTTTGCAGTATAATTTTTGAACAAGTCTACTCAGAATTAAATCCCAGTGAGTTGAATGGGATTTATTCACAGGTAAGTGTGTCTCAGATTACACCCGTAGGCATTTATCTCTTCTTTACTGAACACCTTATTTGGATAACACCCACCGTTCTTTTGCTGAACACCTTATTTAGAAAACACTCTGCATCCCTCATATATCTATGACTCATGCTTTATTCATTCTGTTTCCTCTTAACTATGAACTATATTCAAATGAAGGGTAACACCACATTTCTAAACATATTTCATTGCAATTGCATTGTACTGAAGTCTGCAGAGTGCTGAATGAACACACTGAGGATCTGTTTGGAATGCCTTAAAATCCTGGGGAATTATGCTCATGCTTGCATACATATTGTAGGCATGATCAAATGCTTTTGCAAAGTGAGCTTCCTTGATACTAGTCTAACTACAACACGTCACAGAGTCTTTGATCACAGGGATACTGGTTATATTGTGGGTTTGGGAAAGTTTGGATCTTGTTGCATGTCGTGGTCTGTGGTGGTGACATCTGTTAAGAGTAAGTAGCCAGAAATGGTTGATAACTTCATCCTGCCATAAACAATGTAGCTGTGTGACTTGCCATGATCCCACAAGCCCACTGGGGATTCTTTCCTAAACCATCAAAAGCCATGCAAACCGGAGACTAAGGGAGAGGTGGACAACTAGGCTGCTCCATGTATTTGTGGATTGCAGTTGTTGTTAGTACCCACAATTGGCTATGCTAGCTGCTATAAACCGTTGAACCAAAAACATCTAGAGAACTATAGTTCCTTTTGTCTGTCCTGAAGGACAGAGATATGAGCTGACTGGCAGAAACTAGAAATAACAACATCATTACATTCAAATTCTGGTTATTGGTCCTGACTAGAGAATGAAATGCCATGATGGCTTGGTGGTTCATACTGGTGCATCTAGCAGCCAAAAAGGCGCTTCAAAGCCCCACCTCCTCTGGTGGGCCCCTACTTGGATAGAGTAGCCTGTATTCCCTTCCCTGCCTCCTCTAGGCAATTCCTTGGAGTGGCCCACCCTCCAGAGTAGGTGGGGTTTGAAGCACTGAACACCTGTTCAGCCAATGAAAAAAACTGCCACAAACTGCCAAACCAGAGGTTCATGCCCATCTCTATTCCTGACATGTGTTTTACAGGGGTGGGCCTAAGTGTAGCCTTCTAGTCATATGAGTCTATTCACAGGCCCACCACCAACTGGCCCAGCACAGTTCATCACCCTAGCAAAGTGTTGGCAAACCTATGGCACGGGTGCCAAAGGTGGTACTCAGAGCCCTTTCTGTGGGCACCTGACATTTGCCCCTTCACAGCCACCTGTATTCATGTTAAATTGCTGTATTGGCACTTTGTGGAAAATTAGTGGGTTTTGAATCGCAGTTTGGGCACTCTGTCTCTAAAAGGTTCGCCATCCCTGCCCTAGCAGCTGGATAGCTCAGTGGTTTAAGGATCTTATTGGGAGTTTGATTACCCACTGTGCCTTCCTGACAGGGGCAGGATTCAGTGATTCATAGGTTCCCTTCCAGCTCTTCAGTTCTAAGATTATTATAATATACAATACATATTTATCTTTTAAAAAAAAGATTTTTCCCCCAGTAGAAGACCACCCTTGCCCCTTAGGGGGACATTTTGAGGGGTTTTGCCCCCTGAAGTTATTTTAAATATGTGGGGACAGTACTTTTTCAGTCACTTTGGATTTATAATACAGTGGTACCTTGTATAAAGGAATTAATTCGTTCCAAAGGAAATTAAGTTAAGCAAATTTTCCTTTATACAAATTTCCCATAGGAATGCATTGAAAACAGAGTAATCCCATTTTTATGTTGTACGGATTTGCCCCGTAGGCGATTCTGTTAAGCAAATCTCCCCTATCTCCAGAATGTTTTATGTTGTACAGATTTTATGTTATACAAACCATTTGTTATATGAGGGTCCACTGTAAAAAGATCTCTCCTGGGCCAAGACGGGTTGGGAGGTGCTAGAAGCCTCATGTTTATTGGACAGGATGAAGTAAAACCTTTTTTTTTAAAAAAGAGTGTAAGGGGCACAGGAGACCTTTTGAAGGCCAGCAATGGACAGGAGTGGTTTCTGGAAGTTGCCTGCCTTTATGTATTCTGTGATCAAAAAGAATCAGTAGGATCTTGTTGAGTTAAATCCATAGCAGGATTTGGAAAGCTAACATTGCCTTTGTTGCTTGTGAACCGATCTGTATAATGGTTTTTGATGCTTCCACACTGTTTCCTCTCTCTCCGGGATTGGCACCATTAGTTCATTCTATTATTAGGGATAACTCGGAAACCACCGGTGCCAAACTGTTGCATTCCAATCTTCTCAGCATTGTCTTCTTGTCTCTTTTTAAAGACCTACTGTAGGGCTTCCCAGCCCTGGCTTCTGTTAACAGTCATCATACTTTTTCTTTTCATTTCTTCCTTTATTTGCAGATGGGTGTTCACTGCCATTTATTTCACAATACAGCAATGTTGTGCTGCTTACAAGGCAAAAAGAACCGCGAGCTTTATACAAAAACAAAACAGAAATCAGTACCAGATCCCAAAAGCAACAAAGCATGCAGAAAAGCAAAATGATCCATTAGTCTTTGAAAGAATGTCTCGACAGTAAAAGAAGTTCACCAGGGGAAGGTGGAGGGTGGTGGACTATCATTCATTGCAGCTTTTTTAAATAGAGAGAAGATGGCTATCTGCCAGAGATAATTTGGTGATGTATTCCTGCTTTAGTGGGGTGTAAACATGATGAACATGGGGGGGTTCCTTCCACCTCTACAAGTCTATGTTTCTGTGATCCTTTCCAAGGCATTAGCTTTGGGTGGACACTTATCGCCAAAGGATAGTTCTGTGATACACTTAGTAACATGACTTGACCTGTTGTGCATTTTCTTGTTGCATTGGCACCTTCCCTGCTTGACACCAAACAATCGCTTGCTACAGACCGTTGTGGTCATTCCCTGCCCTGCTGAGAGTGACAGAGTTTTGGACCCATCTGCATAATGCACTGTTAGGGGAGGCACTTTTGACACCCTGTCACTTTATGACAGCCAGTACCCATCAGTTTGCATTTTTAAGCCAGTTTCTATTGTGGAAAGGAGAGAAATCCCGAGTGTGCAAATGAAAATAATAATCAGAAAATAAAAATTATGGTGTAGTATTGAAGTGTTCTCTTCTGCCTCTTCGAACTTGCTTTAGACCAGTGTTTCCTCCCATTTTTGAGTTGTGACCCCCTTTTATAATAGCCCAGTAACTGTGACACCCCCTGCCACATTTTGATAAAAAGGCATGTTTAATGGGAAGAAGAGAAGCTTCTTCTTCCATTGGAAGAAGAGAAGCTTCTCTGGAAAAGAAAGTCATGCTAGGAAAAGAGGAAGATAGAGCTTGATATAGATTAACTTGATACAGAAATTACGCCCTTTGTTTTACAGGCCTGCAGCAAGGTTTTTAACAATAGGGTTGAGGTTTTGAGGGGTGATGGAACTGTAGAGACCACAGCAAGCTAATCCTGCTGCAAGCTGTTGGATTTCACAGGACCCAATGAAGAAATCCAACACAGAGAGATCCAGACAAATATTACCAGTTTATTAGGCCTAATAAAGATGGTAAGGCAAACAGATCACCCAAGTCAGAAGTGAGGCGTTCAGCACCCAAAACAGGAAACACACAATCTTTATTTCCTCCCCTTCCCTCCCCCCACAGAGTGGTGCCTCCTCTGGGTTGGGCTAGGGGTGGTGTCTTGGGGCAACCAATGGGGGTCAGTCCAGGGGTCACTTGGGGGAGGTCCTGGGCATTCCTGATGCCCTGGAACAGGACCCCATCACAGGTGTGATTAGGCCAAGACTAATCCTTTAATAGGTGGATATGGAGGCAACAATGGGGGAGGAAGGAGTCCGTATTGTCCAGGATCTTGAGCAATCACAGAATAATTAACAAGTTGAAGGAACAATCACAATGGGGAGCTGAGAAGTCACAATGGAGAGTGGAAAAACTGATGGAGAAGGTCTTCAGCTGCTAGACAAATCCCTGGTGAGTGTGGAAATGGGACTAGAGAGAGGAAAAGGAGAGAGGGGGGCACCCTGTGGGCTAGGAGTCTGGGGTCTATGTCAGGCAGGGGCAGTGGAACCAGGTCTCAGATGGTAAGGAAGTCCCTGATTCCTGAGAATGATTGTTGAGGATCATTCCCTTTTCTGACCAGAGCAGGGATGAAATAATCCCTCAATTCAGGAGATTCTGCCTGAATTGTGCTTCTGGCTAGGACTTCAGGTTTGGGGAGATGGAAGGGGAAGGAGCAAAAAAGGGTTAAAGAGGAAAGGGCAAGAAGGGGTTAAGAAAAAGGGCAGGAAAGGGTTAAATGAAACTTCAGTTAGGGACATTCCTGATTCCCTGGCTGGAACCCTGGAACTGAGGGAATCAGCTTTCTAGGGGTTTCCGCAAGAGGGGAAACCCTGTTTGGCCAATTCGGGAACGGGGGATAGTCTACCTCCATAGAAAGACATTGGAACAGGAAGGGGGGTAGTCTACCTTCATAGGGATGCCTGACCGGGAAAAGGCATGAATCTTATGGAACTGTGACTCGGGTAGAGAGTGGTGAGAGGAGCCGGTCCCTTTGGCTGCCTCTCCCCGAGTCTGTGGTACTGTAGGTCGGGTAGGGAAGGTGGATTTGCCCCGCTGGTGCTGCCGGAAGACTAGCCGCCTCTTTGGAACTAAAAGCGGCTAGATTTTTTGGATTTGCTCGGGGAAAGCGTTTGAGTTCTTTTTTGGGGGGGTCTACCAAGCTAATTCAATGGAATAGGGTTCCCCGCTGGGTGCCCCCATCTGGCCGTAATTAATTAGACAGTGATTGATAGCTGGGGGCGCTGATTGGTCAAAGCGCCAGAAGGGCTTATCTTTGCCCTCCTGCTGTTTTATGGAGTCTCCACGTTAATAGACTGCCGCGGGAGACTCGATACTATGTAAACTGTTAAATGAGGTGCAAATTTGAGGTTTCCGCTGATGAATCTCAGCTCGCAAGGCCTCTCAGCCGGCAGAAAGGAGTGGCTTGTATTCTTCCCGATATCTCAGGAACGGAGTTTTTGGACGGGGAAGAGGGTGTAGTACTTGTGACGGTGTGGGGATCATTTGGACGGTTCCGATGGGTCTCGGAACCGCTCCAATTATTTATGAAATTTGGTTTTCCATTACAACTCCTCAGAACACACACACACCCAAAGTGGCAGCAATTTTGACAGCACATAATATTGCCACTAAATATCTCCTGCCTGTTAGGGAGTCATTCTCTCCCCTCTCTTTGGCCAAACTTGCAGTTCCGATTCTGCTTGCTTCTCTCCCCTCTCTGCCTCCAGCTTTTTATAGCCTCTTCTCTACCCCAGTAGAGGTAAACTCACCATCATAACCCCGAGGCACAACTGAGAAGGAGTATCCGACATGGCCTGCCTTTTACCAGAAAAGAAAGGCAGTCCTTACGGGAGGAGAAGCCCGAATTTTCTCCAAGGTAATTAAAAAAGAGAGGCAGGAAGTGATTTGTACACCCCATCCTGCTCCCCAGCAACCTTCCTCTTTAGGAACCCAATTCAATGCCTTTAACCCTTGCTGATAATGCAAAATAAATAGTAATCCATTAGCTTCATCTTAGGCATGCAGATAAAAGACGCTGGTTGGTTTAAGTCTGGTGGCCCTCCAGGAAACACTTTATGAGTCACAGATTGGGAAGACATGCATTAGATCAGGGGTGGGGAACCTTAGGCCCTCCAGACGTTTCAGACCACAACTCCCACAGTCCTTTATCAATGGCAATGTAGGGTTGGGATTCTGGAAATTGCGGTCCCAAACATCTGGCTGTCCCCCAATCCTGATTTAGATTACCATACCCTGCTGCTCTATTTTGTCCTTGTTCTGAGTATAGACGTGAACAGATTAAAAGGAGAAATGTAGGACTACAGAAAATAGAGATGGGCCGTACTCTCAGTAGACCTGCTTCCAGTTATTTGTGAGAGATGACTTGGGGCAGAAACAAGCTTATGGATAGAATGGCATCTGGAACCATGTTGCTATTGATAAGACATGACTAAGGCAGCATACCAAGGAATCCTTTGTCAAACTATCTTCAGAATCAGAACAAAACAATCTAATTTGCACCTCCAGGAAGTAAGGGCACTTCCTGTTGTGGCCTCCACACATGATTGGCATTGAAGGATTTGTCTTCTTAATGGCAGGCTATCTGTAACATGTGTTTTCTATTTTCTTAATAGTGCTTTGGGGCCCCTTGGTGAGGAAAGGGGCTTTGGCTGATACACCAGATTTCCTTCTTGAATTCACCAAATCAAGACAAACAAAACTCATTTGCGACTCTTTACCTTTAAAATAAATAAATAAATAAATAAGAGGTTTTGGTGCTTGCACGGCTGGACAAGTAAGTCAGCCATTTTACCAGGCCTTTTTTTTGGGGGGGGGGAGGTGTGAGCTATGAATTTCATTAGGAGATTCATCATGGAGAGCAGCTCATCAGATTAATAAATAAATAAATAGCCAAAGACAAAGGTTTCTTTCATGGCCATGATGCCACTCTGGCTTTAATATGTCTGCTCTGGCTCCAGTCTCCTCTTGTTTTTAATTTCCCATCACAAAATTCTAGCGTGCATGCATGCGCGCACACACATACATTCTCTCTCACACACAATTTTGGGCGTCCGTGGTAATGCAGCAGAATCAATTCAGCCATCCTAAACCGCCTGTCCACGATCTCACATAGCTTATTTATGCCGTCATAAAGATGAGACTCAGAAATATTTCTGGGAGGATGTTTTTATTACCGTATTGTCTTTGCAGATCTCTTTGTTTGCACACACTGAATGAATACAGATTATGCCAAAAAATAATGATCACCCACTGGTTATGCTTTCCGGACTGTTTACTGAGCAGGTATAATAGACTGGCTTACAACTCCTGGATGCTTCATAATCACTTGCTACTGAGTTCATTCACTGTCCACCTATTGCCTCTGCAGTGAATAGGCCACAAGTAAGCTACATGTCATAGACAGATTGAGTGCTGGCAGTAATTACTGCTAGTGAAATGAAACAAGGAGCTGCTGATTTTTCTGGCTCAGATGCATTTTTTGCAGGCTGTTTTCCAACCCCAAGTGTCCCAGTACCAAGAGATACTATTACTGGCTTATCTGTGAGTTTAAAAAAAATAGCTCATGAAGTGAGCAGAGCTTCAAGCAGGACTCAAATTCATACAAGCCACACATCAAGTTGAATGAAAATTCTAGACACCACACAGCCATGTGCCCGTTTTTCAGAAATAAGCAGAGAACTGGATCAGGTGGGGAGGTTGCCTTTTTCCTTCTTCTTATGACTGCTTTTCCTCCGCTCCTCTCTCCCTTTTTATACAATGGCAATTCACATGGTGCAGCTGTGCTCCAGCGTTCACCAAGAAGATCACGCCTGCCCTAATGCATACAAAAATGTACGAGATAGTATCAAATAGACAGCCAGATGAAGTCTGGCTCACTGGCCCACACCAGCGGTCCTAAGCGTTCCCAGGAGTGTAGGGGCTGGGTTTCTCCGGCTCCA
Organism: Phrynocephalus versicolor; assembly: GCA_023846285.1. Lineage (NCBI taxonomy): Eukaryota > Metazoa > Chordata > Lepidosauria > Squamata > Agamidae > Phrynocephalus > Phrynocephalus versicolor. The sequence goes on along the minus strand of JAHTLZ010003542.1, from coordinate 50,992,018 downwards.
GGCTGATTAATGCAAAAGGTAATGTCGAGGCCATGTCGGTCTGGAGGTGAGGAGGGGATTAGAGAAGGAGGCTGACAGCTGGCTTACAATGGGGAATTAAAGGGGGAATGATACAAACCACTTATACGAGCAGGCAAACATGGGGGGGGGAGTACTAAGCAATAATGTCTTCTGATCTTATTATTGCTGGACGTATTTATCTGTCAAGAGTTCCGAAGCTGTCATTTCCACTCTCCCCCCCCCCTTTGGCAAGGTGTGGTTGTGTCAATGACATTTCCCTACAGTCTTCTTAACCCATGCCACCTCCTGATAAATAAACCATTTTGCCCCCCAATTCAAACCCACCTCTCCCAATAACTTTATTTGAATTGCATATGTCAACAAATCTCAGCATTTGTAAATGGCAGCAGGAGGATACTGCCTTCATATGTTTTTACATTGACAAACTGCTGCAGATTGTAGAATAATACAATAATCTACACAGTAGGGAGGATAGGGAGTAGGTAACTAAGAAAGTACACACACACACACACACACACACACACACACACACACACACACACACTGTATATATAGCCCTCCCTGCCGCCTGCCGATTTTCTCAGGAAAAAAAGGATGATATTTAATATGCTTCTTCACTGATCTCCCTTGAAATTCTGGGATGCCCTTAAAGGACAAGGCAGCACTTCCCACTGGTTGAGAGTCAGTGGTGTAAAGCAATAAACAAGAATATAAATAACACCCATGAGCTACAATATAATATTCAATCACAGCCTCATTCTCCTAATGTCTTGAACATTTAAAGAAGGTAATTATTGGTCAGGATTGGGGGATGTTCTAAGAGTTTACAAGACAGAAATGGCACAAAAGGACCTCTGTTCTGGGCAATTTGTAACTTAGAGCATATAGGACCCAACAGCGCCAATACTGTTGCTTTTCAAGAAGATGGCCAAAAAATTACATTGTGATTAATAAGGGCAGGAGGAGCTAAAAAAGGATACATGTCCTGAGGCTCAAGAGTGATGGAGTGTTTCATTTAGAATTGTCCATTTATTTATTTATTTATTTATTTATTTATTTATTTATTTATTTATTTATTTATTTATTTAACTTATATGCCGCCCACTATCCAAAGGTCTCTGGGCAGCTTACAATTAAAATGAACAGTTAAAACAGTTAAAACATTTAAAAGGCAATGAACAATTAAAACAATAAAAACATTTAAACACAAAACACTAAAATTGCCACCAGGACCCACAATCTATGTTATGTCAGTTAAAAAACCTCAGAAACAGGAAGGTTTTTACCTGGTGCCGAAATGTCATCATTGTTGGCACCAGGCGGATGTCACTTGGGAGGGCATTCCATAACCTGGGGGCAGCTGCCGAAAAGACCCTAGACCTACAAGCCATCCCTTGAGGGATGGGTCTCTCAGGAGGGCTCCCTGGCTAGATCTTAATTGCAAGGTAGGTTCATATGGGACTCCTTCAGATATCTAGATCCTAAGCCATTTAGGGTCCTATCACAGCAACCCTCCACCCCAAAAGCATTACAGTGATGGAATTTCTATACATTTCAACTTATAGTTTCATCAAAATTCACATTTGAGCATATAAGTTTGAGGTCAGAATCTGATGGATTATATATGTCAATGTAAATCCAGAAATGTACCTTGTGGTGGTGAATTGCTGCTAGTTAATGAATTGGCGTTTATACGCTATCTTATGCACAAGTCATGTGAGTTGTTGCATGAACAGAAACTTACCAGCTATTGTCACTTAACTGCCACAGTTTATGCCCTTGCACTTCTGCCAGCATAAATAACCCACAGGATACTGGCTGGAATAGGAATCTAAAAATTTCCAGTTTCTAACAGATTTCTCTATATGAGGGTTTTCAGGATTACTGCTCTCAATCTGGCTCACAACCTGTTAAAGCAATCTCTAATCACATATGATGGTTCATAAAAGTATAATTCAAAATACACCATTACCTCTAAAATTATTGTAACAGGGGAAAACAATGCCCTTGGAACAAAATAATATAGAGATACTGTATATATATAGACTGCAAAATTAAGAAGTTGTTCAGAAGCAAACCATAGTTAAAATTCTGTTCTGGTTCAGAATATAAAAGGATGATCTGCAAATTATCAGACTGACCCAGCTACACTGTAAGATTGTGCATTAAAATTGTGGATGGCACTACGTTACTGGAGAACAGGCATGGAGACATGTTTCTAACAGGTTAGAAGATACTGGGTGAATTTGTAAGCAAAATGAATATAATACTTGGCTAAAGTCACCACAATGGTCACCAACGATTTTGTGCTTGCTGAAAATCATGCTGCTAGAAATATATGATATATTGGCTGAAATCCTGTTGCTTGGTATAGACGTTGCGACTAGAATAGAATCTTTTGAATCATTCTATTTGGAGTTGACTCACCAAATCTCCACTGAATCTGTAGGACTACTCTAGAGCAGCTTGCAAGGCTAAGCAACAGGATTTTGGCCACCGTGTTGTCTTATTTAACCCTATCTATAGCAGTGGGTCCCCAGATGTTCTTAGATTAAAACTCCCAGAAGCCCTCACTACTAGCTGTGCTGGCCAGGATTTCTGGGAGTTGTAGTTCAAGAACATATTGGGGTCTAAATTTGGGAACCACTGTTCGATCACATCTATCTGCACACACACACACCTCTTGTCAAATATGTCATCTCTTTGATGTTTCCAGACCTACAAGGGAAGACTTGAACTCTACTAAAATATAATATGCAATTTTGCTAAGTACAAGACACGGTGGTAGGAAATAAATTAGATGGGAAAGTAGACTGTTAGAAGTAAATGATAACTGCTCCCTTGAAGCAACAAAGAAAAACAGCCAGCTGGGACGGAAGCTAACATGTTGCATGAAGGCAGAAGCACAATATAATAGGGAAATGTGGTTCTTTGTTCAGATCCGTTTCCTATTAACACTTAGAATATTGTGCTTGTGCATGCCATTCCCCAAGGACAATTTGGTTGGCTTTAAATGAGTAACAGTATAATACATAAAACTGTTGGATTAAAAGGGAAGAGGGATCTAGGCTTTTTATATCATGAATCACAGAGGTAATATAAGCACAGTGTTGGCAGTCAAAATGAGTTTTATGAGATGAGAGCGTGTGCAGGATTTGAAAAGTTTGTCTATTTTCTCTATCCCTACTCCTTTACGGAATTGGAAAACTCTCTAGAATGAGGATTTCTAGAAAACACCACTTTTAATGCATTTTTAGATGTTTTTACATTTTAAACTGTTTTCTATGGGTTTGATGATTCTTTTCTTTAATAATTTTTAAAGAGCTGTTTATATTATGCTTTTAATTCTTGTTGAATTAATGATCCGTGAGCTGCCCAGAGGCCACTGTCAGGATAAGTACAATAAATAACTAAAATGAACAGACTGCCTGCTTTCTTGGAAAGAGGTCCCATTGGTTTCAAAGAGGAAACAAAGAAAGTTGAGTTGAACCTAAGAAAGGTAAATTTAAAAATTTATTAGGGTCCAGATACTAGAAATTGTCTTGTTGCTTTTTATTTTTGTCCTGATTCCTGTGGGAAAAGTTAGACTTGATGAAATAAGCAAGACTTGGATTACAGACTTTACAGTTATTGTCTGCTCCCAACATGGGTGTATCTTCCATTAAACTTAATAGGACCTACTTCTGGATGGACTTGCATAGAATTACTCTGTCATGAGTAGAGATGGAAAGAATGCTTATTAAATACCTCTCCAGTAGTAACTGTCTGGACATTATGAGATACCTCAACGAGGAGTTTCAAAACCTTGCAAGATTCCTCACCCTAAAGCGATAAAGAGAAAGGATTCTCTTCCCTCTCAAGGTCTCTGCAATTTATGGAGAATGTCATTACTGCCCATTTGCCTTGAGAACCAAAGGACAGACGTATTCCCAGAAAGCACAAAAAATTACTCACTAGAAATTAAAACACCAGGACATATCTAATGCTTCAAATTCTTGACTAAAGCCTCAGTCTTCCCGATTTGGGGCATTTTGCGAATTGTGTGATTTTGCACAAAGTTTTTGCCATTTCTGTATTCATTGTTCTCTTTCAAGAAATAACTCTATTGAAAGCCCCAGTAAACAGTATTCTTGCTGGCACAGGAAGAAATGTTACAGTTCCTTGTACTTGCCCCATGAAAACCAGATAGGCAATTTTTTTGCCCTTCACGATAAATCAGATTAATTGAAAAAAATAGGGATTAAGATGTTGGCGAATCCTTCCTTTGAAAAGAGTGATGAAAGATTTATCAATATATATTTAGGTTATAACTCTTCAAACCCTTAATTAGGAGAGGATTCTGGAGATTTCTGAGATATGAAGACACATATCCTTGTCTGATAGAGGGATACAAAAAATGAAGGTTGATCAAATTAGTGGGGGTTAGCTCATCAACCTAAGGAAGGTGATAATTGTGGCATAAATAACTACAGTGTTTAGTTGTTAGAAGGTGACCCATAGGAGGGCTTTGCTGGTTTCTGCTGCAGAGTATTGACTTTTGGTTAAATCCCTCTAGCTGGACAACAGATGTATTGGAATTCACAGAACTGAATAGCTTCAAATATCCCCTTTCCCATTAACTGGCACAATCTCAATAACTTACTCTGAGACTTTAGTAGGAGAAGGCACTTTAAAACTTTCATTTACAGTGGTAACCCAGATTACAAACACTTCGGGTTACAAAAAACTTCAGTTACAATTTTTTTTATTGGAAATGGGGTTGCCTTGGGTTAAGAAAAATTTCAGTGGAAGGCCCAGGTTACTCCCCCCCCATTAGGCATTGAGAAAAAGGTGTACCCAGCATGCATTGCACCCCTTGATAAGTTGGAGTCTTGGGTGGAACAAATTTGCTCTGAGACATCTTGGTTGCAAAGTTATAAGCCAGCTTTATTGCAGAACATAGAAAGTTGACACAACACATAACACAGAGACAGGAAGCCAGATAGTGGTGTGGGAGGTGGTTGGAGCTGTTATTTCATCAAGTTGTGGAGCCTTTCTGGACATTTTTTGCCGTGGGTTTTGGACTTTTCAAACTTTTTTGGTGCATTTCTCAAGTGGTAGAAAGGTAGGGAGCTGATCATTGCTTCTGTGCCTGTTCTGTGCATTCTGCATTGTGTGTGTGTTGGGTTTTTTTTTTTTGACACTTTATGCTTTTTTCCTGACCTTCAGAACAGATTAATTGGTTTTCAATGCATTCCGATGGGAAATTGTGCTTCGGTTTACACATTTTTCAGGATACAACATGTCCTGAAGAACACATTAATTACTTAAACTGAGGTACTGCTGTACTTACGGATCAACAAGCTGACAAACATGTCTGCTTTTGGCAATAGACTTCAATAAACTCTAGAGATGGAAAGAAACCATAGCAGAGAATCAAGGCTATCATTGAATTCAGACATAGGAAGGAATGATTGATTAGTGTGGGATAGATGGACAGCCATCTCCACACAGAAAGGTCCTCCCAGCCAAACAAACTAAAAGCAGCATCTGAGGTTGTAAAAACTCCAATAGTTGTTTTACTCACATTTAATGAGGGAAATTTAAATAAATATTCACTCAGAAAGATCAATTGCCTCTCTTATCACCAAAACATGCAAAATAACCCTGTGTTTACCCTCCATTGACCAATCATAAAACAAAAAGGGAGAGGAAAAGTACATCCTTTTACAAAGAGACTGTTTTTAACGTGGCAGGGCCGCTAAAACTGTGCAAAGAATATTTTATCTAATTTCCACATTATTTACTAACGTTTAAAAATTTTGGCATTGGACCTTACTGACACGACTGGCAAATGTAAATATGGATCAATGGGAGCAGAATGAGTCTGAAAAAGAAGCCACAGTACTTTGAGGCATGTTTGAAACAGACCATAAACAAGGGAAATTCTTTCAAGACAATTTCATTTACTGACACAACATTGTTTTTTAAAGTGCACATTTTAGACCTGTTCAGTTCTGTTGTCAGGCATATAAAATTCCTGGATTTTGGGGGTGGGGGTGGGGGGTAATTGCATTTTGTGCCAATATTATAATTTCTCTCTATGGGTGAACAGGAAACATTATGTCACTGTTTGGAACATGGTGAGGTGCTTTGTTGTAGGGGCTGAAGCAAGGGAAGGAAGACTTAAACTATTTACTGATAAGAATCATATGAGCGTATTAAAATGGTGACATTTCTGCAAGTAATAGAAAGAAGGTCAGGTGTAGTTAGGCCTGTAGATGGAAATAATACACTAAAATTGGCATTCATCAAATGGTATTTAGATGATATTATCCAGTACTAAAATCTCACTGCACTGAGTACATCCATATAATGAAGGATGCGAACTGAGCAAGAAGGGTTGAATAAATGAGAGATTTTACAAAACAATGCAAGGATGGTGTGTAATTATAGAACTGAGGTTTTACTAAACCTTTTATTGCCTTCATGGAACTCGGTTTATACTTCCTTCCAGATGATTGCTATTAAACTGTTATTCATTTCGCTTCCTTTATTCTCCTCTCCCCCATCTTTCTACCTCTCTATTCGAAATTCTAGATGACTATACAAAAAAGCTTGGTTACTTGTAGACCTGTTTGGGTTGTTACTTTTAAGAAAAGACAAAATCAATTTTCTCCCTCAGCTTTCAAAAATGAGCTGTTTCCAAGATACAGAATCCTAATATGCACAGAAGGATTGGTGAAAGTTGACAAACATACAAGGGCATTTGAACTGACAGAGCAGCCCTGTGCAGTTCAAGATTGGCCAACATTGAACAATAGATTTATTTTAATTTTTTTTATTACTGAGTCCCATGGCACAGTGGTTAAATGCCTGTACTGCAGGTAAAACTGTGCTCATGATGACCTAGGGTTCAATCCCAGGTAGTAGGCTCAAGGTTCATTCAGCCTTCCATCCTCCCGAGGTCGGTAAGATGAGTACCCAGCTTGCAGGGGGGGGGGCAATGTGTAGCCTGCATACTGTAATTAAACTATAAACGGCCCAGAGACTACTTGAAGTAGTATGGGGTGATATACAACCAGAACACTTTTTGCTTTTTATTTACAGTAACCCCCCGCCTATCACGGGGGTTAGGTACCCACCTGACCCGCGATGCTTGAAAATCCATGATATGTGGAAGTGGGTCGGGTGGGGCTTGGGGGGTGGCACAGGGCGATGCGATCGCTCCCCACCACCCCCCACATGACTCCGAGGCTTCTCGGAGGGGCCTGGGGGCAGCGCGGGGTGATGTGATCGCTCCCCCCCACGGCTCCGAGGATTCCCAGAGGAGCACGGGGGTAGTGTGGGACAATGTGATCGCTCCCCGCCACCACTACCCACGTGGCCCCAAGGTGCAGGTACTGTGATCCCGTGATATAGTGGGACCTCAGTACCTGAACTGCGAAATGGTGGGGGTGTGACTGTATTGGATGTTTGTACTGCCTGTCTGGCAGTGAAGTCACTCTGGTATTGTTAAAGAGCACCTAGAGAAGATCAGAGATCACAGACACAAAGAGCTAATATGTGTATATGAAGATAAAATGCTATCTCTGGATTTCCTAGAACATCCATGTCGTAATGTGCATTCTGAAAGATAGGTAGAACCTTAAATATTACAGCAGAAAATTTTTTATCTAAGCAATTAAACCTTGAAACACTCAGACTGTCACATCTCTAGGCTGTCATAACCATGAGCTAAAAAAAACACTGAATCTTAGTATGAACAAAATCAAAATCATCATTAAGATTAAATTAAGTTTCAGAGTATGGTATCTAGAAGTAGAAACCTGGGGATTCTCTCATTTCTGCTGAGCCACCACTTTCATTGGAAAAGGCACAAATCAGAAGGTTGCCTGATAATAAGGTGCACCACTCAGATAAAGAACAGGATAACCATAGGATTCTTTCAGGTTGATGTGGAAAGAGGAGAAGGGAAGAAGGGGCGGGGGGAAATACCCACTTGCTCAGTAATATATATAAGATCTGGTAAAATAAGATGAATTTCAGTACAGCAAAAGTACCTTATTGCTGACTCAGCATTAAGAGTGAAGAAGTGCTGAACTAAATTTTGTTAGAGAACTTGGCTTAAAACCTTTAAAAAGACTGACTTATAGGAACACCCCCTGCTTACCCTTCCTTCCATCAAATTGTCACGAATCCAGAATGCTATTAAAACATGTTTTATTAAAGCATGAAAATCTTGTCCGTGGAACATATTCCTAATGTTTTTGCTCGTATTTACTTATTTTATTTTTATTTATTTATTGGATTTTTATACTGCCCATCTGGCAGCGAGGTCACTCTGGTATTGTTTTTACACCTTTTCCCTTCCTCTTTTCCTAAAGAGCACCTACAGAGGGGCAGCACAAGGAATCCGTCCGTATATGTCCTTTCATTGTAAGCGATTCTTTCAGAAACCAACAGTTGCTTGATTCAAGGAATAGAACTCGGTTAATTTGTATATCACAGGAGATAATGGGCAAAATCATCTGATGAGAAAATAAAGGCGTTCTAGGTACAGTTCAAGGAGCAGAGTTACTTTTTGACCTAAACGATGGAAAATGTACAGAATAGAGATGGGCACGACTTAGCGGTATTTTTGTTTTTGTTTTCGTTTTTTGTTTTCGTTACGTAACGAAACGAAAACGAAAAACGGTTCAAAAATGGACCGAAAACGGAAACGAAACGACTAATTTTGAGCCAATTTTCATTTTTCGTTACTGGAAAAACACATAATGGAGCTAAATGGGGAGAAACGAAAAATTCTTCGTTTTCGTTTTCATTTTTTCATTTTCGTTACGTAATGAAACAAAAACGAAAAATTTTGAAATTAGCTCACGAAAACGGAAACGAAATGAAACGGACCCTAGCCGAAAACGAAAACGAAAATGAAATTTTTTTTCTGAGTCGTGCCCATCTCTAGTACAGAATCCTCCAGTCGCTATAACCTCCCGTGGAGCATAGATCTGTTGTAGGGCATATACGCCTTTCCTGTAGGTTTAGGGCTGAACCAAATGATACATCTGACTTAACACATACTTAGAAGGGATGCTTCCTCAAGTGACAGCAGCCCATGTGTGAAGACAAGCATGGCCGCCCACCTCTTCTACCATTGTGTTAAACACAGGGCTACAGCAGTCTGGAGAAGCCAAGTTGCTTTTTCTCAGACAGTTTCTGCACTTTAGCCAACAGGTGATCTTTGGATTGTCACAATTCAGTGTTAAGTGAAGCAAGAGAAGAGGTGGGACTAGCAGGTTCCCTTTAATGCATGCTGTCCTTAAAGTCTTCTGTAGTGATTCTAAGTGATGGACCCTCTGGCTTCTGGCGCTCTAGTTAAAAGGCCACGGGCAACAGGAACTTGGAAGGTTAGACAGTGGCGAGAAATTGCCTGTTGCTGTACAAAATACTGGGCCAGATGATATGCAGATTTTGCATATTCTTTACACATCACACTGGAAACGAAACAAAGTGCATCCACCTATGACAGTGATGGCGAACCTTTTAGAGGCCGAGTGCCCAAACTGTGATTCAAAACACACTAATTTTTCACAAAATGCCAATACAGCAATTTAACCTGAGTACACGTGGCTGTGAAGGGGCGATGTCGGGTGCCCACAGAAAGGGCTCCGAGTGCCACCTTGGCATCCGTGCCATAGGTTCCCCAACACTGACCTATGACATTCCAGAGACTTAGATAATGATTGACTCTTGAGCTCCCTGTGATCAATAGAAAATGAAAATGAATGTTGCTATTTTTCTATGGGAGGCAGTAATAATGATTGTGGAGAGGGGCCAACAACCGGCCATCATACCTTATAAAATTCATAGCTAGCAATACCATAAGTGCTGGCTGGATAGCTCAGTGCTCTAGATGCCTCGCTGCAAAGCCAGAGATGGGGAGTTTGATTCCCCAAAGTGCCTCTTGAGAGAAGGATGAGCCTATATAGCCTTGGGCAAGCTGCACAGTCCCAGGGCACCCCCCCCCAGAAGGAGGAAGTAGTAAATCACTTCTATGATCTACCTGAAAACCCTGAGAAGAGTTGGTATGTCACAGACAACCTGCTGGCACAGAATTATTATATTAATAATATTATAATATTTTATTATATTAATACCACTAGTAACACTAGCCAGTTGAACCACATTCTTATCCTGCATCTGTCATAAATGTTCTTCAGGAGGTATTTCAGGAGGAATCATCAGAGTAATGTTGCAGAGTTCTCCAGTTTTCTGTTTCTCCCCAGGCTTGTATCTCTCACTTCAAAGAGTGTGGCTAATGCTCTGGGTAATATTCTGGGATATTTTAATGGGTTTTTGTTTAATAAAAGGAGCATACTAGAACCGGGAACTTTACCTTATTCTTAGACCACATGCTTTGCATGCAAACAATCCCAGAATCGGGTCCCCGATTAAAGGGAGCAGGTAGCAAGTGACAGGGAAGACAGATGTCCACTTGCCCGGAACCCTTGAGCTGATGCTAGATCTACAAAGAGTAAGTCATTCCTAGACAGATCTATAGTCAGAGGTAGTAAACAGCAGCTTCCTATGCTGAAATGCTAATGACAGCATTGTGAGTTGTACTTCTTAGCAGGAAGCGATCCAGATGTGTGTGAGGGAGCTTTTTGTGATTGTTCACTGAGGATGAGGTCAGAGCTTGAAGTTACTGGTTGCAAATAACTTGCTGTGTTTACTTTGTTTTCCAATAATAAAGATATATCACTGTACTATAGCATATTATGATTATACCCTAAATAAGAATATTGCAATTCCTTTTATGGTTTCACAAAAAGGAGATGTGTGTGTGTGTGATATTTGTGCCTGTTATGTGTAATCAAGACACTTTTGACCTTCAAGGTATGTGAGAGGTTGAAGGAGTGGCTTATGATTGCCACCTCCCAGTACAACAGGATATCACCATACGGATTCTCAATATTATAGTTACATATTCTAACTGGGGACGAGTGACATTAAAAGGTGGAATAAGAATATGCTGGCTCCTGCTATACCACCTGTTCCAGCTTCGTGCTCTGTTTTGGGTGCTGAAACGCAACACAGGATGGCCAGAGGGTGTGTCTCTCACACCACAGACCAGTAACTTGAAGCATTCTAATTTCTTTAACTAAGAAGTATCATTCTAACATTCTTTGAAAAACTTTTCAAATTTAAAAATGTGTATAATAAGTAAAGTAATTAACATGACTTGTATAATAATTAAAGTAATTAAAAATGTTTGGCATGGCTAGGATGCTGCCCCCTCCACATGCCGTGCTATGGCTGGTAAGTGGGCGGTCCAGTTCGGGGGGGGAGGTTCTGGGCCGTATTGACACCTGTGGTGCCAATATTCAAATATGAACAGTCCCTTTATAGTCTCAATATAAAGCAATTACTGTTAAATAATATTTTCCTGCTAACTTTTCTGTGGAAACACAATTTGCTAAACTCTGATTATGATGCCACCTACAGGATTAGACATTCTGCTTTGTTAATTATCTTTTGTGCTGGGATAAATATACCCCTGACATCATTAAAACCAACAATGCACTTTACAATGACTTGCTTTATTTACAGCATTTGACTAATTATTCTATAATTATATAAGGAGCTACCAATAAGCATCAAAATTTTATACAACACAACAAACACAATCCCTAGAGCAAATAATAATTGTTATCCTAGAGTACCACATGGATATGATGAGTCATAATAAATTGCCTAGAGCCTACAAAAAGGTATTAAAAGTCTCTGAAGTATTTTGACTGTGAAGATAAAATAGTGAAATTTTACATTACTTTTGGAAGAGGACATGTATACGGTAACATTAAATAGATATATTTCCTTCCACAAGGTATTATAAAAACATTAACAAGAAGGAAATAAAATAAAATTCTTCCTGAACTCTACACTCTGCTCCTAATTCTCAGCTGGGTTACTTCAGGATAAACACATTTTAAAGTTTAATTTAGCTTATCTCAATATTTGTAACAAGTCAAAGTACTGGTTCCTTGTCTGTTCTTCTCAGACTTACATATTTCTCTCTTGATGTTGACAAGGATGGTGAAACTACAGCTTTAAAAATGTTATAAAAGCAACTCAAACGTTGCAGGAAAAAACTGTCTCCTTCTGTTTTTTCATTTTTATTTGTTGTACTTGTTTACTGTAAAATTAGATTAATTAAGATTTTCCCCAAGCCGGTATTTTGTCTCTAGTGTTGGCTAGAAGGCAATTGTGAGAGCAATAACATGGTCAAATGCCATAGGATTTTCTCTAGTTGTACAATAGGTAATTCAAAATATTTTTGTTGCTTGTATGATGATGCAAAGGCTCATTCAGATTAGTCTAGCCCCCCCCTTTTGGGCTCCAAAATTAGCTCCCCCCCCCCGCTATTTTTGGGCTTCTACTTTTTTAAGCCAGCACCATTCAAACGGGCTTTCTTCCATGTGGTTAGTGGTGATACATTCTTGTAAAGATATCTGGAAGAAGACCAAGTAGTGTTTCAGTGACATACACAGTCAAGGAATGAGAGTCAAGACCAAGGGGGACACACAAGAGCAAAGGACTGTGTGTTTAGTGATGGGGAACAGTGCACAGTTGCTGGTGAGTAGAGAAGCCTGCAGGGTGGACGTGGGCATGGTGGGTGACAACTCAGCATAAAGCGATTTGTGGCCATCTCTAGTCTTGTATTTCTGTCTTGTATTTCACAGTATATACATTACTTGTTTTGGTGCCTTTCCCCCAGAAAGTACTGTGCGTGGACCACAAATTTCTTAATGTGTATTATACACTGTCTCTTTCTAGACAAAATAAGACACTAATGAAGCTGGTTAGGGATACTTTAAAAAAAGAAATTAATTGCTCATTGCTAATTACTTACTGCGTTACTTGGTGTATGTGCATGTGTGTTTAATCATTTTAAAATAGAAGAAATAGCCCAAATCCCCTCCTTATTATTTTGAAGAAACAATTACATGTTACTTTGGCAAATATTTGCCTGGTTTAAATAAAGAAAGTATGTAGTGTATCTTCTTTATACAAAAAAGTATGAAGTTCTATTACACTAAAGCATCAAATTTATGGTGTTACTCAGAAGCTCTAAGAAAATTGCATTAAATATTAGGGAAATAATTGCTAAAGTTCAGGAAAGAAAAACCATATACATAATCTCCTCTCCAAATTCTTAAATTAATTTGCAACATAAAGTCAGTTAGTTCTTTTTAAAAATGTAATCTAATTTTACAGTAAACAAATCTTTTTTGATTAGCAGGACAGCCATTCAATTTAGTCATATACAACAAAACCAAAATGAAAATAAAACACCAAAGAAGAAAAAACTATTATCAAACCTTAAAGACTGTCTGCTATATTTTAATGTGAGCATTTGTGGACAGCTCCACTTCCACAGTTGAGTCAAGCATAGTCCCGCAACACTGGATCCAGGCTTAATTAAAATTAAGTACAGCTGTGCTCTGGATTTGGACAAATCCTAAATTTCAAAGCATGGTAACTGCAGATTCAATAAACCAGTTTACATGGCTTCATATCTGGGGGAGAAACTGAGTCAGGCAGGACAAGCATTTATGTAGCCTATTAAAAGTAAATTCTCAAGTAAATATGCAAATATCTGAAACAAATTGTCTGCAATCTTCCAAGCTAATGATATATCATGTCTCCACTACAAAAGCAAAGGTGTTTTGACTATTTGCGTTTCCCATTTCCGGACTTACAAATTGAGTTTGATGTGGGGCATAAAGGATCATGCATCAGTCACTCTGGACTATATCATTCCAACATTCCAATCATTCTGGGTACATGCCAACACTCCGGGCCAAATCAGTGCATGCCTCTAGTTGAAAAACTGCTAGATCAGCAACCATTTCCTCCCATTACATTTGTCCAGTGACAGACATATTGAAATGAGGTACTTCTCCAGGCAGTTTATATTATTAGGTGATTCAATAGATAAAAGCTGCACTATTTTAGGGCCTTATGACACGAGGCACTGAGCTGTTAATTAGATGAAAAATCTAAGACTATCAGAGATCTCTTATTTCATTAGGGAGAACAGGTTCTAAAATCCAGAGCTGATTGTCTTCCCTGGTTTGATCCTTGGTATTACATAAAGAGGGATACCCAGTGTGGTGTAATGGATAGAGTGATGAATTAGGACTCAAGATGCTTTGGTCATAGAACTGGTGAAACCATTCCTTAAATATTTCACTTGTGTGGGTGCATGTGTATGTGTGTGTCGTTACACTTGTGACAGACTCTTCGTGACTCCATGTCCATGGAGTTTTCTTGGCAGGAATGCTGAAGTGGCTTGCCAGATCCTACTCCAGGTGCCTACAGCACCTGGTATTCCCTGGTAGTCTCCCATCCAAGTACTAACCAGGGCCGACCCTGCTTAGCTTCTGAAATCAGGTGAGACTGGATGTGTTTAGGGCATCTAGGCAGAGACTCATCACTTAAAAGGTTCGTACAGTTTACTGCACTTCCACTTTTTTCCTTTATGGCTGATGGAAAACCTGCATTATTTGTGTAAATGTCTGTTTTGCTTCCTCTTGGGTATGACTTGTCCTTAAAATGATTTCAGAACCATCAGGGTTTGGTATCTGTCCTAATGTTGAAGTAAAAAGGACACTGAGTTCCAGACCTGATACAACTTCGCCTGTCGATTTCTCTGCTGAGGCTCTTCCTCTTGGCATATAAAGAATGCTCGAGTGGTTTGGGTTTCTATGTTTTGTTTTTATAAAGACAATACAGCAGTGATGAAGAACTGCTGGCACCTTGTGGTAAACAGCTGAAAAAATGCTTTAAGGAATTGCATTAAATTATTTCAAGTGTCTCTCTAATCATGAATACCTTAGTGGTTTAGGCATTTGCCAGCCGAGCCAAAGGGTGAGAGTTTGATTCTCCACTGGTCCTCCTTGACACGAGATGGACGCCATGATCCATAGGGTTTCTTCCACCTCTGTAGTTTGAAGGTCTTTTAATTTATTACCATAGCAAGATTTTCATTGCAGAAGACATTTTTTTTTTATTCTTTCCCTTTCATCCCGGTTTATCTGTAGCCGTTCTCTGCTGAGCAACCATGCTCTTAGTCTGGATTGTAGATTCTGCAATGCACATGTGGCATTCCAAGAGAGGATCTGCGGTCCCCTGGGTTAGTTGTGAAAAAAAACTCCATGAGCTTATAGAATTGTGCCTACCACTGCCAACAATGAGCAATCTAAACCTAGATGAAACTTGATATTGTGGCTAAAGCTTCTAAGGATTCCATTCCCCAACAGATTTCCTGAACAAGATGAGAGTTATGTGGTGGAACACCTCTTGAATTATTCTTATTGATCAAAATTGTGTACTCCTGCGTACAAGCCTCCCAACTGAATATTTAATTGTCAGTTGTAAGAAAAGAGCACTTCTTGTCTGATGCTTTGTTTAGCTGGGCTATTCACATTACACTGACTTTCTCTGCCCCATATCAGCATATCTCAGGCCATGGAGATTCCCAGTGAGGTAGAGTAGATACAGTGATGGACTAGGACTCTGGAGAACAGGAATCACATCTTCATTTGACCATAGAAATCCACTGGAGGATTGGAACTGGGAAAATTCCTACTTAAATCTTTCACTTACCTTGAAAGTGCTACCAGGGTCAATATATAAGTCAGTTCCTACTTGATGGCAAACAGACGCACAAAGTGCACAGAAGGGGGGGGGAGTCTGCTTAACTTTCATCTTGCATGCACAATCATTTTTTGGCTTTATGCCTTCTTCTGTATGCCTTCTTTATCACCAGTCCAACTTTTCTACTAATTTTAAGCAGAGATGCATCTTTAACATCTGATGTGTATCCAATGGCTTTATATACTAATAACAGAAACATCTATTCTAAAGCTAAAGCTAATGGTAGCAATACAATACATCTGTTGCTAGTATGTTTTGTCCTACCCGTGGAATGCAAGACAACAAGACTATTTTAAAATTCGGATTTTTATGAGAAAATCAGCTCCCCTTGACATTGGTGTGTGTGTGTGTGTGTGTGTGTGTGTGTGTGCACGCGTGTGTGCGTGCATGCATGTGTGTGTGCTGGGGTTTGCAAGCTGGAATGAAAGAAGACTTTATTTTGAGTCTTCCTTATGTTCCTTTGGAAGTTGTCTGCCACAAAGACAAAGACCAACTTTTGTAGGAAAAGAGGTACCTGCTGTTTAAGAACCAACAGCAACCCACTCTCCTCTTTTTCTCATTTATTTGGATCTAAGCCAAAGCACCCCAAGGAAAGAACACAAACAAAGTAGTTAATGTAACATGTGTGGCATTCATAATGATAACCATTGATACCCTTGTTCTCCATGAACTTGTCTAATCCTTTCTTAAAGCTGCCAAGGCTTGACAGCTGTCACCATTTCTTCTGGCAGGGAATTCCATAGGTCAGCGATCCTCTGGGTGAAAAAGTACTTCCTTGTATTTGTTTGAGATCTAGCACCCAAAAGTTTCATGGAGTGTCCCCTAATTCTAGTGTAGTGCAATAGGGGAAAGAAGCTTTTTCTTATCTACTTTGTCCACGCTGTGTATAATTTTATAACCTTCATTCAGGTCACCTCTTAGGCATTGTTGTTTAGGAGTGAAGAGGCCCACCTATTGCAGCCTCAGATGTCCAGGAAGATGTTCCAGTCCCCTAATCATTCCAGTTGCCCTCCTCTGCACTTTTTCCATTTCCATAATATCCTTCTGGAGGTATGGTGACCAGAATTGTATACAATACTCCAGATGGGGCCTCACCATAGATTTATAAAGAGGCAAGTTACTTAAGACAAATTAAGACAAGTTAATTTGCAAAGTTATTTGTCATCCTTACAAAAAGATATAAACATTTTTCCATCATGCATGCTACATGAATGAGATGGATACCTTTGAAATTCTGGGTAATATATTTTTCATGCATGCATGTAGTGGGAAAGATACATACCTGGGGCTAGAACTAGGTGTTTGGAAGGACAAAATTTTTAGAATTAATAATTTTAAAACCCCTTTCAAAATTCATCAGAATTTTTACAGCCTATTTTACAAATGAAGCAGCATTTACTATTTTTGAAGTGGCTAGAGCATGGCATTAATGAGTCTTCTACTGGACTAAATGGTCGTGTAAATAATGCTTTTATGTAAATATAACATAAAATGACATATATATATAATTCATAGCAATATGAAGCACCACTCATGATTTAATTTCAAAAAATAGAGGGATGTAGGGATTTTTTAAAAAAGAATGGGTAGATGACTATGTTATATTGGAATTAATTCTGTTGCTGGATGCATGTGCAAGCGTTTGAGTTGCACAAAGCTCTTCAGTAAGCTGAACCAGAAACCTACAGTCCAACCTATTCTTACAATAACAAAATTGTGGTCCGATAAAAGATTTGCTGAGGGGCTTTTTTGTTTTTGTTTTCTGTTCTTTGCTCCATGAAGGAAAATAATCACACTCAAAGTGTGTTGTTTGTTACGGCTGTCAGTACCGTGCTATAACATCTTAACTGCTGAAAATGCAGAACAAACCGGAGTGGCGACCGAATCAAAATTAAAACGAATCCTAGAAACCCAGAAAGAAGACAAAAGTCAACCAAAGCTTTAAAGATAATCAGCCAAATACTGGTTGGGATTAAGGGGCATTGGTGCGTGCTCTGGAACTTGCCAAGAGCAGATCTTCTGGCATATCACCAAAGATAGCGAATCAACATGCAGGAGGCCTTCTTCAGAGCAATTCCTGATTGAGTCCCCAGGGACCCTTGCATTTGAAATATAGATGGCAAGCTATCCCTGCTCATCTTGATTGCCAAGATGGGATTATGTAGCGTGGAACTGCTGTGAAAGTGAGATAAAACTAAATGTTGGCCTTGTGCGAGCATAAGATTAAAATAAAGAAATTGAGTGTTGTTTAGTGAAAACAGTTTCCCTGGGAACATTTGAAACCTTTTACTGTACTGCATGATGTAATTAAGCTGGTTCCATATATATATTAAGTACCCAATCTTATGAATGTTGGCCTGGAACGTAGCAACTCAGTGGGACTGACTCTCAAAGTAAATGTGCTTGGTTGCTCTCCTTGTACCCTAGCTCAGACCTTTGCAAAAGGCTGAGCGAAAATTATTTGGATTACAGTGTTTCATTGAAAACAAGGGGAAAAAGGAGAGAGAGAGAGAGAGAGAGAGAGAGAGAGAGAGAGAGAGAGAGAG
>JAHTLZ010003542.1:50950994-50969132 GCA_023846285.1 Phrynocephalus versicolor | reverse complement strand
TTCTTCTTCTTCTTCTTCTTCTTCTTCTTCTTCTTCTTCTTCTTCTTGATGATGATGATGATGATGATGATGATGATGATGATGATGATGATGATGCTCTTGTGCCATCAAGCGGTATCTGATTTATATCTATCCTAATTTCCAGGTACACTAGATATTTAAGTTGCTTTACCATTGCCAACCCCCAAGGATTTCTGAGACTGAATGGAGATATGAAGCCTGGTTGGGCTCCTGCTCATTACTCTAATTCTGTTGCACGCTAGACAAAAGCATATTCTGTATGTAAAGCTTATTCTCTACAAACATTCAATGAGATGGGGAAAGAGCTTACTTTTATATCACTGGAGTTCATGCCTGCCACCATCTTACACTCCTTCATCCACCCATGATGAAGGAAACTCATAGGCAGTGGGATTTTTCTGTCCAATTCCTTGCATCTGAAAGGTGCAATACATTAAAGAGAACTAAAATTGTTTTTTAAAAAAATTAAAACTCAGTGAGCGGAATGGCTCACTTTCCCTTTCCTTAACTGGGGAACATTTTGGTACATGAATCAAACAGATAGCAATGCCTTATAGGATAGATTACATCTAAGAAGCATCTAAACATTTTGCATTTTTTTATTTTTTATTTTTTATTTAAATATTTAAAACAAATCACCAACACCCCAGACAAAAATAGTGACCCCCCAGACAGCTGATACATTGGATATACATTTATAATAAAACAAATTCAAATTAACAATTTAACCATATGTACATCTCTATATAAATTAACAATTAACAATCCGCAAGGTTTACTTAGCTTTTAACGTTTTAATTACCCCAAATTGGTCAAACATACTCATATAATTTAATAACTTCTCAAACCATTCCTCCTCTTTTTTCATTGACCTTAAACCCTTTCATTCTGCGTATCTTCATAGTTAGGTATTCTAAAATTATAATATTATTTAATTTCTTCCTCCATTGATTCACCCCTAGCTCTTCTGCATTTTTCCAATTATCTGCTATGACCTGTCTAGCTGCTACCCATTTACATTCCTCTTTTATTTTTAACTCTGTGCTACCCAGGCTAATGATAACCATTAATTTAGATATTTCCACTTTTCTTCCCACAATTTTCGATATTTCTCTTCCAATCTGTCTCCAAAAATTATTAACTAGAGGACGATCCCACCACATATGACTGTAGGTTCCCATTACTCCACACTTCCTCCAGCAATTTTTACTTCCTAACTTTGTAATATGATACAACCTTACTGGTGTGTAATACCATTTTTGTATCAGCTTCAACCCCTGCTCCTGGATTATCCTAGAGGTCGTAACAAAGGGCGGTTGTTGAAAAATTCTATCCCAATCTTCATCTAAGATTGGTTCCTGGATATCTAGCTCCCAATATTCTTTTAAACTTTCCTTTAGTGATTTCCCCATATTTAATAAAACCTTATACAATTTTGAAACTATTTTGGTCCTATCTATCCTGTATCCTTTCACTAATTCCTCGAAGGGGGTAATATTTCTTTTACCACAATTTTTAACTTCATTCTCCTTCAACAAGGAGGATATTTGTTTTTTTTAAAAAACCAATTAATCTTATTCCAAATTCCACTTTCCTGTTCCATCATTTTTTCTGTTTCCCAGATTTTATCCATATTCTGGATTGAAATCTCTTTTAATTTATCCCCTACCTCTTTTGGGATGAGCTTCCTTAATGGGGCAAATTTATCATAATACCATATTTTGGTAAGTGGAGAGAGGTCAGGGAAAAGCTTTTTTCCCCACTTCTCCCATACCAAAAGATAATTTTTCTTCTTTTCTTTTCTTTATCCTCCTTTCGAAGATTCTTATTTTTCCTCCTACTGCTTCCAAATTCTCCCGCTCTATACATCCCAAATCTTCCCCCTGTTCTCCCTCCAACCAAATCATAAGATGTCTCAGCTGATAAGCTTCATAATATAAAATCAAATTGGGAATCCCCCATCCTCCATCTTGGATCCTATGGTACCTACATCTACCAGCTGTCCTTGGTTTCTTGGATGCAAAAACAAATCTATCTATTGACCTTTGCCACCCCTTCAGAATCCGTTCCAGTATGTGCCAAGGCAACACATAAAAAAGGTAAGTTAATCTGGGTAGCAAAAATATTTTAACTAAAGCAATTCTTGTGCTAATTGAGTCCTTCCTTTTCTCCCATGTTCTCAGCTTTGATTGAATACTACTCCAAATTTTTTTATAATTATGTTCAAATATTTTCTTCACATTTTTAGTTATCATTACCCCTAAATACTTTACCTTCTTATTTGCTATAGGAATACCCAATGATTTAGAGGCTTCTAACTGAGTTTTAGGTTTCACATTTAAGCACATCATTGATGATTTAGAAAAATTAACTTTTAACCCTGATATTTTTTCAAATCCTTGCAAAGTTGCAAAGTTTCTTTTAACGGCACAATTGCAGTCCCCAGGTCCTTACATTTTAGAAGAGAAAGTTATAGGACCATCAAAGCAGGAAGGCTTGTGCATGGTAGAAGATTCACAGAGATATGTCTCTGGCCACGAAACTTGACAAATACAGAAGTCATACAAGAAACAAGAATACACATGCAGGCATTTTTGGATAACCAACACAAGTGAAATACAACTGTGAACAACTCTGCTTGGAGTTAAATCCTGATTCCTGAACTTTTTTTACCTAAAACATTCAACATTCTAAACAGCCTTTCCCCATACATGATAAATGTAGAATGATGTGTGCTAATTCAATTGTAAGGCTGCAAAGTAGTGAATCCTGGATTTCAAAATAGTTCAAAATGATGTTCGTATGTTAGCTTCAGCTGATCTTCCTTCTGCCAAGTAATCCCACAGTGATGTGATTTTCCAAACAGAGATAATGCTGCCTGTGTGGAGCCACAGACTTGGCTGCCAAAGTCGTAGAACTGTAACTGTGCTTACATCAGGCTGCTGTGATGTCTACCCCACCACCCTTTCCCCAAGGATGGGATGAGGACGCTGCAGGGAGGGAACTCTAAACATTCCTCAGTTACTCTGGAGCCTAGGGCACCATTTTAAAGAAGAACCCCTTGAGAAATAAAATATCTGTTGCATCTTATCCCCTCACGCCCGTTCCTCTGAGTATCTGGTTCTCGGCAACATTGGGAGGGCTGCAGAAAACCAGGGAGGGAAGCAACAGCAGAGAATACAAGTAATACAGTTATGAAAAGGTGCAGCATTTATTATGTGATTGGAATTTCCTTCAGGCGACAGGAAATTATTCATCATTGATGGGTTACAGGAAGGAAAATGGGAAGGCCAAGTTTCCTGTGAGGAAGTGGCTGGTGGAAGCAACAGACCTTGAAAATACCTGTGTTAGAATTTTTTTTGGCCTTTTTTTGCTAGTTGTAATCTGCTTAAAATATTTAATTTTATTTTAAAGCATATGTTGATTCTGTTTTTAGACATTTATCCTGAATTTTAATCCCCCCTCCCCTGCCATTGCCAGTGTAGAGACTAAGGCCAAATGAAACAATCACAGACAAGTATATCTTCTTTTTTGCAAATGCAATTGTGTATAGCACGCAATCTCTTTTTCTTACCATTGTATGAATTTCTTGGATCTATTCATTCTGCTGCATGTTTGAACTCATTGATTGTGTTATTTTCCCGAGCCACTTGTATTTAATTCAAACTCTCTTTAATTTTATTTTATTTTCTGGGAGGATTTTGTTGTATATCGCAGCGTTCCTAAATGCTAGTTGGCACATGTCTGATCTTAAACTTTGCAATGAGGCACTGGATGCAGGAAGAGTCAGCATTAGTCTATGGAGTGGAGTACTTGATTGGGGACCACTGGCTGTCAGTGAGGATGTGGTCTGCCTCACAAAGCAATCTTGGACATACCCGGCCTGCATTGAAACAGGCTTGATTCATAGCAGCTCATGTCTTCAGACGCAGTAGGAGAAGAGAGAAGTGGAAGACAAGAGTGGAAGGGATGAACTGATTCTGGTTTTGTCATCTCTTCAAAGACACTTGAGTGCAACTCAACATAACATTTAATTGGCCTGAGGAAATCAGCTTTTTATGTTGGTGCAATAGCTCTCCACAGTACTGTATATGATTGTGTGCTGGAAGGAGAATGTGTTTGACCATGACCACCCTTTCTTGCCCTCAAGTGGAAGGGAAGTGCCCCAACTGCTTTAACGGACAGGTCTCCCTTCAACATCGCCACCGAGTGCAACGCTCCCTCCAGAGGCTTACCCTTTAGAAGCAGGAGAATCATTTTGCGTTTGATACATCTGCAGTGCATGCCAGCAACAACTTGCGGAACAAGCAATTGGTTGAACACTGAAGAGCAAAAAAGATACCTCTTCCCTCTTAATGCAGGTATAGAAACTAAACTTCTTGTTTAGTTGCAGGTGCAACTAAACAAGAAGAAGCCAGGCTACAGTTGCACACACTGAAGGTGCATTGTACTCTAAGCTTGTTTTCCAGTAACTGAGAGATACCCTGAGATCTTCCCCCCTAAACCTGGGAGATTTTAGATCACTTTTCTGAGTTTATCTGAGACATATAGAGCAGCCATCTCTCAGTGTCTCTTTTTCCTTCTACTGGGAGTAATGGAATTGCAGAGGCAATAAATACAGTAGGACCCCCATATGCACTGGTTCATTATCCACTGATTCAGTTATCCATGGTTGGCAGAAGAAAAAAATTAAATAAATAATTCAGCAGTCGCAAAGCAAGCTACTGCCACAAATAGCAGCTGTAAAGCTAGCTACCATCATAAAACAGCAGCCATAAAGCAAGCTACTGTTGTAAAACAGCAGCCATAAAGCAAGCTACTCTCACAAAACAGCAGCTTTGGGGATTTTTGGCGTTCTCTCTTATCCACGGTTTTCATTATCTACGGGAAGGTCTGGAACCAATCCCGAGCAGCTACCGGGGTCCTACTGTAAATGAATAAATGAATAAATAAATAAATAAATAAATAAAATGAAGGCACAGAGTTTGAAAAAGTTACTTTTGGGCAGGCTGGCTGGAGAATCTTGGGAGCTGTATTCCAGAAAGCAATTTTCGCAAGGTCTGGGTACTCATATCTAAATGAATGAACATGGGGCATTGAAGAGATTGCAGAGTCCCTACAACTGCTGATGTGTCTTTTGAATTAGTGCGGCATGACGACCAACAATTACAGTCTTCTAGGATATATTTAACCAAAAGAACAAACAGTAGCTTGGTTTGGAATTGGTTTAGGACAGGCTGCTGCTGCAGAATAAACAAATGTAGCACTGAACGTAAAGAATGCAACTTTCCTTCCTGCGTGATGTGGTTGGCCAGCTAGGTGGTGATATTTTGGTTTAGACAGAAGGGTGTTACGTGGAGGTCCCCATCTTCTTCTGTGAAAGGCTGGCAATATATTCAGATTATAGTTTTTACTTGTCAATGGGTGGCATCCAGTCATTGTGGAGGTCTTCCATCGGTGCAAAACAGTAGAAGGCTTCTGTGGTCCAATGCAATGGAGTTGACATCTGCCTCCATCCACTCAAACATCAGGGGTCCCCAACTGCAAGGATAAAGGAAGGAAGGGAAGGTTCCACTGTAACAGGATCCTCATGGTGCTGTGGTTAAACTGCTGTACCGAAGCCAAAACTCTGATCATGACCCAGGTCCAATCCCAGGTGGCCAGCTCAAGGTTCCTTCCATCCTTCCACCTTCCACCCTATTCAACCCTTCCATTTTTCTGAAGTCAGTAAATTGAGTACCAGCTGATTGGGGGGTCAATTAATGTGTAGTTTACTTAATTAAATTATAAACTGTCCAGAGAGTGCTTTAAGAGCTATGTGGCAGCATATTTTGCTTTTTGCTTTTTATATCAAATACTACTTGTTTTTGCTCTTATTGTAGTTGTAAGGAGTGAAAATGTTTGCTTGTTCCATTCTCTCAGATGAGAACCAACAATATTTTCCATGGTGAATAAGATTACAAGAATTTTACGGTTCTTTCCACATTTTAGGCCTTTGGGGGAATTTTTCTGTGTGTATGTTTTTGTGTTGTTGTTATTATTTTGCAGATGATGCTGATATTATGTTGAAGCAAAAATGTGGCAGTGGCTATCAGCCGTTTATTCAGTGTTTTCTGGGTGGCAGGGTATGTAAATGTGTTGAGACCCCCTTTCTTTTCTGGTCAATTTAATTCTTTTCTTTCAACTAACAAAATATTTAGGTCCTCAGTCATTTCATTCACTTCTTTTATTCTTAAGAACATTGGCAGAAAACAATTAGAATACAAGAGTGATAACTTTTTCCTCTGACAAACGCACACAGTTGCCATATTTTATTATTTTATTTATAAAATTTATATCTTGCCCCATATTTCCCAGGGTGGCTGGGAAATAAAAATCAGAGATGCTTCTATGTGTTGTTGAGTTAGAATAGCTTGTAATGCCTGGAAATAAAAGAAAGCTTTGGGGTGATTAAACTTCTTTTTATTATGTTACAGAAGATGGGAAATCAATAACTGGTCATTCAGACATAAATGAGTTATACAGGCCAATGACACAATGAACCAAACTTTATAACAACTACATATGAGACTGTCAAGCTGCTAGCTTCAGTGGCGCCAGTAATAATTATGGCCGATCACCTCTAATTCAGAGCTGCTTTGCTTGATAAAGCTGTCATTTTCAGTAGTCCTAGTATCAATTCAAGTGACCTGATCCAAAGAGTGGGATATGTCCCCCTTAATCTGTTTGGTTATCCTGCCTGGATGTATGGATAGTAGTTTCTCTAAGGTGGCCAAAAATGGTAACTGAGACTATTTTAAATTACTATCAATGGTCAGAAAATGTACTTCTTCAAAATTTGTTGGACTTGTACCATTCATTCTAAGGGGGGGGACTGGATACATTTTACAAGGACATTTGTTCTGCGCATAGATGACTGTATTCAGGGTTGCTGCTGCTGTTGCAATTTATACAACACCAATGTCTTGGTGAGGGGAAAAGGACCATAAATCATGGCAGCTGCACAAGGTGCTTTTACACTTTGGCACCTGGAACATTCCTCATGTGGTTTCCTCTGGTGAACTGCTACAATTGATGTGGTTGCAGCTAGCTTCCCAAACATCAATATCATTTCGTTTTACCTCCCGCATTTTTCATCTCCACAATAACGGACGGTTGTGAAAATAATTCCAAGTGGCATATTGCTGGGTAGGTACTCACCCACTATAACCCCCTTTTATAAAAAAAAAACCTGGCCTCATCCTGGCCTCATCTAGTCAAAACACACACACACACACACACACACACACACACACACACACAAACCAAGCACAACATCCATCCACCTTTCTCATTTGAGAGCCAAAGGTGCTATGATAGAAATTCAGGAAGGTACTAGAAACCACTCTGGGGAGGGGGGTGGGTTTGAAGAGGCTATGCGAGTCAATAACAAAACACCTGCTTGCAGAGATGTCTGGGTTTTCAGAAAGAAATGAAGGAATGGGTAGGTGGTGCACAGGTGACACACACCTGTACGGAGACGCCAGTTCTCAGAAACAGCACTATTCCTATTCCTGTCTGCATTTAGTTCCCTTTCTAGAAGCTCTCACATGGTAGTGACTAGAGATGGGCACGAAACAAACAATTTTTCGTTTCCGTTTTCGTTTTTTCATTTTGTTACATAACGAAACGACAAACGAATTTTGTCTCTAAAATGAAATGAAACGAACAGAAACACCAGAAATTTTGTCGTCCGTTTCGTTTTTGTTACGGCAATACATTGAACTGCTTTAAATGCTAAAAAAAATCACAAAAAATGAAATAAATGGTAACAAAACGGTAACAAAATGAATGAAAATGAAAACAATTTTTTGCAAAAATGCGAAAAACGGAAACAAACCGAAACGGACCCCCTAAACAACAAACGACAAACGAAATGCCATTTTTTTTATTTGTGCCCATCTCTAGTAGTGACCATTACATAGGAATGAGGGCCCCCACTGGCCTTAAGCACCTAAATCTCATTAATAGTCCCACCTCGTATGCCCAACAATTATATCAATCCCATTAGTTCTGTGAATCTACATTATTGGGGACTATAAACTGGGTTGAGCCCCAGATGCTTCAATTTATTCCAGGAAGACAACTTAAAAGAAGTGGCTTTGCTCACTTCCTTGGGAGAGTATATTTTTCATTAAAGTGTTTTTCTGCTCCTTGATTTGCTTTTTGTCTTTCCATCACTGCTTGGTCCCACCCTACTCCCCTACTACACAGCCTTTTCTCCCCTCCCCTTCCTTTCAGCCCTAAAATGTGCAGGAATGTGTCTCTGTGTATACGCATGTGAGAGCATGTGTGTGTGTAGCATCTTCTCGGGGCGGGGGGCGGGGGGGAGGAGGTTGGAGAGAGAGAGAGACCACATTTAATCTCTGACAGCCCCTTCCCGAGGTTTGACTCTGATCTCTCTCAGGCAGCTGCTCAGGCCATTCTGAGGCGGCACTGTTTCTTTCTCTGTTTACCGGTTTCCAATGGCAATTGCACCACCAAGGCTCTGTGCGTCTGGAACTTCGCCTGGGGCTGTTTTGGTTACATTGAAGTTTTTGCTTCAACTCTGCCAGATTTAAATGGTGACTTCACTAGCACCAAGCTAAAGAGAAGAAGGGGGGGAGGGAGAGGCAGCGTGGGGAGAAAGAGAGAGAGAGAGAGAGTAGAGGGAACAAGCAAGAAGCGAGTGTGGGGGGGGTGAGAGAGGGCCAGAGCATTACATCATCTTTTGGACTGGAATCAAATGGGAAGGATATGACTCACTCGGGCTAGTTAAGCTTTGGCTCAGGTTCTACATACACTCATTCCAGGGCTCTCATGTTCTGCACCTCAGCAGGGAATTCAGACCCAGTGATGTCCATGAGGTTTGTTTTTAATTTTCCTCTTCTGATTACTCTCTGCTCCTCTCTACTTCTTGGTCACTACTACCAGCCTGAGCTTCCTTCTCTTCCCAGTTTTTATTTTTATTTTTTTTTTGCCTTCATTCCCCCCTAAGCACATTTTTCATCCTCCTCCCTTCCCAGACACCCACCTACCCCCTTTTTCTTTTTCTTTGCTCAGAGGGAGTTTTTTAATTTTTTTAAGGGGAGGGGAGTGGTGCTGAGGCACACACCTCACTGGGACTTGCTATGGAGCCCCACTGGGGCTCTCTCCACCACCGGTCTGCATCCAGGCATCCAGGCAAAGAACAGCCAAACTTTCCAGAGAACTTTCGGCGGACTCTCCACTTCCCCTGGTGTTGCTCTTTCCTTGCCTAATCAGAGGAGACAGCGAGAGAGTTAAACTGCAGGGACCAATCATTGGCATGGTGATGTAATGCTGGAGCTGCAGAGTAGTGAAGTAATGTGAGATCTAGGGGGTCAGGGTTGCAAAAGCATTTACCTGCTCTCAAGGGGGTTTAAGTTTATTATCAGTTGCAGTGACTGCAACTGGCTTCAGACAGCAACCTCTAATTATTCACAGACGCCCCTGTTTTATCTTTTATTATTGAATGTAAAGCTATAGTACGGTGTTTTTCTTTTCTCCCTCCCCTTCTCCCCTTCTCCCCTTCTTTCTTCCTTTTAAGAAATCCCAACCTGATATTATCACAGCTGCAAATTATTTTCTGCCAGGGGATACACACAGACAGACACGCGCATTGGAAACAGGGGTTCGGGGGGGGGATTACAGACATTGGGTATGAATGCAGAGCTATCTGGTGGCAGCAACAGCTATCCTCAGTATGCTTTACCATCATGCAAGATGTCATGTGTTTGTTTGTTTATGTGTTTATTTCCCTTCTTGTTGGGTCTTTTTTTAAACAATAGCCACAAAGCAGTCTTAATGGAAAAGATGAAAATTATTCTGACATTTAGGCTAGGGGGACAACCACTGGATGCACCTGTGATTTGTTGGAGTCAGGTGTGCTGAATCAGCATGTTTGATGCTGAGAAAACCCATTTACCTGAAAGCATCTGAGCACTTTTAGCACTGGCATCTTTTAGTACAAAATGGTGCCAGCACTCTAGAAACTGGTAGTGGTATGTGAGGACAACACACTTTGTTTTGATCCTTCCATTCTGTACAAATGGGTAGAATCATCTGTAGAAATCATACTTCTAGGACAGAGACTATGACTTTGGGTTGGCATAGTTTATATTCTTCATAGTCAAGCCATTGTAGAAGATCTTCCTCTTCTGCTTCCTTCTACCTTTCCTGGCATTCTACTGTCTTTCCTGGTGAGTTTTGTCTTCATGTTATATGTACAAAGAGCTATTGCCTCAGTTTAGTCACACTACTGTCTAGTGAGCATTTAAGCTTGTTTTCATTTAGAATTTATTTGTTTGTCTTCCCGGTACTCCATCGTATCTCTAAAAGTGTCCTACGACATCACATTTCAAATGATTTTTTTTAATTTCCATGCCAGCTTTCTTTTTGTCCAGCTTTTACATCCATGCACAGTAATTGGGAATACCATAGTACAGTGACCCCCCCCCCGGCTGGCTATTGCGGGGGTTAGGGACCCGACATGACCCGTGATAATTGAAAATCTGTGATATGTGAATGCAGGTCGGGCCAGGCCTGGGGTGGGGGGCTAGCTGGGGCCCTTTGTACTTATCTCCAGCCTGGTGCTGCCCTGAATGGGCCTGCAAGGGCCTTCCCGGGGCTTCTGAAGGCCCCAAAGGGCCTTCCTGAGAACTGGAAGTGAGGATCACTGAAAATCATTTCTGAGGCCTCTGACAGGCTTTAAAAGACCCTTGGAGGCCTCAGAAATTATTTTCTACAAACCGGAAGTAACTTCCGGTTCACAGGGAAGCCATTTTTGGGCCTCCAGAAGGCCCAGGAAGGCCCTCGCAGGCTCATTTGGGGCAGCGCCAGTCCTGGGGTAAGTACAGGAAGCCTGAAACAGACCTTCCACCTTACCCCAGGGGGCCTTTTTTCATATACTGCAGTGCAGATGCAGAGGAGACAGATATCTAGTCTCGTGCGCTCCCAGACACGTTTGGTGGGGCCACTGTGAGATACAGGAAGCTGGAGTCGATGGGCCTTTGGCCTGATCCAGCATGGCTCCTCTTATGTTCTTATGTTCTTATGGTCCTGCAATATATTGGGACCACAGTGTATGAACCATGAAAGGGCAGGGGACCACTGTACCAATGATCTTGGCCTTGGTCTCCAGAGACATAGTCTTACACTTAAGGAGAGTTCTAATTTTCCATAGCTGACCTCTCAAGTCACAGTCCTCTTGGCTAGTCTTTATTTTGATTTATAATCAAGCCAAGGTAAAGAAATTTTGTTTATAAATGTTTAATTTAGTTATCCGCTGGGGATTGGTTGCAGGCCTTCCTATGGATAATGAAAATCATGGATAAGAGAAAACACAAAATACCCAAAACTGTTGTTTGGGACAGTAACTTGCTTTATGCTGCTGTTTTACAACAATAGCTTGCTGTACAGCTGCTGTTTGTGACAGTAGCTTGCTTTGTGGCTGCTGAATTATTTATTTATTTTTCCCTCTGCCAGTCGTGGATAACTGAATCAGTGGATAATACTGTAGTTCTTCTATTGTACTCATTTTTGCCTTTTTAATGTTCAACTGTAATCCTGCTTTTGTATTTTATTTTGTAACCTCCATCAGTAATCCACATTACCAATGTACATAGTGTATATCTTATAACACACTTCAGGGCAATACTTAAGTATTGGCATCACTGGGTACCTGCAGAGCCCACCACCAATCCTCAGAACCTTCTGCCTTGACTCATTGCTTCTTCTGCCTCTTTCTCTGCCTTCTTCAAATGACTATGCAGAAGAAGATGACAGCATTATCTTTCTTTCTGGGCATAGTGGTCATGAGTGGTTCCAAAGAGAGCCTAAAGTAGAAGGCAACAACAATAATGCCAAAGAAAAGAAAGGGGAATATACTCACAAAAGTCATATATTAACAATGTTTGCCCATGGCAAGCCCTGAAGCCTGGAAGCAGAATTTGTAATTGTGCTTGCTACCAGTTCTGTTACGTATTTATATGTGATTAAGCTTGAGGCATATGTAACACCACCCAGTTGCCTAGCTGGTGTTAAGTAACTGGGGTCATGCATCTTGCCCTCTCCTCTTTCTAGTCACTATCACTCCCCTTGCATTCAACACTTAACCATTGTTGGTACCAAACCCCACTGCACACTACAGTTAGACGTCGGTCCAGTCATTGTGGTTGTGGTTAGCAATGTGATGTAACACTAACCAATCTGACGTGCACAAGTGAAAGAGAGGGAGACCTGTTTATGTGAGACAGGAAGGAAAACATATGCACCATCTGACTTGCTACATGGAGGTCATGTGTCACGTTTGCTCCTATTTGGTTTGTTTATCTATATTGGCACACATGGAGAAACAAAAAGTCTCCGCCCCGTGGGTTCTTTTCTACAAGGCGTAACTACATTTAAATGCCAACCCACAAGCTGTCTGCACCATGCTATATGTGTTTCCTCTTTTTTGACTGTTTTTCCTCTTTTTTGACTCCCCCCTCCCCCCCCCCAGTTTTTGACTGAACATAGCTGCACTTGCGGGTTGCACCAATAAACCATCTTGTCTAGTGTCCTCTTTCTTGCAGTGGCCAACCATGTATTACCTGGGAGCTTGAACCTAAATACTGAGTCTTGACATAGCCATCATATCTTGTGGCCTCCCTAAATTTGTCTAACCCCCTTTTAAAGTTCCATAAACCCATGGCTGTCAGTGCATCATTTACAGCAAACTCCATAACTTAACTGTGTGTCCTGTGAAGAAATACTTGAATACTGTACAATACTGAATACTGAATACTGTCCTGACTTTGCTGCCAATTGATATCTTTCATTAATGTTCCAAGCTTTGACCTAGCTGGTGAGCAATAACTAAACTTTTGAAATTATATTATTTCTATAGTAACCAGAAATACCTGTATCAGATATAATGAGAGGTGAAATGCAGGTAAGATCAGGAAAGGGGGCATCCTCCAAAAATTTGGGGGGGGGGAGCTGTTACCCCTAGATATCACTGCAGTGTGTGTCTGCTAAATGGTGTAGGTCCTTGAGATGTTTTGGACCGCAACTCCCACTGTCCTTTGCCATTGGCAGTCTAAGCTTAGAATTCTGGGAGTTGAGGTCCAAAACACCAGGAGGGCCGAAGTTTGGACATGCCTGGTGTAGGAGGAATATCACATGCTTCATGTGGCAGGTCGTGAGGTGCTTTGTGCTGCCGTCTTGTACTCTGTGGTTATTGAAAGAATGAGTGTGACTTAATGATTCAGTTACATTTGAGGAACAGGAAGGCAGAGATTTACTTTTAAAAATTGTAACTATTAGTGATTGTTTTTCCAGACCATGGAGCTACTAAATAACCAATGTAGTTTTTAAAAGAAAGTTCTGAGCACTGGGAAAATTGATAACAGTGTTTTGCAAGGAAGGGGTGAAGGAAGGAAAGAATAAAAGAAACCCAATCTGATTTCTCTTCGCTGTGCATAATGTTATTAGAACCCGTTGTGTTCTTCTTTAATTGCTGCTTTCCCAGAAAGACACTTTGACCTCTTTAATTATTAGACATCTGGATCCTTTACCTGCACGTGCAAATGAGTGTGTGCACATACAGCAAGGGGAGAATCAATCCAGTACCAAGAATGTAAACATCCTTGCTAACTCAGGATTCTCACACTCAGAACACAAGTAACTTTAGAAATGCTGATAACTCTTTTCTTCCCAGGGATGACAAAAACATTACTTTTTGGGACTTCAGCCCCCAGAACCCCCCAGCCAGCATAATTAATGATTATGTTACCTAGGGAATTATCGGAGTGGTAGTCCAAAAAAAGAGAAAGTTTTCCTTTTTTTGTTCGGATACCTAGTTACTCTTCTGACCATGGTCATTTTAATATGTTCTGGCATATAGAATATTTTAACAGAACAAATTTCCTCACTAAGAAAAAATACTTAAGATCTTTTATTAAGAGTCTTACAGCCAGAGATTTGAATTGGTATAATAATTTATTGTCATACAGCACAAGCACTGACTTTTTCAGCACCAGGATATTTGTGACTGCAGGTTTGTGAATGTCCAGTACTTAATACTGTACTTGCAAGCGCATTCTGGTTTTTATTTTCCTGTGACTTAACTATCAAGAGTTCCACCCTTAGCCATGTGCCCTATATACATGTATAAGTCAAACATTCTAGATCAGTGATGGTGAATGCTTAGAGACCAAGTGTCCAAAATGCAATTCAAAATCCACTAATTTTTTTGCAAAGTGCCAATGCAGCGATTTAACCTGATTTAACCTGTGAAGGGGCAATGTCAGGTGCCCACAGAAAGGGCTCCGAGTGCCACATTTGGCACTCGTAGCCATAGGTTTGCCAGCACTGTTCTAGATAATAATCCATGCATTTGATGAGCTGGGCTGTGGTCCAGGAAAGTGATAATAAATGTCTTACTCTTCCAAGTATCACAATACTCTGCTGAGTAAATGCAGCAGTCAGTGATTACGAGCACAAGCCCTTTTATGGATTTGTAACCAGTTAAAAACAGGAAGCAGAGAGTAGTAGTAAACAGACAGTTTCCACAATGAAAGGAAATAAGCAGTGCGTTCTCCAAGGACCTGACTCCAAACTGGTACTATTAAATGTATTCATATTGTCCAGCATTGAGATTGAGCAGTAGGGTGACTAAATCTCTAGATAGTAGGAAATCATTTAGGATAGCTATGACACACAAGTAAGTGTGAAGAACTCCAAAAGGATCTCTGCGCATGAAAACAAACTGGGAAATAAGATTCAGTGTCAAGGTATGTTATGCAGGAGAGAAGGACAGTCTATAGGTCAAAGGAAATGTATATTTTTATGTGTGGCAGGAGCAGATCATTTCTTGCAAGGAAACACACATCAGCCATTATCACCATCCCTTTAATTGATGGTGCAGCAGCCACATGCGATAACTGCTTGTGATCAGTCCATTTCTAAAACGAAAGAGGCAGAAAAAGCAATCCTGTTAATGAAAGGGGACAGCAAACTGTCCCTCCATTATTTTTTTGCATTTAGTTTCAAGGATGGGAAGAGGCACCATTGGGAGGTTCTCCCTCCTGTGCTAAAATAACTGGGTTGCCTTTGGAGACTATGGATGTTGACATGGATGTATCATGGAGGGCATCTGTTACTAACCCTAATTTCCCCACCCCAATGAAACTTTGTTTTAAGCTGGCAATGTGAGTTGTGGGAGTGGGCAATCAGAAGGTAATTGGCAGCCTTTGGGAGTTGGGACTTAAGAGTAAGGTGTGAAAACCCCAAATCCATGCTGCAGGGATGCTTGAGACTGCAGCTTCAAGAGGGCTATGATCACATCTCACATGCACCATCAGTTTTTGGACTTTTGTCCACAGTATTTCTGCATGATCCATGAAGGGGTTGCGCTCATCGTGATGAAGTGGTATTCTTCCAGGCCAGCTTCCGATTTGTTTGAGTGGCAACTATAGAAGGTAGAACCCACTCTTAGGTTTGTGTGCTCTGATTCGGGCAGCAAAATATTTTGGTCCAATGTTTCTATGACTTCCCTATGCTACTTAAAATTCTTTTTAAAAATCTGAGCATGGAGAATGAACTCCCCCCTCCAATCAATTTATATTTCATGTTTATAGCTAAAGACACCCAACAAAGTGAAATGGATGATTGTGTTACAGATAACCTGGTTATTAGAAGAGAAAATCCCTGAGACATTTCTTCCACATTTCATGGCTTGAAAAATCAGCTAGCATTGTTTTCTGTTCAGTTTTCAGTCCATATGCTTGGATAGGTAGGTGAAATCTTTTCCCTCCAAGTCACAGTTGGGGTTGCCAAAGGCAGCTGGTCTCACAACACAGGTGACAAAATATCCAAACATTGGCTGTTCTTTTCTCTCTCAGTGTGTGCTGCAGCCTGATGAAACAGCTTTTCTCTTTCTTGCTGTGTGAGGCTTTTTTCTTTTTTAAAGAATATTTGTGGGATGAATTTTAGCCAGTCCTGGCTCCAGATTTGGAGGAATCAACTAAGGATATGACAAAATTACATAAAAGAATCCTACCTTTCTCTCAAGGCATTTTTTCACTGAGTTGTGTCACATGCTTTTTGTGTCATTGTTCCTGTTCCCATGGGCAGCCTAAATTTAAACCAGGTTAATTCAGTGTGGGGAACCACACTGCTCTTTAAATTGCTTTAAATAGTCCAGGATTGGCATTTGATCCACCCACCCTTTGGTCTGTCCTGGTTCCACCTGCACCCCATCCTTATCCATAATTGTCTTCTCTTGAGTTTTTGTTTTTTCTAAATGGGAATGGGAATTTCTTATTCTCCCCTTCAAAATCCTGAATATATATTTTTTGCTTTTTAAAAATTCTGAGTAGCATAGTGCTCCTTCAGTGTTACAGATTTTTTTTACTGCAACTGAAATCTTCATCTCCTTTGGCTACCATCTGTTAACTATCAACCTTTCTGTGCAGCAGGCTGGCAAAGCTTTTAAACGCAACAATAAACACACATACACCTGAAACAACTAGAGAAGAATGCAGATACTGTATAAGAAAAAGGAGAAAGAAGGACAAGAAGGAAACTAGCATAGTGTTTCTATGGAGAAGCTCCAGTTCCAAAATGAAAGGTGAACCACATTTCAATAACAAGCCAACAAGACCCCAGCACCAATGTGATGCAGCTCTGAAGTTGAATGGCTTATGAAAGAAAATTTAAAAAGGGAAACAGTTCAGATGGGAGGCATAATTGCTGACTTCCCAAGGGTACTGCGTAACCCATACCACCTTTAACATCAGCAGAACACATTTTGCCACCCCAACACACAGTGCAAATTCTGAATCAATTTACTCCAATTTGGTTCCAATAAGGTCCATACATTCTTGTGCCTAGTAAATGGTCAGAGCAAGGATGCAACACATAGCTCAGTCATTTTAATGTCTGTGATGGAATTGTGCATCTCAGCAGAGAGCCCAGCATCAACATAGGCAACTGCTGTGAGATTTTTCCGCTTCTAAGCAAATATGAAAAGACCTGCACTTTGTATGGAAAACTAGTACTCGGCACTTAAAGCCCTGAACATTGTGGAAGATACACTAAGACCATTCTGTGCACTGGATCAGCATCTGTGGATTCAAATCTACTGCCTGAAAATATTAAATAAATAAGCATAAAATATGTATTTGTACACATTCCCATGGTATATTTATCAAAGCTAGCCACTAAAAGGAGCAAGTGACAATGCTATCTAGAGTGTTTATTACGTCTGCATTTTTCGACATCCAGAAGTGGAGTTATTGGAACTGATACCAAGCAGATGCTAAGATCCTACCACACAAGGGGGTTTGTGCAAAATAACTTTTGGCACAAAATATAGGGGAATTGAAGTTATAACTCATTCCACAATTTTTCTGCGAAAAGGGCTGAAATGCAAAATATGCACAAGAACTCATCCTCTTACCCAATGGATGGAAAAGAAAACCTCTGAAATGATTTGAAATCAGCAATGATTGGCTAATTATAATGTGATTCTCATTTCTTAGCATATGTCTGACTGCCTGACCTGCTTTTCACTTAGATCAAGTTTGTGATTCTTAGTGTTCTTGCAAATCACAAACTAAATCTAGAAGGCATGAAGTCCACCTACCCATTACTAGCCATGTTTGTTTTGTTATTTGTTTACTATATTGGTGTCACACTTTTTCACCAGTAAACTCAAGGTGGCACAGATATCTCTCCTCCTCCTTGTTTTATCCTCCTTAAACAATAAGTGGTAGGTCAGGCTGAAATAATAACACTAAGTCAAGGTCACCTGGAAGTTTCATGACTGTGTGGAGATTTGAACCCCACTGTTCTGAATCATAGTCCAACTACTGCTGGATAGGAGAGTTGCTTAAGGTGGATTGGGAGTTGGTTAAGGTAGATTGGGAGTTTGATTTCCCACTATGCCTCCTTGTTGGACACTGGACTTGGAGGTCCAGACGGTCCCTTTCAGCTATGGAGTTCTAAGATAGTCATCACTATCACAATCATCTTAACAACAATGGCAACTACTACTACTACTACTACTACTACTACTACTACTACTACTACTAC
>JAHTLZ010003542.1:50904482-50950984 GCA_023846285.1 Phrynocephalus versicolor | reverse complement strand
ACTACTACTACTACTACTACTACTACTACTACTACTACTACTACTACTACTACTACTACTTTATCCCACTTAATGCATTCTGTTTTTACCTTGTATCACAGAAGAGAACACATGTGATTTTTAAAATTTAAAATGAAATCAGCATTGAACTGAGTGGTGTGGAATCGAAGATAATTTGAAACATGTTTACAGAAAGCAATAGGACAGTGTTGACGAACCTATGGCATGGTGCCCTCTCTGTGGGCACCCAACATTGCCCTTTCACAGACACCTGTATTCAGGTTAAATGGCTGTATTGGCACTTTGAGAAAAATTAGTGGTTTTTGAATTGCAGTTTGGGCACTTGCTCTCTAAAAGGTTCGCCATCACTGCAATAGGATGTCACAGTATAGGTTTATTTAAACTGCATTTCTTCAGCACATCTACCTGGAAGAAAGTCCCATTACATTCATTAGGACTTACTCTTGAGTACACATGGCTAGGATTACAGTATGTGTTGGTGACCACCTTTTCTACCCATGTTACTTCTCTTGCAAATTTTAAATAAAACTTGTTGGCCACGTCACAGTGAGCATTTTCTAGATTAAGCTGCTTTGGTTCCACTTGACTTTATTGTTGCAGAAGACACACAAATTTATTTCTAGATTCTTGAAAATAACTTTGTTTGATGTTGGTAATAGAATGTTGATGTCACTTCTGTTGTAATGTTATGCTGATGTAGTGCAATCAGTGTTAATGTTGGCAGCAAATTGCCCAAGTGAAGAAGTAAATGTAGGGATAATTGTTGATTGACTGTGTGTGCAACAGAAAATACCTGCACTGACTTCTTCTGACAATTTGCCACCAAGATTTTACACCAATTGTGATAAGTTCTTAAGTGTTACTAATGGATCTTGATTTTATCGGGGGGGGGGGGGGCCAAAATACAAAAAAAGAAGAACGACTTAGCTCTATCATTCGAGTAGAAAGAATCAATTGCAAGGAACTAGTAACTGCTGGGTGTGAGATTTTCTCCCCCTGCCCCACAGTGCATCAAGAGATAACAATGTAAACTGTCTAATGAAGGGCATTTCCTCTATGGTTGAAATTGTGCTTCCCCAAAGAAAATAAGTATATGACAGAGTTACTTTATACTGTGTCCTTCAGTTTGTGCCATGTTCCTTATTTTTCCTTTTGAGGTGCTGTATATTCCAGCAGTAACACAAAATTAGCTCTAATCACTAGTGGAGTCACAAGCTTACTGTATGTTTTGTTCATCCAACAAGGCTTATGTTTTTGTTGCCTCTTCACTCACATTATTTTGTCTTGTTTTTGGCTTGTGTAATTGCCTATACATGCACTGGCTCTTTAGGGCCATTCTTGGGAGTGTTGAGATGGCATCTCTGATGATGCACAGAAAGAGGCATGATGTGGGAATAGAGATGGGCACGAAACGAAAAAAATTTCATTCCATTATTCATTATTTGTTTAATTACGTAACGAAACAAATAACAAAAATTGTGATGAAATTGGAACAAACTGAACAGAACGATGAAAATTAGGTTCGTTGCATTTTGTTTTCATTAATGGCGACAGGCAATGAAATGAGCTGTTTTTAAATGTTAAAAAACGTCCTGAATATCCGTAAAAACCCAGCAATAATTATTTATTCTGCCTGATAATACCTACCAAGGGGGTTGGAGTCCTTAAAACGTGCATTTATGTCTTTTCTCAGATTGCTGTATTTTTTTTTCCTTTAAGGGGAGTTAGGGACATCGACCCAAAATGGCTCCCAGATGCCTAATACTGATTTTTTTGGGGGGTATTAAAATGCCCTGGACATCCATAAAAACGCAGTGATAATTATTTGAAATTATTACCTACCAGCGGGTTGCAGTCCTTAAAACGTTTGTTTTTGTCTTTCTCCCATTGCGACGTATTTTTTTGAAAAACGAAAAAATGAAATGAATTTTTTTCAAAAAAATTCACAAAAAACAAAAACAAACTGAAACGGACCCGCCACAAAAAACAAAAAACCGAAATGTCATTTTTTCGATTTGTGCTCATCTCTATGTGGGAATGAATCCTACTCTGTTTTTAGTCTGGTCTTCAGATCCCACTCACGCATGCCCATAGACACACCCATAAGGCAACTTTGAACTTTGGCAATAGTGACATAGGTTAGGCTGAGTAGATCACACTCACACAGCCTGCTGGTCAATGACCGTAATAAAGATTTGATTGATTGATCTTTGCTGAGTGGGGCTCTCTTTCATGCATACATATATGCATGCAACCCACCCCCCTGCCACCCGGAATCCATATCAATGGGGGGGGGGGAAATGGCTGTTGTGGGTACACAGGGGTTGCAGGGAGCCTTGGCTATAACTAATATGGGGAAACACAGGTTCAAGAGAAGCACGCTTGCATGGCTCAAAGGAGCATTAAAAGGAAGCCTTGTAGCACAGTGGTTAAATGTCTGTACTGCAGGTAAAACTGCACTCATAACCTGGGGTTCAATCCCAGGTAGCAGGCTCAAGGTTCACTCAGCCTTCCATCCTTCCGAGGTCGGTAAAATGAGTATCCAGCTTGTGTGGGGTGTGTGTGTGTATAGCCTGCATGCTGTAATTAAAACTGTTAACCTCCCAGAGACTACTTGAAGTGATATGGGGCAGTATATATTTATAAGAAGAAGCTCTGCCACTGTTTCAGCTATGCTCATCCATGACAGGTTTTCCAGTTAGAACTCCCATCTGTGGAGTGCACCTTGCTGATGTGTGTTTTTAGCAGGCCAGTTTGGGAATGCGTTGCCTAATTTGGGTTCCAAGTAAGAATTACAAATGCAATGCAGTTCATACCCCATATTTTTTAACAGTACGAATGTGGCCCATGTCTTATCAGATCAGTGTTTTTTCACTTGCTTTTTTGGGGGGGGGACAGGAAATAAAAAAGAAAAGGGGTATGCATTTCTGTGAGGGAAATAGTAAGACAGTGATGATCATGGCAGAGACGCAGGGCTGTGTGATGTGTGGTCACCTGGAGCACATATACAGTATTTAGGATAATTAAACATTTCTGTGTGAACCAAGGCTATGATTTAAAAGCAAGGGCACAGTGTGAAGATGTTTGCCTCAACCTGGGAGAGATGTCTGTCACCATGCCTATAGCCCAGTATGTATTACATGATATTATAACTGCAAGTAAGAACCTGCGATGAAACCATATGAGTTTTGTGGAGACATTAATATGTTTTCTTTCAGTTTGATGCTGCTCCTCTGCCCACCCTCTTGCGGGTTGATCCTATTTATTGCTTGGTCACCCTTTTTAAAAGAAAAAGGGGCAATGCAAGTAGGAATTCTGATTCAAGTAACCAGGTTTAAAAATCTGAGTTGTAGAACCTTTCAAGTGGGAAATCCCAGTAAGATAAACAAATAAAGTAAAATGTTTAACTACCCACCCCCACCCCCATAGGATGTATTGTTGATATTTAAGTAGCAAATACAGGGAATCATCCAGTACAGACTGCTAGGATACTGCCTGTCTAATAATATCTGTCTGGTGGAAAGGAGTTTGACAAATGTAGATAAAATATATGCCTGTCACATGTAGCTTCGTTGTCACTTGTTTTATTCTGAATTAAACTCAGTTTTATCCTTAAAACGCTCAGCTTTTAAAAGTCTTACTTTCGTGATTCAAGAAATAATAATACCTTTATTTTATAGGGAAAATGCCTCCATCTCCTCGTGCCCTGTCTGGATTTGTGTGCATTTTGCTGTGTGGAATATGCGGGTGCTTAAGCTTTTCTGGCTCTTTTTGGATATGGACTTTAAGTTTGTTATAAGAGTGCTGGATTTTGCATTTTGTGCTAATAAAATCAGAGCCTTGGTTCATAACTGACAATGATTCGTGGAAGCCAACAGAATTAACCAGGCTTACCTCAGTTAGAAATTATTGTAGTTCCTTAATTAAAGTTGGATAGATTTCCCCTTTTTCTCCCATGAAATTATTCAGCAAATAACTAGAAAAAAATTAAAAGGGTTCTCCTTTGCCAGTAGCTAGAGACATAATTAAGATCTATCACTACCAATTAAAATTGCTTACTTTTTACATGGTCTGGGTAGTCAGTGTAGTTTGCTTTTCTTGTCTGTGCCAACTTTAGGACAGAGTTTTCTTTAGTCACTGAAGTTGATGAATGACTGGACCGAGTGTGCTAAAGTCAGAAAATCCTCCATGTTCCTAGGGTTTAGTACAAATCTAGAGCCTTCTCAGGTTATGGCAGATAGTTAGAAACATGGAGGACAATTTTCCTTAATTGTCTTCCAAGAGTCTGGTAGAGACCCTGGAAATAACACGAGTCACAACTTTACTTAGCACTGTTTGAAGAATACAAAAAACAACAACCCCATACATCTTAATATTGAGTATTAAAATTGATGAAGAATTAAATAAAAATGTTGAAAAGCGTGTCTTTGCCAGGTTTACAATAGAAGATAGTTATTAGTTATTAGGTGAAAGGGACAGCAAAGTAAATGAAGAAGGATGCGCTTTGAATCCAGGTAGCAGAGAATAATGGGAAAGAGTTTGAGCTGTAGGCCTGTTCTGGTACAGCTTACAATTTTTTATCCAACAACTTGCGTGGATTCAAAAAAACTCCTGAATGGACATTGGTATCAGTGGTATCTGGCACTTGAGAAGCAAGTCTAGGAAAGTTATATAGCCTCCATTAACTGTGGAATTCAGTCACGTGGTTTGCGTAATTTAAAATGTTCCAAAATATGAAAACAATGAGTTTGCACGGTTTCTCACCTTAGCACAAATATTCTCACACACTATTGCTTGATTACATAAACATTTGCCTGAACCATCCCACACAGCATTGTTAAACTTATTCAGTGTCATTGGTCACCTCTAACCAAACCTGTCTGCTGATCTGCTCTGGGACTGTTGGGTCAGTCCCAGAGCAGATGTATGCTATAATTCCTTAGGATACATGTGACACATAGTACTGCCTAAGTCCCTAAGACCAAAGTACTGGTGACTCGTAAGAGGTTCAGAAAGATGGCTGCTGAGGAACGAATGATAAGGCCAAGAGGGAAGGAGGGAAGGCATTTTTGCCTTGCAAGCAGAACAGTTTGGCAGGCCTGATACGGTCCATATGCCATTGAGTTTGTATTCTTCTAGTTACGGTAATCCAGCCCTGAAAGGGAGTGTTGACATTTTCTCTCAGACCCACTGAGAATTGATCCCTGTTTTATCTGTGCCTTGCATATGCATATTGTTGAGTGATCAGAAGAGTCATTTCTTATTTTCATCTGCATTAGCTACTTCCCATATACAGTATAGCAGAGATACATGTTTCTATGCAGTCATAACCGTACCGCAAATTAAGATCAGACCCTTCAGAAAAGTACCTCAAGGAGATTCAGAAATGGTATCGATACTCGGCTCCAAACCTCAAATACCATCGTTATCCACAATAAGGCACAAAATTATAACAGGAATAAGACCAGAAGCTGGGTTATTTTAATTTATTAACTTTTCAGCCACAACCCAAGAACAAACAGCTGCAAGATACGCCTGTCAATCCTAAAGCATTTTCTCATGCGGTTTCTATGTGACTTCATTTTTTTCGTTCAAGCCACTAGGAAGAGTTAAAACATCGTCAAAAACATGGGGTAGAACTACTGAAATCAAGGGGAATTAAATAAAGCATCCCATTTGCTTGTGTTTGAAACGGTTGTCCTCTGCTTAAAGTGGCTATTCAGTACATAGAGGAATCACTTCAACCCAGCACTAAAACAAAGTCATTCTACCACTGGACCAGAAAAGTTTGGATTAGGAATAGACCAGGGTTGGGCTGTTTTACAATCCATTAGACATCATCTGATCACAGGAAGGTAATTCACCAAAGATTGGGCCACAAGTGGTCAAAAA
This sequence comes from Phrynocephalus versicolor, assembly GCA_023846285.1. Lineage (NCBI taxonomy): Eukaryota > Metazoa > Chordata > Lepidosauria > Squamata > Agamidae > Phrynocephalus > Phrynocephalus versicolor. The sequence goes on along the minus strand of JAHTLZ010003542.1, from coordinate 50,945,071 downwards.
TGTGAGATATTTCCACTCAGACTCACCTTACAGCATTTCTGTTTATTTCAGTGGCTCTATTCTAAATGAAGCTGGTTGGGTAGCTCCATGGTTTAGGTACCTGGCCTTAGAGACAGATGTTGTGGGTTTGACTTCCTACCATGCCTCTTGCAAGTAAAACCAGCCTGTGTGACCTTGGGCAAGCAACACAACCCCAGGGCACTTTCAGAAGAAGGGAAGAGTCAGTTGCTTCTGAAGCTGTCTACCTGGAAAAAGTCACCACAAGTCAGAATTGACTTGATAGCACCATTATTAATATAATTAAATCTTAATCCAACCCACCAATATAAGTTTATTCTCTCTCTCTCTCTCTCTCTCTCTGTGTGTGTGTGTGTGTGTGTGTGTACACACGCACATACGCGCATTAAGGCATACTGGTTCCTTGTCAATATTATGGCTGAAATTCTTTTGTTTAGCATGGTAAGTTGTAACTAGAATAGGCCCTTTGAATCAACTGAACTATGGAGGAGTTGACTCATGAAATCCCCAGTGATTTAATTGGCCTACTGATGTTGCAGTTGACTCTGCTAAGCAACATGATTAAAGATGGGCATGAACTGCAGTTTGGTGGTTCGGATGGGTTCATTGCCATGCCAGTACAGGTGTCGCCCAGGCCTTGCGCATGCCCTAATGCCTGCTTCCCTCCCTGCCTCCTCAGTGTGATGGCCCTCTCACCAACCAAAATGTGCATTTCCTTCCTGCGCTTCCATCACTGGCCACCCACTCAGATGCGGAGGCGGAGAAGGGAAGCCTGCAGCACTGCCTTTGAGTGGAGAGCCACTCAATTGGAGGAGGCACAGGAGTGAAGCAAGTGTTGTGACCAGTCAGTGGGCAGTCACAGAGTACACAGGAAAGGGATCACACAGTGCACAGTGCATGAGTGAGTGCACAGCGCCCATGCTACAACTATGTGGGCACCGAACTGGGCCAAACTGCTGAAGTGCAGCTTGTACCCATCTCTCTTCCGCCCCTTTCTTCCCTAAGCAGATTTCATCTGGAAAAAAATGCCTGTTCATGTTTGGCACTTTATTCCAAAGAGCATATTAGAGAAAAAAAGTGAAATCCAGAGGCAGCTGAGCTCCAATCCAGGTTCAAATCCAGAGGTAAGTCACTCAGTAGTATATGCTGAGTGTATGTGGAATTGCATCTCCCAGCTCCTGCCAACCTAGCAGATCGAAAGCATGTAAACACAAGTAGATAAATAGGTACTGCTGTAAAAAGTGGAAAGGTAAAACAGTGTTTCCCTGCAGCCATGCCGGCCACATGGCCATGGACTTGCACAACACTGGCTCTTTGGTTTGAATACAGAGATGATCACCACCCCCAGAGTTGGACATGGCTAGCACCCATGTGCGGGGGAGGGAACCTTTACCTTTTATTCTTAGGACAGGAAATTTATTTGTTCTGATTTTCCCTGAAATTAGAAAGCAAATGTACATAGAATTGCACTGTTAGGTTGCAAACCTAACAACCTTACTCAGGAGCAAATATATTTAGACAGTGGCACTTCTTCATAGTGCTGCCTAGATGCCCTAAACAAATCCTATTTCACCTGATTTCGGAAGCTAAGCAGGGTCAGCCCTAGTTAGTATTTGGATGGGAGACCACCAGGGAATACCAGGTGCTGTAGGCTCCTGGAGTAGGAACTGGCAAACCACTCCAGTGTTCCTGCCAAGAAAACTCCATGGACATGGGGTCACGAAGAGTCGGTCATGACTGTAATGACACAACACACACACACACACACACACACACACACACACACACACACACACACACAAACTTCTTCATAAACTGGGATTATTGTAAGAGACTGCCACAAGGTCAAATTCAAGAGTCAGTCGACAGAGAGCCATCGTCTGTGCATGGCAAACCGAAAACAAAAATGGGAAAACAAGAATTTATCCAGTGGTATGAAACTATCCAGATCAAAGAAAGAGGGAAAGAAAGAAAACAAAAGCTTCAAAGAGTCTTCTGCATTTACTTGTGATGTGGACTGACTGATGCAAGAGACTGCAAAGCAAAGCAAAGTTCTTGTGCAAGCCTGCTCAGAGGCACCCAGTGTCCCATTTTTTTTACAAGGCAAAACTAGAAAAGACATTAGCTTCACATTTAAAAAGTGGAACTTCATTGCGAAGGTAAAGATGATGGATTATCCTCCAAGTTTTTTCACCTCTGAAGTTGGAAATGACCTTGCTGGTTTTCAGTGCCTGGTTACTGGAAAGTAAACAACAGACTTCATTTGCATATTAATTGTGCAACCAAAGCCACTTAGAAATATTCTTCCCAAGAGAGAGACTATTTTGTCACCGTCTAATTCTGAAGATGCAATCTTCTGCTGTTCAGTTGTCATTGTCAGTGCAATAAAAATTTCAGATTACTAAAAGAATACCTAATATTGGGGCCACCTCTTGTAGAGTGATGTTAATTGGCATGGATGTTCATCAAAATTGGTTTTTTTTAAAATGTTATAGTGGTTTCGATGTCTGGTTTGGAAAGATGTACCTCTGGGATTTTCCATCCCAAGTACCCAAAGAGATTGCTTCATCATGCCATTAACAGTCCCACTTTAGTTTGCAACTGAGCTGGACTGTTAATGGCAGGATCCTGTACAAACTGTTAATTCAGTGGATTGCCACGAAATGATTTGAAAGCACATAACAGCAGCTGATCATGTTCTGGTGTGCACCTTGTTTTTGGAGGGCAAGTGTACCATCTGCTGCTCTGCTTGGGGGGTAATAAAATATCTCAAGCCAAACCATCTCATGTTCACCTGGTCTGTTTCTTCTGCAGAACTGATAGAAGGTGATTGGCAGGCATGAATTAGACAGGATGGAATATTAGTCCCTTTACTCTAGACATTTGTCTGCGCTCTGCACTACACAGTTATAGTCAGATCCAACTTCAATTGCCATGGTTCTGTCCTGTGATCTGTAGCTTAGAGAATTATTTATAAATGTGTGCTAAATGCTTCCAGTTCCTTCCTTGTACTACATACAGAGAATCCAGAGCACCTAATGGAACCTTGAATCCACAGGATTCTATAGAAGGGAGCTGTGTAATTTAGTTTATAGAAACCAGAGGCGTATTTTGGAATAAACTATTAATTTCTTTAATTGTTTTGAGATTCTTTATGAATCATATATACAGTATGGGTATTTTTTTTATGCTTGGATCCAGTGGCATTGAATGGTCACACTCTTACTCATCTGAAGTTCGTTATAGAACTCCCAATGGATAGTGGTTTTGTTCTACATACTATATATTCTACATGTATTCTATATTTATACACTACATGTATACCAAGTGCTTCTGACATCTTGAGCAGTAAAATCCCATGACACAGTGTGCCTCCAAACAAAAGTACATGCATAACTGCCTCTGGGACGTACATCCAAGAAAATAAAAAGACAACAAAGCAAAGTGTTCTGCTTAGTGTTCTGCTTATATACCGCCCCATACCACTACAAGTGGTCTCTGGGCGGTTTACAATTTTAATTACAGTGTGCAGGCTACACATTGCCCCCCCCCCAGCAAGCTGGGTACTCATTTTACCGACCTCGGAAGGATGGAAGGCTGAGTGAACCTTGAGCCTGTTACCGGGGATTGAACCCAGGTCGTGAGCACAGTTTTACCTGCAGTACAGGCATTTAACCACTGCGCCACGAGGCTCCATTTTAACTGCATTTAACAAAGCAGTTAAAATGGAGTAAACATGAAACCAAGTGAATTTAGTTTCAGAGTTAAACCTTCCCACATACATTCCTCTGCTTGGGCATGGGAAAATGGAATCAATGGCAGATCCAGGTGCTTTGTCATGCAGCAGATCACACCACCAATATGTGCCTCACCAATTAGCCACCATTAGCTGCGGAAATTACACAAACCTTGCACAAATACCAAACACCTTCCAACCACTCTGTTGACTCCCAGTGAGCCTGTAGTGCAACCTAATGCAAAAAGTTATTAAAGCTTATGTTTTTTAAAAAATGCAGTTTCTCTTTCACTGTAAGCGAAAAGGACAACCCTTTCCAGTACTTACACAGCCTCTGAAATCTGACCCCCGCTCCTGCTGTGTTTTGCTGCCTGACTTTGGTTGCTGAGTTGTGATACCAAGTGCAGGTCACCCTTGAGAGCTGATCTGGCTTGCGAAGGTGATATGTGAAGTAAAGCGACCGTAACTGGATTCACAGTTGTTATTGCAACTTGGCTTGCGTTTGCTGTTTCCAATTTCCCACTCACTTCCCTTTTGTTTTCACTATTCTGTTGGTGAAACTTTATTGCATTCGGAGGCCACATTCACTTGGAGGGTTTTTCCCAGATCCTTTGCCTCCCAAGGGCTCAAGAGCAAATTTTGAGTTTCCTAATAGAACCACAGGCATTCCTCCAGTCTCTGACCAGGCTACGTTGTTTCCAATAGAGCTGCACCAGAACCTGCTAATCATTTGGAATTCTCTTTCCCCCTTGGGAACCCAAAGGTCAATAAGAATATTTTTAAAAAACAGTGATTCTGAAGGCTAGATTACAGTTAGCTCTCTGTTTTTTCAGCTTTATATTTACTTAATGGAATTTGTCTGGAGTAATGCACTTACCCACAGTCAGGCATACTTTGGATTCCACCTGGCCCATTACAGCATATAAACTATTCAGGGAAATTTGGAGGCCAACACTCCCTCCCCCCCCCACACACACTTTTAAGAAACGGTCGTTTTTGATTTTAACCACCTGTTGTACGGATTGAGAGTCACCACAGAACAGAAGCCTGATTCTTAAACGCTCGTGCTGCTTGACATAGGAAAAGACGAGTAAACTCTTATTGTGTGTACAACGCTGTGTGTTTCTCATGTGCTTTTCTTAAACTTTATTTAAATAGTTTTTTTAAAAAAATAATCATTGAAAAGAAATTCACAATAAACCATGGTTTTGTGGAACATTTCACTTTCCCACTCTGCCTGAGAAAAAGTGTGCTGTTTATATACCATCCCATAGTGCTTAAACCACTCTCTGGGTCAGTTACAATTGAACTATGCAGGGCTGCATATGCCCCTTTCCCCAGCAAACTCAATTTACTGACCTTGGCAAGATGGAAGGCTCAAGTCCATGATCTGGGATTGAACCCCAGTTGTGAGCCGAGGTAAGGCTTCAATATGGCAGTTTAACCACTACTCTGCAAAGCTACTTGCCCACTCCAATATACTGCTCATGAAAGTGTATGTCTTTTCGATAGCAGATATGGACAACTTATCATCTTCTTGGTGTCATTGGAGTGCAACTCCCATGATCCCTTGCACTTGACAATGCTGATTAAAGATTGGAGCACCTGCCGTTCATTAACATCTGGACTGGAGGGTCGCAAGGTAGCCCAGCCTGTATGATTGCAGATCCCAAAGATCTTGCCATATTAACCTGAGTTCTGGAGGAACAAACAAGCAAACCAACGAATAATGGTAAAAGCTTTATCAGAAGCCCTGGAAGTTGAGTCATGACAACTGGACTTCTTTTCTTGAGAGATCAAAACATTTCACTCCTCATCCAAGCAGCTTCATCAGTTTGAGGAAAGTTAGTGGTGAGTCCTCCAATTTATAGTTCACCTTTATTTCACATCACCCTGGTCTGAATAGGCTCATAAGTTGGACAATGACCTGAATAGGTTCCTATTCAATAGAGGTGGGGGACTAAGACAAAATCTGTCTGCTACTTATCAAGCTGCCCTTTCATCAATCCCCAGACAAATCAGAAGCACTTCATACCTCCACCAGCAAGGCCATAGCTAACAATCCATACTTAATGAGTGTTGGGAAAAGTTGCATAGCTGGGACTTTCATGCACCCTAGGTCATTGTCCACCTAATGAACCTGTTCAGACCATTGTCCACCTATGAACCTATTCGGGCCATTATCCACTTAATGACCCGATAAGAGTGACTGCTTATAAAACCATTAGTTGGTGATATGGCATAGTTGTATTTGTGACCTCACAAACATATACAATGTCATGAAAAAAACACATGTCCTGTACTAAGTTATAGAACAGGCCTGCCCAACAGATAGACCGCGGGCTATGGGTAGCCCACTAAGGGTTCAAAAGTAGCCCGCCAGCCACCAATAAAAAAAGTGAGGGGGTAAGTTCTCTTTCCCTCCCTCCCCCATCCCAAGGACCACCACTGCCCCAGCAAAGTTCTGGGTCTGCCAGTCCACTGTCTCAGCCGAGCAGGGCAGTTCAAGGGCCATGATGTGGTCCCCTTCTCCCCCCCCACTGGCCAGATGATCAAGTGGGTGCAAGGGAAGCATGTGCATGGTTAGCCTTCCCATAGGAATGCAATGAAAATCAATTAATCTGCTCCAGAGGGAATGAATTTCAATGCATTCCCATGAGAAAGCACTGCTCTACTTACATTTTGTTTTACTTACGAACATGTGCTTGTAACGGATAAAATTCATAAGTAGAGGTATTAGTGTAGTAGCCCTCAGGCACTTTGGGCCAGAAAAAGTAGCCCTCGGCCTGTTCAAAGTTGGACAGCCCTGTTATAGAAGATGAACTTAAATCTCTTGGGGGAGAGGAGGACACAAATTTTGGTTCAGATATTTGACAGCACAGAAATCTGCTTCTAAATCTCCTTTGTTCAATAATGGCCACCTTGTGATAATTGACAAAGTATTCCTTGGCAAACGTGCACCTCCTTACCCTGTGGTGTGGGGAGCAGCTGGAGTCTACTTTAGATCAGGAAGATAGTTGGTGAGGTAAATGTTAAGTATCTACTTCTTACACCAGTACCTTCTTGAAAACCGTTTGCTGTTAAAATAATGAATAAAGCTTCACATAACATATTTTAACATCAAGAAAATGCAGTTGTAATGATAAATAGTTCTGAGTTGCCAAATAAAAATGTTGAAATTCCATTTTGTGTGGCATGCAGTTACTGTAGTTTTGTCTATATATTTATAAATCAATGGTAATCAGAATCTTGGGCCTGTTTTAATTTACCAGAGTCTTGATGTAAACTGATACTCAGAAGTGCAGAGCATTAAGCTTTGTAAAGTGCAATATTATTGCAGGGCACATGTCCAATTTTTAAAACACTATATAGATTGGAGACAGATGAGCTTTTCAGAATTATTTTAGTCCCATTTTGATTAAATGCCTCAGATGTAGTTTCCAATGGAAATTAATTTCATTGATGTGAAAACAAATGGACTCTAACCACAAAATCAGCTGCAAGTTCATGTTCAATACAGCACTTGAAAAGGAGGGGAGCAAGCTCAAATTGTGACTGTGGAGGAACGCAGAAGAGTATATGCTTTGCTGCACAAATAGAATTGCTCTGTTAAAGCTGCATATCAGGAGGGGTTTTGTGTATGAGTGAGAGAATATGTGTATGGTGGGGGAGGAACAGGGAGGTGGGTAGAATAGGGAACATGAAATATGAATAAATGCTTTTTCTGGATAGGATTTCAGTTTACTTATTGCAATCACATTGACCGGTATTCATAATTGTTGAGTCTGATATCATCACAGTACAAGAAATGTAGAAAAACAACAATGTATAGAATGTGAAAAAGACCCAACAGAAAAACTAGCAAGAAAGAACAATCATCCAGAAACCTAGAAGAGAGGTGGGTGTAAAAAGAGTATAGAAAAGAATAAAGTCTCCCACCTTCCTGTGTGCAGTAGTACCCCCAGATAAATTCAATAAAATATCACATACTCTAACGTTTTGCTTATTTCAAACTTCTCCCAACAGACTAGGTTTTTCCACTATATTATTTAAATATTCTTGTAATTTTTCCATCCTGATTCCAAATTAACATCGGACTTCTTACGCCATTTCCCACTTCTGTCCCCCAAGTCATAATATCTTTTTAGTCTAACTCTCCAATCATTAACATCTGGTATTTTACAGTCTTTCCACATACTCGCTATCTCCACTCTCGCTGCCACTGTGGCAATGTAGCATAAATTTCCTATCTGTGATTTTTATATCATCCCCCATAATGCTTAAAAGGAGACATTCCGGTTCTTTATTAAATTGATATTTTAAAATTTTCTTTAGTTCGGAAAAAATATTCTCCGAAAATGTTTTAATTAGGCTGCAGGACCACCACATATGTATGAATGTTCCTGTAGCTTTCTTGCATCTCCAACATGTGCTACTTTGGTTTCTATAAATTTTTGCCAATTTCTGGGGGATAAAATACCATTTATATAGCATTTTATAAACATTTTCCTTAATATCCATATTTGATGTTAATTTCAAATCAATTTTCCATAGTCTTTCCCATTTATTTAAATTAATGTTTCTTCCAAGTATTTGAGCCCAATTTACCATGGTGTCTTTTATCTGCTCTTCCTTAGTATCCCACTCCAGCAAAAGATTATAAAAATTTTTAATGTATTTTTCTTTTCCCTGCAGTATTTCTTCAAATTTAGTAATTTGCTTTTCAAATCCAAAAAAACCCCATAATTGTTGAGTCTGTCCATTAAAATGGTGGCCATGCAGCTTCAGCTATGTGTATCTCCTCACTCCTCAGTGTACCTGCTCTTCCTGTAAACAGTTATAGACAGCGGACATTTATAAACTCCATTCTCTTGATACAGTGATGAATTTGCATCATAAGGTTGAACGTGCCTGAGCATAGTGGCAATTTCTTTGGGAAGGAGAAATAGTAGAACAAAGCCACAAATCATTCATTTTGTGATAGTCTTTGGCTAAAATCCTGTTCCTAAATGTAAGCATGAGTACCAATTTCCACCTTTTCTAAACTAAGGTGGTTACTTCACGTCCTACTTCGTTCCACGATTATATTCATTCCGTGACAGCATTGTTCGCGGTCACGTGGTTTTGTCCCTGTTCAATCCCTGTTTTTGTTTACCCACTGGCATGATTACTTGTCTTGTGACAACTATTACTTCATTTCCTTGTTTTGTGACAACTACTGGATTTCCCTGGCTTTGTTTAGCCTTTTTAAAAATTGTCAGGCTTCCGTTTTTCGATATTTCAAATCCCCGCTGCGGGCGTGTGGGCTGTCTCGGGAAGCCCGGCAGGAGGAGCCAGGCGAGCCCTCACCACTTGCCATGGGTGAATGGCGGCAGTGGCGTGGGCGGTGGGCGAGACACCCTCGCCCTGAATTCAGCAGTCTGCGGGCTAGCAGGCAAGCAGGCAAGGAGAGCTCAGCCCTGTCTCCGGGACCCGAGGAGGACGGACCTACGCCTGACAGTGGCTCTCCGCCTGTCCCTTCAAGAGCCACCTTCTCCTGCAGGGACAGATGGGCAGCCGAGCCTGGCCTAGCGCAGGAGTTCCAGTCGGCTTTCTTGGTTGTCAGAGTATTCCTAGAGTGAAAGGGGAAAACAGCCATTGCCGTTACTTCACATCCCTTGTCTCGGAACAGGAACCGGGAACAAAGCATGACAACAGAATCCCCCAGCCTAGGGGCAAGTACAGCTCGTCATGCTCTGTTTCCGGTTCAGGGGGTGTGGTCGGGACGAGATTCTGCTGTCATGCTATGGATGTGAAATAACCTTTTTTCGTACCGGCCTCAAGTGGGACAGCAAAGAGGGACGAGGGGGATGTGAAGTATTGGCCTAAGTGCTGCTGCCATCATTCCCAGGAGCGTGTGCATGCACATGCCAGGCTGTACGCATGCATCCCCATGAAGTCCACCAGTGGCAATTTGTTTACCCAGTAGGAAACTTACTAGGTTCAGGCTTCCATTGCAAACAGGATTTCAGCCAATATACTTGTAGCAAGTGATGATGATATGACGATGATGGCAACAATGTAAGAATAGCATTCTTGTGAGAAGTAGTTTATGATGGCTTTTCTCATTTTATCCTGCCATCAGTTCTGCTCTAAATCAGATGAAGATGTAGAAGGACTGTTCCAGGGTCTTCCAGTGAATTCCACAACTAAGCCGGCTTAAACTCACGTCCAGCATGTTGTTAGGTTAGACCTAAATATAAAAATGCTTGGAGTAGGTCCATTACAATCAATGGGATTTGGGTTAGACTGGCTAAAGATCTCTTGATTACTCTGGGTTTGCTTTAAACATAAGTGAGTTTGGATTCAGCCTGGTTCTTTGAACATACTCAGTTTAGATCCAGTGAAAATTGTAGGGCTTATTCTAGAACACATCTAGAGGCAATGTGTTATGTACAAGACCCTGCAGTGCAAATAAACTTATACAAAGGATTGAACAACAACCAACTGATACATTGCCTCACATCATACGACCTTTATCTTTTACCACATTGAGTGAGAATCCACTTTCCCATTGTTAGGGTCCCAGTTACCACTTATCTCTAAACAAGAGGAAGGGTCTCTGTAACATTGACCTTAGCAGCCATCATGCCTGAGAGACAGTGCAAGCACATACTGTCACTTTTGACATTTTAATTGTAAAGAAAAGCTAAAGCAGGCTTTAACCTCAAGCAGAGTGTTTTTACAAGTGTATGTGGAGAAATAATCTGTCAGTGTGGAGCAGGCTGGGTGCCACAGGAGTTAGCTTAGTGGTTGAACAACCCCACATTAGCTCACACACCTTGCCTTGTTCCATGCCTCAGTAGTTTTTAGTAGAAATGCTTTGCCTAGAGGCATACAATTATCAAGAAAAGGAGACTCGGCTTACTTCAAGTCTGGAATTATTAGCTCACGGTAACAAGCCTGCACTGGAGAAACTATTGGTTCTTTGTTTTCAAAGTCTACTGTAATTTGCCTTCTTGCTTTTGGAGGAAAATCTCAGCTTTGTTTGGGAAGTCAGTGTTGAAATACATAAACACAGTAAAATTATTTAAAGTATTTGGTCAGTTGAACCAGATTTGATGGGAAAAAATAGGTATCTTTCCATTAAAAAGTACAAAGTGTGGGGAAAGAATTATAATGGGTTCCTTGCTATATATACAGTATGAATGGATACTTACTTAAATTTGGGATATAGGATACTGTCTAAGATTTGTGGGATAGTAGAATATTCCCCCCATACATTTTAATCAATAATAGAACACACTTAAGAGAGTAACCACATATATCACTTTCAGTCTAAAATCAAACTTGATGTAAAACATGTCTCTTCTTTCTCTTTTAAAGAAAAAGAACATCTACAGTGGGAGAACCTATTTTCAGTAGGACCAAAGAACACAAGGAGGGTTTTTATTAACAAAAAAAAAGTCATCAATTCCTTGTGTCTTCCTCTCCCCTGCATTTCAGTCCTCCGCCTGGTTAAAGGACGAGGCATTGGAGACCACAGTTAAGATAATCCATACTGTAGTATTCTTCATTACTTTCTATAGAAGGGGGAGCTGGACCATAAAGCAATCTAAGGTAAAAATGATGTGTCGGGAGAGAGCTTTACAAATACAGTGGGTTGTCAGAGAAACAAAAAAGTGAATTGTAGATTAAGTGAAATCTGGCCAGTCACTAGATACTAAAATGATCAAACTGAACCCATTCTGTTTGGGATATATCATAGAAAGACAACACTAACTGAAAGAGATAATGACTGAAATCATGTTATGAGACTACACAAGCATAAAAACTGATGGCGTCATCAGCCAGAAACGTTAATGTTTAATTTGAAGATCCCAAGTCTCCCTTGGGTTCCCTTTCAACTTGGGGAAGACTTTGGGAGCCTTGGGATGGGGGAGGGACCTTTAATATCAAGGCTGGTGTCAGCAGTTGTTGTATATTAAAAGCTATGCTGCCTTCATGCCACAAGGCTACCAAAGGATTACCCAGGTCAAAAGGGAGATGTAGGGAACTCTGTAACCTAAGGGCTATGTGTAAGAAACTTTCTTAAACTTATTTGATATGGTATACAGGATGTGTGTATTGACATTTATTTATTTATTTATTTATTTATTTATTTATTTATTTATTTATTAATTATTGCACTACAGTATCACCCCCGTATCCGCTGATTCACCATCCGCAGATTCAGTTATCTGCGGTTGGTAATCAGCAGGCAGTAGGGGGGTATTGAGAGCAAAAGCTGCACTGTACTGTATACTGTACAACAGGGTGACAGACTGGGCATCAGGATAGAGTGCCTTTGTGCTGCCTGGTCCGCCCAAAAGTGCAGCTGCGCAGCTGACTGGGTGGAGTGAAGGCGCCCTCTCCTACTGCCGGATCAGCCCGGCAAGAGTGGGTTAGTGCCGGGGGAGGGAGCCATGTAGTGTGGCTCCCCTGACACCTTGCTGATATGACCAGCAGGAGTGGGTTAGTGCCGGGGCGGAAGACATGCCAGCACCCCACCTCTCCTGCTGGGCAGTTTAGCAGCCCTTCACACTGCCCAGTGTTTGGTGGATGTTGGGGGTGAAAGCGTTCACCCCCAGCACCCCTGTCATCCCTGGATAAGAGTTTTCACTCTTATCTGTGGATTTCAGTATCCACGGGGTGGCCTGGAACCAATCGCCCACAGATATGAGGATCCTACTGTATTTTGTTTATTTTATATATTTTTGTTAAATTTATTTACAAGAACAAAAGAAGCAACTAAATGCACATAAAGAATTTGCATAGTAGTTATAAATAAACAGCTTCAGCAAAATAATATCAAGGTATACAAACTATGCCAAATATCTTGTTGCTAAGGGTAGTAAATTACACTACAGTAGCTCCGTTGAATCAATCAGGATTTAGTTAGTCAACATTTACATAAGTTCAGTTGATTCACATGGGCCCACTCTAACTGCTATTTACACTGCTGAAGTAAGTCACAGTTAGAGTAGCCCCATTTGACCCAATCGAATTTACAGTTGAGTTGACTCAACAAATCCCCACTGATTCAGTTGGCCTATTATACTGTGATATACTATGTTAAACAACAGGATTTTGCCAATTAAATCTAAACTTAAATATACACAGAAAGCCATAATGTTGAAAATGTGTCTTTAACACACAACTGTTATCACAGCTACTCTCTCTGGTCGAAAGCCTATTGTGCTTTTATGCCAAGCCAACATCAACACAATTGGTAGAAGAACTTTTGGAGGCTAATTATTTCAAGTTAAGAAAATCAGCTGTTTTCTGTTAGTGCTGGGTTCTCGTGCTGGTTTCTTAACCTGAGGTAATTTGCATTCAAAAGTGAGTACAGTATTTGAGTAATGCTGGTGGGTGTGATGGACAGGATTTTCACCACTCTTGTTAGCTCACATACTGTGCCATTGTGTCCACACAGTTTATATCTCAGTTTGGAGAATCCGCTATTTCTGTTACATTCTGTGTACCAGAATTTGTGTACCAGTTCTTTCTAATTTCCTGCAGTTGTCTTCTCTGCACCATTTTCTCCGAGTTAATCTACCTCATCATTTATATTTTAACAGGTATCCAAAAGTGCAGAGCTGTTTCCATGTGAATTAATTCATGTGCATACACATTTGACTTGTGAGAAAAGTAAAAGTAACAAATATTAAGGTCATATTCTACTATCTTTCGAAGTAATTCACAGTGTGATGCTGCCAAACAGTTGTATGTTCTTAATCACATTTTTTGCCATTCAGAATTTACTTACTTTAAGTTACAGAACTTAAGGGAGGAAGAGGAAGGAAGAGTGAAACAAGCTAGTCTTTAGATAAAGTCTTCACAGCTGGGGAGTTGCCTCATGTTGCCTGACAAATACTGACAAAGGCCTGGTCCCTGTAGTGTGGGATTCCATAGTAGTGAACTGGATTTTTTTTCTGTGTCATCTCTGTATTGTATACTGTGCCTAAAATACTGTTGTCACAATGATTTGCAAATAATTAGTAGGAATAAGGCGTAACTCCGACCAGCCAATTAAACTACTGTTGGCTAGTAACAAGCTACTCTGTCTATTACTTATTAGAACTTATTTAATTTAGGTTTCCAGATAACAGTTTGTCAAGGGACAAACACACTGATCCATGGGAATTACACCAAAAGACATACTCTACATGGGACACATAAGATATTTGGCATCCTGCCAAATTAGATGGTAAACAGTGTTCTCCCCCCCCCTACGATTTTCCCCCTCATTTTGCAAAACTAGACAAAAATTGGACCCTGTAAATAAGACGTGTGTATTTTTCCATCCAGGAAAATCCTGGCATGATCTAAGGTGCTTTAGGGGGGAATAAAAATACACACACCAACAAAAACAGCCGCTTCCTGAGAAGCAGATGCAGTTCAGAGCTAAGCAGAGCTGAGGGTGAGAGTGAGGACAGCAAGGTAGCTTATTTGCTGTTTTTTTTTTTTAATATATACAAATAATTTCCTTTCTACCCAAGACCCCTATTCCCAAGCTCATTAAATCAATTTCAGAAAACATTTTGGCTCAGGAACATGTAAGTTAAAATTCCAACCATATGGACTCTGGAGGATTACCTGTGCAAATGGCACAAGTCAAGCCAAAACAAGTTTCTGTCAAATGGCCTAACACCTAGGTTTATTATGAAGGTAGAAAGTTCTATTAAGGGCCTGTAAGCAGTACAGAAAGGTCTAGTTATGAGGCTTCAGGCAGTTGTCCTGGGGGCTGTTTGTTTTATGTCAGACACCTTGAGAATCAGCTTTCTCTTATGAAGAAAATGCATAGTTTGCAGAGAGTCACAAGTGCTAAAGTTGAAAAAAACAAGCTGTTAATTCATTGAAAGGTGTTGATACAATCTGAAAATGCATTGCACAGTCAATGGTAGAGTTTGCTGCTTGTATGCTTTGTATGTACACGCAAAGGACTCAGTGTGTTTTCCTTTTGGGTTTGTTCCTGTGATCCAATAGCTGGTCCTGAGCTCAGTATTTCAAGAAGGCTTTTTAACTTCTGGCAGGGGGCAAGGTTAAGGTGATACAGCTTGAGGTGTACTAACAAACACTATTTATTTATTTTTATACTATCTTTCAGCTCTCTCCCCCCCACCCCCATAATCTGAGGAAAGCCTTTGGTAAATATTGCTGTGTTATGTCACTGTAGGATTAATGTGGGATTAATTCTGATACCACAATAAACCACAATGAAGCCCGGCATTAGGGTTGTTGGATCTTCAACACTGTTGGATTCATCAGATGAAGGCATGGCAATGCCACAAAAGCCTGCTTTGGTGGTGCTCCAGGAGGACCCAGTCATCTCCAACTGAGAAGGGAAAAATAGGAATGACGTAGGTTTAGTATGTAATACGGGGGATGCCTTTTGGGAAAGAACATTTTTGGACAGAATTCCTTGGATTGCTGGCTAGTGTAGTCCATAGCAAGTACATGCTGAGTATCTGAGAAAAACCACAGCAGCCAGAATAAGATACATCAAACATCAGGCCTGCAAGAAAATGTAGTCCAGAGAGCATACATCCAAAGCACATATCCAAAACATTGTGGTTCAGATTCCTTGGCAAATAAGTTCAAGTCTGGCAGAGCATCAATGCACAGTAGAATGGATTTAAAACACTGTAGCTACATAAAAAGGATGGAAGGGTTTCCATTTGTCCAAAAAAAAAATCCCTTAAACAACTAGAGTCAACTGGTGCAAAGTTATGTAAAAATTGTGTTGCCTTCGGTCTTATCCCTTACATCGTTTAACACCTAAGCAAAGCATTCAGAAAATATCTCCAACATTAGGTTCTGTGTTTTAGCTTTGAGTCACATTTGGGGAGGGAGTCATCTGTATAGTAGATGGACTGAATATTTTGCAAATCTGTTGGAACTGAAATTAAACCTAAACAAACCCCCCCCCCCCAATTACTGAGTATTATTCAGTAGCAAAAGGCTTTGTAGGGGCATTAAAACATGTATACCATGCTAAGGGAAGTGAGGATTGAGAAAAGAAGGGATATTCAGATGAGATCTCGGGATTGGAATTACTGAAAGTAGTGGGAACACAGTACAACAGTTTTATATCATGCTCCCCTTATATCAGGTGTAAAGTATGTGAATTTGGGATATGAATCTCACAGCCTATTTTTTTCTCAGTGACAAAGAGAGAGGTTAAAATCTGTCATTTCTTCTTGCAGTAAGAATTCTCTGTGCGCTCAGGAAGTTTCACAAGATTTCTTGGATGTTTTTATGGTTATTGTTTTCAGGATGAAATGCTAGTCTAGTACAGTCTTCCCACAAAATAGCTTTTTTCCCCTGCTCAAGATGCCAGGAAGAACACCAAATGTTGACATTTTGGGGGGTGGGGGTGGGAGGGGGGAATCAAAAAAACCAAAACAAAACAAACAAGGGGGAAATGAGACCCCATTTTTCTCCCCAGGAGCTGGGAAATTTCACTGGTGTAGGGTGGAAGCTTGGTGAGGAGTCTTGGCATAACAAGAATCAGAAAATTCCAGTGAACAATAATTTTTGAAGTATTCTCAGTATCCCTGGAGGGAGCAGCAAAAAGCACAGGGAAAGAAAACAATATATGTTTATTTGCAGCGATGTAATACATACCTCTTAAACACATTATTTCAAATTCCCTGATGATTTTGTGGACTCACTGAATTATGGTCAATTAATAGATTCCTCATTCTATGTGCAGCCACTCAAGCGAGCAATGTGCCATTTGTGTTATAAAG
Source organism: Phrynocephalus versicolor (assembly GCA_023846285.1). Taxonomy (NCBI): domain Eukaryota; kingdom Metazoa; phylum Chordata; class Lepidosauria; order Squamata; family Agamidae; genus Phrynocephalus; species Phrynocephalus versicolor. The sequence goes on along the minus strand of JAHTLZ010003542.1, from coordinate 50,928,544 downwards.
TCAGATTTTTTATGTTCCACACATTTATGCAGAAAACTGATGCCCATCACTTTGAAAAGGAGGACACTTAAGTGCTTAACTGCTGAATATGAGGGCCAGTATACATAGTGTAGTGCAGTGGTGGTGAACCTTTGGGACTCCAGGTGTTTTGGACCACAACGCCCAGAATTCCAAGCCTGTCTTGCCAATGGCAAAGGACTGTGGGAGTTGTGGCCCTAAACATCTGGAACGCCGAAGAGTCACCACCACTGGTGTAGTGGATCAAGTATTGGATTAGGATAAGTATCAGATATGTAGAGTCACTAGGGGATGGGAATAATCAAACAACTTCTTAAATATATGGCATACCATTAAAACTGTACTAGGACTGCCAAAAGTTGGAACCAGCATGACACCTCGAAACATATCATGTAAATAAAAACGTTATTACAAATGCACCCAGATGAATTTTGGCTTTTCCCCACTGTGTCTCCTGTGAACAGAGCCTGCTTGTGTGCAGCCTTGGGCAAAATGAAAGTCCTAGGGCACCCAAAAAGAAGGGAATGGTAAACTAATTCTGAGTATTCTTTATCTGAAACCCCCTGAAAAGGGTTACCATAACTCAGAATTGACAACACTTAACGATCATGATGATACAACTCAAAGTACAGTTGAGTGCAAATTTCCATTCAATCAATATAAAAACAGAAACATGTTTAATTTGTGGGGGGGGCGGGAGTATAAGAAAAATCATAATTGTAGGATAAATTAATATATGAGATGAGATGATTAAAATATGTTTTATTTCTCAGAGTTGTTTGGTAGAGATTTGGAATTCTTATCTTATTCCCAAGGACAAGGAATAGGAACTGCTGTGTTCTTCTCCTCACTGGTGGAAATGCTGGAAATGTCCTTAAAATTATCTGCGAAAATCTACAAGAATGTCTTGTGCAAAAGAAATTCCCCACTTTTGTGCAAAATGTTTTGCACACAAGTGCCTAATTTTAGTTACGTGAATTGTTTGAAACCAGGAGAATTGCTGGTTTATGGAAACATGAAAAATTAGCCCAAGGGCTGATAGACCCCTTTTTAGCAAGTAATTGTTCCTTCCGTGCTGCATTGGAACAGGAAAATGTGACAAAAATTACCAAGATCTTGCCATGTTGATAAAGTCTAATGGGAATTTAAAAATACAGTCGTACCCTCCTATCTTCAAGGAATTTGTTCCAAGCTTTCTCATGGATGCTGAAAACCAAACGCTATACACGGGAAAAGAAAAAAATCCAGAAAAAAACAAATTTCATTGTGTATTACTAGAACAGGCCTTGGAAAGGAGCCAGAGACGTGTGTGTGTGTGTGTGTGTGTGTGTGTGTGTGTGTGTGTGTGTGTGTGTGTGTGTGTGTGTGTGTGTGTGTGTGTGTGTGTATTCTTCAACAACAAGAATATACAGCTTGGTTTCTGACTCATTCTAGTGGCCAGTTATGATATATACCACATGAAATACATATTTTTTCTATTTTTAATGTTTTCAGTCTACAGATAATTGATACCACAGATGCTGATCCTGTGGATATGGGGTTTCTATTGTATTCCACACTTCCAGAAATTGGAAAGGTATTCAGAACTAAAAAATGAACTTATTTGGGTACCAAGTTTGCCATTCAATAGTCTAATTTTCTAGTGGGGATTGTCTTCTCTGAATGTTTCAAATAATTTCCTCTCCTTTTCTTTTTCCCAGGCCTGTCCCAGGCTCCTTATCATCCTTATTGCATCTGCACAACCGGCAAAGACAGCCCATGCCAGCTTCTATGCCTGGGACTTTACCTAATCCTACCATGCCTGGATCCTCTGCAGTTTTAATGCCAGTAAGTATTCCGGGTGTATATATGTAGAAATAGAAGTGAATGCGTGATGGTTTATTAAAAGTGGGCAACTAAATAGTACAATATTGGCAGTTTTCCTCTTCCATTCCAGCAATTATTTGGTATATCCAGTCATTTTTTTCCCCAAAGCAATTTTCTTTTCTCTTCCATGGCTTCCCAGTGTAGTCGCACTCTTAGGGCCTTTTCACACGACCCCTAAGATCCGCTGGCCACTTAAATTCGGATCAGAGATCTTGGGGGTTCATTGCTCTTCCTGCGCCCCCCCTTCAGCACTTCCTTGCTCCTGTCTGTGTGAGGGGAGGGAGAAAAAAAGGGACAAAAGAATGCAGGCTCACCTCCGTCTGCTGGTCCAAGCTGCCCCGAGCCCCGTCGTCGTCCTGATTCCTTCTCTTAAAGGGGCGGGAGATAAAAAAAAAAAAACAGAAGCGAGGAGAGCCTGGCACTCTAGGTTACATCTGGATCTGGGGTTTTTCACCCTCCGAGAGCAGGTACCTGAAAAGTGCACACTTAATTTTCTGTAAACTCCGGAGCTGGTGGGGAAAAATTTTTAAGCTCCGGAGCTGGGAGCCATTTGCGGCGGAGTTTAGTGGTCGTGTACAAATACCCTTACTATTTCTTGCCCAAACCAGCTAAACAAAAACTAAAGCCAAGTTTTCAATCTGCAAACATTCAGTGCGACACTATGATATCCCTGATTGACATTTATTAATGTCTGCTTGAATGTTGGGTTCTTTTGTCGCTAAACCACACAAAAGTCAGTTGTGTTTGCACTGTGGCTTCCTTCCCATTCCAGGAAGGCATTACTTTTCAGTCCTGTTTGGCCATCAAAGATATCGTAGAATCTTGACAGGTAGAAGAAAGTTCTCCAGCCCCAACCCACCCGTTTCCAGCTTCATTGTGCTGCTACATATGGGGATGACACAGGCCCGAAGAGGGCTGTGATTTAGAACCCCTTATCCCTTATTTTTTTCCGTCTCTATTTTTTTCCCTTCTCATTATTTCAGTCTTTCAGATTTAGTCAAACTGCTGTTTAGGTACAATATTTAGCAACAGTAGCAAAATGAATTAGAACATAGATCAGTGGCAGCAAGGGTGGGCACCTTATGAAAAATGGCACGCTGTTTCATTGTTTTGTTAGGTTACGAAACGAAATGAAATGAAACTAAATGGGACCCAGCGGGCCGTCACAAACTGAACCGAAATGATGTTTTCAGTTTGGTTCCTTCAGGCAAGGGGCTGCGATCTGGTGGCTGTTTCCCGGTTCTCCCCTCCACTTCCCAGTTGACTCTGGCAGCTCAAACCATCAAAATAAACTAGCTGGGAGGTGGTGGGGATGGGCAATTTTTCCAACGCAGCCAAAGGGGTCTGAGAGCCCCTTTGGCTGCATTGGAATCAAAGGGGATCCCTTGGGATTCCAAAACAGACCAAAGAGGCTCTCAGTTTGTCTGTGTTGGAATTAAAGGGGATTCCCTGGGATTCCAACACAGCCAAAGGGGCTCTCAGACCCCTTTGGCTGCATTGTAAAAATGGCCCATCCCCATCTCCCAGCTGGCTTATTTTTGACAGCTTGAGCTGTCAGAATCAGCTAGGAAACAGGGGGGAGGAGGCTTTTGAATCCACCACCACACCAGCTAGAGCACTGTTGCTGCAGGGGATTCATTTCATTTCGTTTTGTTTTGTAAGTAACACAAGCGTTGAAAATTTTTGTTATGATACGAAACAAAATGCAGGGGGGGAACAGAATGGAACGAAATGAAACACATTTTTTCCATTTCGTGCCCATCCCTCATGGTAGCACATGATTGGAGTTGGGGGGAATTAACCCTGTCGTGCTTAGATTGTTTCAATTTTTATCTAGGCAGCATTGTAATCACATCCAGCAATCCTGAGTCAGCTGTGTGCTTCCCTCTTCACTTTTCCACCCTTGACTCAATGGTTCCAGTGGGAAAGCTTTCCATTCCAAACATTCCAAATCATGTTTTTTTTTTTTTTTTAAAAATCCATCCTCAGCAAGATGATGTGGGCTGCCCTGACAGCATCAGCTATAATTTCATACTGTGAAGTCTCAAAAGCTGCTTAACTCAATAGTGTTGTTTTCTAAAAATGCAGGAAAAATTAAATCCTTACAGGAAATTTCGAAACTAGCTGGCTAGTGTGTTTTTCAGGTGAAGAGGCAGGTTTGGACTGATTCTTGTGTGAAATCATGTCATGGCTATATTTTCTCATACCAGTTTAAGCAAGTACTCTCCTGGACAGGCGCAATGCTGATGGATTCTCAATACCAATCACTAGCGAACATGAATCAGAGAGGGCTGTTGTATTCATGGACTGTTTATGGGCTCCAAGTTGACATTGGGTCAGCTACTGTGGGAGCAAAAGGCTGGATGAAGTAGGAGGGGGCGGTCTCTTGTTGCCAGACTGCCATGTCCCCGATGCCTTGCCATTGACTGTTCTGGCAAAGGCTGATGAAAGCAACATCCTGAAAAAATGCAGAAAGCCAGAAGACACCTCCATTCCCCCCTTTCCCCTTTTGTTCATAGCTAAGTCTCATTTGTATCTATCTGACGATGTTTGGGTCTTTAAAAATGTGTTCAGCATGAAAAATGCTACTCGGATATATTTTTCTGTGTTTCCCTTCTCTAGATGGAGCGTCAAATGTCAATGAACTCCAACATCATGGGAATGCAGGGCCCGAACCTCAGCAATCCATGTGCTTCCCCACAGGTCCCTCCAATGCACTCAGAAGCCAAAATGGTAATGCTTTGAAATAGATTTTATGCATACATGTAAATTTATATTTAAGTATTGTTTATTGTTATGGGCTCCCTTTTCTGACCTCTCTGGAGGATCTATCTATTTCACTTCTAATCAAATAATTTCTGTTTGTTTAAAAGTACAGGTTCAGTGCATAGATAGTTCATTTCAGCTTTTTTTGGCCTAAAAACTTATAGGTCATCGCTTTGTTTTTGCAGTTGTCTTAAATTAAGAATTGTTGGGTGTAAGATGTTGGTTGATAATACTCTGTTGGAAGACTAACACTAGAAATTACTTCTGTAGAAGAAGCAAGCACACCAATGTTGCTACTTGTGTCACTATGAGCTGATAGAAAGAGAAATATGGAAAATAATTACTTTTTTGGACTAGAGCTCTCAAAATAACCCCACCACTGGCCATGGTGGCTTCAAGCATTCTTAAAAAGAAAAAATATATATCAAGCAAGGACCTTGAGGAAACAGAAAATCCTGCTTTTGCTATTCATACATACTTTATCTTCCCTCTGTTTGTTTTCATTATGATGCACTAAAACACAAAGTTTTCTAACCTAGGTTTCTTGAAGTGTATTAGATTAACATTTTCTAAGATCCCTAAACATTTGTTAGGCTAGCAGGACTTACCTCAGGCAGGCTGATTTTATTGCTATCCTTCATATCTTTCATGGCTGCATTGATCTGTGCAGATCTATACAATGTGTGCATCCTTTTCTCTTTTAAGTGTAAAACTGCAGGAGAGAGATAAGGAAATTCTCTTTCCAGAATTCTGATATCGATATCTACTGAATTGGAGAAGTGGGTTGAGAAAAGTTACTTGTTTTGAACAACCACTCCCAGAATCCCTCTGCCTGGACAGCTGGCAATGGGTGTGCTGACAGGAGAATTTTGAAAGCTATTGTCCAGAAGAGTCACTTTTCCAGGCTCTGGATGTGTACCAGTAGAAAACAGTGAAAACAAAAACACTGTGTCTGCTTATAACTACTTATTACTGATATGAATTAAAACCACTGTGTATACTTTTGAAGTTACCGTCGTTTGCCACTGGGGCCAAAAGGAAGCCGTTGCCTGCCGGTAGATGTGATGCACTGTTGTGGTAGACACTAATAGTCATATCTTTACCTCAGTGTAAATTGCTGTTAGGCAGACAACCCAAGCTGTTTTGACACCTCAGCTGAAACCACACTCCGTAAACATACTGTTGGGTTGCCTCAAAGAGCAGATGCAGCCAAAAGACTTGGCAACATCAGCCAAACAAAATCTGTGGTCAAGATTTTTTTCCCCTCTGCTGCGTGCCATACAGTAATTGTGAAGTGCCAAAAGGCAACAGCATATGCTGCACACTGCATTAAATCTTTCTGGATTAGTCTGCCGGCAAGTTTTTCCCCTGCTTCAAATCCAAGTAATGTTGAGCCAAACAAAATACTCCTTGGATGAAGGGGGCGGGGGACTCAGCACCATATTGGCATGACTTTGGAGGCGAACGTTCCTGTAGGCACTTTGCCATTCCCAGGCCTTCTTCGTCTTTTTTTAAATGGAACTCTGAGGCTTTAAAAAACGAATTATTGATACATATGGTGAGAAAGCTGTTCCTTAATATGTGAAATTAAGTGGATCGCTTTTTAACCTGAATGCATTTATTTTGGAGAAAGGCACGGATTTATAAAGGTGTTGACTTGGCAAGCTTTTCCTCAGAGGGCGATTCCAAGTGCCAGCATGCAACAGGATGTCATTAACCTGCGGGTTTAATTGCTTTTAGTAGAAGTCATATTTAAAAGAATTATACTGTCCATTTATATACATTTATATATATTTTTCATATATATATAATTAAATTGTGACTACACACAAATATTTCCGCAGCACTGTGTCCATTTTCTGACATGCTGTATATGTTGCAATCTTTGGTTGTAAGCTAAAAATGCTTATGTAGCCATGCCTATCAGGTTGTGGGTCCAAGGTGAATCATATGAGAGGTTCCCCGTACAATCAGTTGGTAAAACATGCTGCCTTCTTCTCCTCCTCCTCCTCCTCCTCCTCTGGTCTGCAAGCTGTCATGGGCACACGGAGATATGTAGCCTGTGGCTTGGCAGCTAAGCATGCATGCTTGGGAATGTGGATCTGTCCACCCCAACATCTGTCATGTCAGGACTTGCCAGAACAGTAGGGATTCTGGAGTGGGGTCCTTGATGTCTTAAGGCAGTGGTGGCCAAACTTTGGCCCTCCAGATGTTTTGGAACACAACTCCCACGGTCCTTTGTCATTGGCAGTCTAGGCTTGGAATTCTGGGAGTTGTGGTCCAAAACATCTGGAGGGCTGAAGTTTGGCCACCACTGTCTTAAGGTAAGCCTTGATTCTGAAGGGTCCCTCTAGGAGAGTGGTTCCTTACCTTGAATCCACACATGTTCATAGACTGAAACACCTAGGAGCCTTCATCACTAACAGTGCTGACCAGGATTAATGGGAGGTTTAACCCAAGAACATCTGAGAAGTCAAGGTTAGGAACCACTGCTGTAGCTACTAAGAGATTACTTCTGCTGAATCAAGTCCAAATTGTATGGGCTTATCCCTAAGATAAGAGTAGCTACCTATGCCTTGGGGTATGCGGAAAGGTCACAGTATTTCCTGATGGCCTCATCCTCCCAGCTTATCCTATGAATTAAAAATAAATAAAATAAAGAGTGGATTGGAGGTGTCCTACAAGTATATTTCTCATGCCTTATCTGGTATTCCATATTTACCAGACTTCCACAAAACTGGAAGTCCAATCAACTGAAAGCCTCATCAAGTAAAGAAGCATGGGAATCATGGGGTGGGGTGGTTTTTTTTTGGGGGGGGGTTGTTTTTTGTTTCCAAGCAAGTAGGTGGGATAGTCTGTTGAAGCAAAAAGAACAAAATGCCTTGAAATAACAAAAGGTCTTATAGTACCTTAAGAAACCAGCAAGTATCATGTGATAGAAACTTCCACAAGCTCCAGTTCATTGGAGTCCATTTCACAAGAGGCAGTTGGGTTGGAGTACACAGAAGCTTATGTCAGATGATACTTGTTGTTGACTAAAGTACCACAACATTCTGGTTAGCTTTTAAAGTACTAGAAGCATTTGAGATATTTTTGCCATAGTCACTAAACATTTCTGCATAGAATCATGGGGGAAATATTGGGGTATAAAGAATATGGGTTACTAGTAGAGCATGAAAGAAATGAAGAATAGTTTGAAAACATTTAGGAAGGTTTTTTTAAAAAATGAAGTCCAAGTTTGTGAAGAAGAACTTCCTGGTCATTTACGCTTTCATTGCAGAATTATAAAGAAAGATGTTTAGGAAATTATGTTTCGGAATGGACTAGTAGTTGTTGATTAGATTAGCTATGTACTGTTCCTCCTCCTCTGATAATGTTTCATAGGATATATCAGTGCTGTATTGTGTTAAAGTGACAGAGAGTAAACTGAGTAAAATTAGTCTGCTATGGCTAGTACATGTTTATAGGTGTGCATGAAAAGTGTGTTTGTGTGATGCAGTCAATTTTGTGCTTGGGAAAATATGTATTTATGTTCAGAATTTATATTCTAACACATGGCTCCACTGGGCCTGGGACATCTTAATTATAACATAAAATAACAGGGGAAAAACACCAACAGTTAACAGTTAAAATCAATGTCCTAAAAAAGAAACAAAAAATGATAGAAAAACAACATATCAATGGATAAAATGTAATAGGACCAGTGAATTCTAGGCTGTTTAAGAGTTGTCGGCATGGGGTGGTGGTGCCATAGCTATATAGATACAATTTTTTCAACAATTTTTCCCATTTAACTGTAGGTGAATATTCAGCAGGCCTATGTAACATGTGTGGTGGCTCAGTGGACTAAGGCACTGAAACTGTAGACTGCAAAGTCGGCAGCTCAGCGGTTTGAATCCCGGGTGCCATGCAGCGGAGCGAGCTCCCACTGATAACCCCAGCTCCTGCCAACCTAGCAGTTCAAAAGCATGTAAATGCAAGTAGATAAATAGGTACCACCATAAAAAGTGGGAAGGTAAAACAGTGTTTCCTTGCAGCCATGCTGGTCACGTGGCCATGGACTTGCACAACACTGGCTCTTCGGCTTGAATACAGAGATGAGCACCGCCCCTAGAGTCAGACATGACTAGCATGCATGTGCAGGGGGAAGCTTTACCTTTTTATGTAACATGAGTTTAAGAAACATGTCCAGGTGATCATGGCATAATAAATATGCCATGTTTACAATGCATCCTGCGCATATCTGAAATAGGCCCCATTTAGTTCTGTGGCTGTTAACCTCGGGTATGCAGGTGCAGGATCACAGTCTTAGGGTATTTGTACATGACCCCTAAACTCCGCCGCAAATGGCTGCCAGCTCCAGAGCTTACAATTGTTTCCCCACCAGCTCCAGAGTTTGCAGGAAATTAAGTGCGACCACACCCACCTAAGCGCATCCCAGCACACTTTTCTTGTACCTGCTCTCGGAGGGTGAAAATCCCCTCAGATCCAGATGTAATCTGGTGAGTGCGGGTTCTCCTCGCTTCTGTTTTTTTTCCCCTCCCACCCCTTAGGTGGGAGGCAAAAAAAACAAACAGAAGAGAAGGAATCGGGACGACGATGGGGCTCCGGGCGGCTTCGGGGGTGAGCCTGCATTTTTTCCTCTATTTTTTTCTCCCTCCCCTCACGCAGACAGGAGCAAGGAAGTGCAGAGGGGTGGGGATGCAGGAGGAGCAACAAACCCCCAAGATCTCTGGTCCGAGTTTAAGTGGCCAGCGGATCTTAGGGGTCGTGTGAAAAGGCCCTTAGTCAGCTTTAATCAAATCTAAATTGAAAGTAAAATAAAATTTGATTAAGATTGATTTGGTTGGTCAAAATGTGCCCTTCCAATTAACTTGGCAGCTGGTCCTCTTTAAAAAAAAAGATTTCTTTTTAATAGATGTACTTACATAGAGGTGGCAAATGCCATCATAAAGGAAGTGCTGTTGCTTTTCGGTGCTTGTAACAACATGTGTGGCGAAACTCTACGAAGCAAAGATTATATGCCAGTTTTTCCCCCTGCAGAGTTATTCACAGACAATGGGCAGAGAATGTTTTCTCAAAACAACTGAGAACTGACTCAGACAAAGAAATTACTCACTGAACAAAACATCTTGTAGATGCGGTTTGGTTAGTGATTTACAGAAATCAGAAAGGTTTGTGATGATGAGTAAGCCACATGGGCAGCTCATGGACTAGGAAAGATTTCATTCTTCTCCACTTCAGTGTGAACTGCTCCCTCCCTGAACTGACATGGGTAAGGAGGTAGCCTTAATGTTCTGGTCACACATCTTAAAAAGGAGTTGAATAACAGTTACAATCAAGCCCTTCTAAGTTCTTCTTATGCCAGTAGAAGAGTTAGTCTAAGTACAGCTTTTCCCCCATTGAAACTGAAATATATACACAGTATGGTCCTGTACACACCTGCTAAGAAAATGTTCTTCCCCCTTGAGTTCAGTAAGGTTAACTCACAGGTAAAGCTGTATACCACTGCAGTGGTATGATCACACCCATTAGGAAGAACTTCCTGACAGTTAGAGCTATCCAGCAGTGAAATATGCTGCCATGGAAGGTGGTGGAGTCTCCTTCTTTGGAGGTTTTTAAGCAGAGGCTTGGACGGCCATCTGTCAGGAGTACTTTGATGTGGGTTCCTCCAAAGCAGGGGGTTGGACTGGATGGCCCTTGAGGTCTCTTTCAACTTTATGATTCTATGATTCCTTCCAGAGAGAAATTTATCCCAATGCAGTGTCCTTATCTAGGAATTCAACTGTCATCTGCTTGACTTGCCATATTCTGGGTCCTACAAGTTGTGATGGACTACAATTTATAGTCTCTGATTATCGTGTTAGTGAGACACGCAGGAGTTGCAGTGCAGAGCACCTGGAACAGAAGGCTGTTTCGTGTGATATTTGAAAGATGATAAGGTACATGCCGTGTATATAAAAGTAACACTGGTCTTCTGAAGTCATAATGATGCTAGTTATTTCAGGGAGAGGGTGGGAAAGGAAGAAGGAAATGGAAAAAGCTGGCAGAAAAGTAGCTAGTGCCATCCTCCTGTGGATAGTAGTGGTTTTGTGAGAAGCCAGACATATTAAAAATATTTATGTAATTTAAAATAATTTGTACAGGTCTGGGAAAGACTATTTTAGGCATTGAAAACGTTTCTGAGATCCCATGTGTAGCCCTGGCATCTGGGACTAGGCCACTACCAAACCTTTCATGTGAGCATGAATGAAAATTGAAATACGATAATAAAAACATTTCTGAAGGCAGTAAAAGTAGTCACTGAACAACAGATGTCTTTCCAAAAGAAGAACTCTTAAAAGCGGGTCCTATTTATATTTGTGCACATATTCATAAGCAAGGTGGGTGATATGTTAATTAGTATTTATATTTTTAAGCTTGCAATTTTTTTAAAAAAAGCAACAAATCAGGCTGCAGCAAATTACGCAATGCAACTTTTCTCATTTTAATACTAAGTTATTAGGTTCATAAAGAAAGGATCTTATGTAGCTGTATTCAATAACATAAAATGGCACTCTGCAAAAATTAGTCATTCTGACTCATTAAAGTGAAGAATATCTATGTTAAACTACACTGCACTTCAGCAACTGAATGAACTAATAAAAATGAAATTAAACTTAATTTAGTGGGTCTATGCAGTACACCAGTGTGCCTTTAAATCCTTTGTTAGCATCTTTGTCAGTATTGATAATACAGCTTCTTTCTTTTTGTTAAGCTTTCACTAAGAAAATATGAAGTTGAAGGAATCAGACTAGGACCAAGGAACATTTTAACATAATGTCAGGGCACCCTTCCATCTCCTTCCAATCATCACTCTTCTATTTTCCTGTTCTTTTCACTTGGATATTCAACATGTCACAAGAAGTGGGATTTACCTCAATATCAAATACCCCAATAATTATCACTCCCCAATAATTTGAAAATTACACCTTATTTACGTAACAGGATCATGCCTTATATTGGTGCTGGCGAACCTATGGCACGGGTGCCAAAGGTGGCACTCGGAGCCCTTTCTGTGGGCATCCGATATCGCCACTTCATAGCCACCTGTATACAGGTTTAATTACTGTATTGGCACTTTGCAAAAAATTAGTGGGTTTTGAATTACAGTTTGGGCACTCGGTCTCTAAAAGGTTCGCCATCACTGCCTTATATTATCACATTACCCATAGAGGTGCACACTTTTATGCTTTTGAAATATAACTCCCAGAATTCCCTGTACTATCATAGCCAGGAAAAAAAGGAATATACTTTTTAAAAAGCAGGTTTATACACCATTACCATATACTCTCTATGCAATATAGTTGTGTGCAAACAAAACAAAACAAATACAGTAAGTATCTTGCCCCAATTAAGCAGTCATGATTAATTAATCAAATGAGTGTTAATCAATCACTCAATTTGTTTACCTCAGTGTGTGAGTTATAGGACTTTGATGCCATTTTAACTTTCATAGCATTATCCTGTTGATTAGTACTTTTGCAGTCTTTTTTGCACAGTACTTTAGAAAGTAATCTGGTAAAGAATGCTGCAGTAAAGAACTCCTCCAGTGCTCTACAATAGAACTGCAATAAATAATTCTAGGTATCTTACCACAGGATTCCATAGAATGCAGCCATGACAGTCGAAGTGCCATCTGACTATTATAATGATGTAGGGTAGCTATACTTTAAAAGCAATTGCTGTGAAGTAATGTAATGTACAAATGTGCAATGTTTCTGTGTGATTTACATCTTTGTACGTGTTGTGTAGTTGGTATCATCTTAAAAGAAACACTCTGTCTTGTGTATGAGAAGAGTACCTCATTTGAGATAGCATCTGCCAATAATTACTTGTACCATCAAGAGAGTTTGGAAAAATTACTTTTTTAGATGATACATCTCAGACTCTACAGGCCAGAATGAGGTCAAGTAGGCTGAACCTTTCTCCGAACTTTGATCAATAATAATGTTTTGTAACATTTTGTGTTGAATGTAAAAATAATTGAGGTAATAGTTTTGGTTTTCTGAAAAAATCTGCTGCCTGGTTAATTGAAAGAATGTTTTGATTTCATAAAAGAATTAAAGTCCAAGGTTAGTTCTTGATATAGTTTAGCCATAACTCATTTTAAGCATTGGGAATAAATAGGTATTACATTATTATTAAAATAGAGAGGCAAATAATGTAGACTTGGACATGAGGAATGAGGAAAGTGTGCTTCAGCTTATTTTGTCATAGTAAGCCTTTTCAAGAAAATTTTGGCACACTCACTTTCCTGAGTAGATAAAACTAGTTCTTATAATATTGAAAATCCTCTGTCTTTGAAGGCATTTATGATGTGATGAGACATACATCTGAAGTGCATGCCAGATGAAAGAAGCAAAGCCTGCACTGTAAAAGAGCGTTTGTTGTTAATGGTGCATGAAAATAATCCTGGAAAGTGAAACTGCATCCATCCCAAGGAAAGGGGCTAAAAAATATCTTCATACAACAAACGTTCCCATACTTGTTAACACAGTGTTGCTAGCATTTTGTTTCAAATGATTTCTTTTTTTTATTTTTCTGACTCTGCTTCTACAGAGAGTTGCTTTCACATGCATCTGATCCAGGAAGAGAAACTAGCATACTGCAGTGTCTTGTGCTCTGTGATTGAGCCAGTATTTAACAATGGGAGAAATGTACTTGTCTCCATCTCTGTATATCATCTATCTATTTTCTTTGTCTTTGTTTCTATGAAACAAATGTAAGGATTGACTGTGGGACTGAGTTGGGATAAAAAAGAATTTCATTGGGTTTGTACATTCCGAGGCAAATACACATTTTGCCCTTCCCAAAGTGGGCAGTGGGGCGTAGCATGGCTTCGGTTGAAAAATCTGGACATTACTCATGCTTACAGTGTCTGTTAATGAAGGAAAATTAAGATTTTTTTTAAAAAAAACCACAGTTGCTCTTTGAAACAGGACATACATATTTTAAGCAAAAACTTGCTATGTGAAGCTTCCCAAAAGCATGATTTGACTTAAGAACACGGTCTACTTTCTTTGTGTACCCTTTTAAAAGGTGAAACTCCAGACATGTTGCTACCATCAGTACTTTGTTGCTAAACTTTAGTTGCAAATTCCATAGGGCCGAGCAGCAAGTGGTAGAGCTTGCAACTTTTTTTTTTTAATTTCAGGAAGTTGTTGCGTTGCTCTATGCTTTGAGGCAAACAGTTATTGTTATCATTAGTTCCCCTCCATTCAGAAAACTTTGCCTTTACCAGCAGCTAGATGGCCTAAGCACTTCTAATCTCGCCTGATTTCAGAAGCTAAGCAGGGTCGGTCCTGGTTAGTACTTGGATGGGAGACCACCAGGGAATACCAGGTGCTGTAGGCGCCTGGAGTAGGAACTGGCAAACCACTCCAGTATTCCTGCCAAGAAAACTCCATAGACATGGGGTCATGAAGAGTCGGTCACAACTGTAACGACGCAACAACAATAACAGGGAGATGTAGGGATGTACTCTCTGGTTCCCACTAGTGGACAGTTCTGATATTTTTTTGAACATACAAGCATAAAAAAGATTGATAAGGGGAAGAAATTAAACATTAAATGTTTTTTGAAAGTAACTTTGAAAAGTTACTAGAAAAGATTGCTTATTGAACAAAACAATTAAGCATTGCATAACTTTTCAAGTATGATAAACCAGAACAGGCAGATAACCCATCATGCGAATTAAAAGCCCATGAATGCTAGTGAGTTGTGTTTTAGGCAGTCTGTTGTGTTTGAAAAATTCAGTATCAAAGGACTCGTATTCTTATGTCATAAGAGAGAGAGAACTAATCACAAACATGCCAATGTTTCCTCTATGACATTCACACATAATTAAAAAAAGATTCCCATTTTTAATTGTAAACTAAAATACTTATGCAGTCATGGCCATAGGAAAAGAAACAAGGAGAACATCATCTTGTTTATTCCACGTGACTTGCGACTTTCTTTTCTTGTTAACAGAATATTAGCCAAATGTATTTCCATTTATTATGTAGACTTTTGTTCCTGCCACTTGTTGACCTAAATTCAAATTGTTAGGTTTTGAGTACAGGAGGACCAACAGTTTTCAAGATGCAGGATTATATTGTGCATCTTTTTCATTACAGATTCAGTAATGAGTGTGTGAAGGAATTTGTTTTTTTTAAGTTGCTGAATATCTTGGGGAAATATATTTCTGAAATGTATTATGGGGCCGTAATAGTTTCAGGCACCTTTAAGACCTGTGCCTCTTTTGTCCATTTGCTGTGGTCTTTGGGGTCCTTTATTGGGCTAGATGACCTTATAAAAGGCTTCCAACCTCATACCTGTATAGATTTTTTATATTAACATATGCCTTGTCCAAATAGCAGTACAGATACTTGAAATTCCTTGGTTCAAAACCTTTTTGGTTCAAATTTTATTTCATGAAACTCGTTGGCTGGTTTTGTTTTGTTTCATATAAAGCTGTACAATTTAATCACAAACTTTTGTTTTTCAAGGGAAGTCTAATTTTGAAGGGTTTTGCAGCTAAATGGAGGGTTGTGTTATTTGAGCAATAAGATTTGGAAACTTTTTCCCTCTTAGTCTCATTTTTGCCCAGACAATTTTGAATATGACTAAACTGGTCAAAATATTAACCAGGCCTCTTACATCCCATAAATGTCACTGGAGTTAGATTAATACAAATAAATGAAAATTCTGGCTGCAGCTCCTTACCCTTGACATAAGTTACGCAGATAAATTGAGGGTGTCTAAACCTGCTTGCATGTGACTGAGTCTATAGCTCCCATGGATCCATCTGGGGGACCCTTACTTTGGTCTGTGATAGAATTTCAGATGAAATGAGTCAACTAGCCATGCCTGTGTGGGAATCCACAGCTAAAGCTTCCCTGCAGGGTGCAATCCAAGCTGTTAAAACCTACAAGAATGCAGAGTGTACCATCTTCATAGGCGTTGAGTATGGCCTGCAGTGGGAGAGGCCGCTGGCAAGGCATCACCTCATAAAACAAAGTGTTCAAATTTTTAGTCAGAAAAGCCTTCCCAAGCTGGGTTCTTCAAAATATGTCGGTCTACAACTCCCGTTGTGAGTCCAAGCCAGCATATTCAGGGGGAAAGGTTGTAGCCCCAGCTCAGCGGGATCCTTCTGGGGAAGTCTGCTGATGAGAGAGATACAAAGGGACTCCGTTGAAGGCAGACTGCTGCTGTTTTCGAAATACTTTTTGCAGCTCTGCTTCACACATCACCTCTTCAAATTGCCAGTGGGCTTATTCAATTAGCCAGTTTCACATGCCAAGTGCTGTAGAGTCCTTGTGTGCTGAGAGTGATTATTATGCAGATTAATGGCATCACTTTGTGACAGCTGTAGCCACACCTGTCTAAATCTCCCTAAGGAAAAGAAACTTGTCTTTTCCAGAAAGTTTGTAAAAGGATAGCCTTCACTCACAATGGGAGGCCTGATTTGCTGCCACATAGCAGACCACCATCGACTACACTCTGATTGTTAGCATTCTACAAGGTCAAACCTATAACGAATGTCTACTGCCAGTTTCCAGAATGGAATGAATCTGTGACTAAAAATTTTACTCATAGATAAGATAATACTACAGCCAGCAGCATGAATTTTATGGAAATTATCCTTCTGATTTTAAGATTTAATTGTGAGCTGGTGCCTCAGTATGTATGTTTCAAATGTGATACTGCCATATCTCACCCTTCACCCTTTATTCATGGTGATTTTCACCAGTTTCTTCCTCATTTAAAAAAAAATGAATAAAATGGCCAATGTTGTTTTGGCTTGTTCTACTTCGTTTCCAACTGGAAGTAGGCAAAAAAGTTTTGGGCAAATCATTCTCAAACAGCCAAAACTTCCTTGCCCCCAAATTATTGTGCTGTCTTAACCTGGAATCCTGGTTTATAGCTCCCGGTGTAATCTTGGATTGTAAACAAAAGTGTATTAGTTGTTTACAACTTCTGGCTTGGGGGGAAGAGTAAGAAAAAAGAAAGAAAGAAAAATAAGGATCATAATTCTGGAGGTAATGCAGAATCTTTCATTTGGGAGTAGCGAAATTATTTTTTTGTTTTTGTTTTTCATTTTTCACTTTTCATTTTTCACTTTTGGTTTTCCATTTTCCATTTTGTTTTGGTGTGAAATGAAAAATGAACTGATTTTAAAAGAATAGCGAAACATAACAAACTGGAAATTTTTGGTTCATTCTGATTCATTTTTCATTAATGGTGGCATTGCTATGCGATGTAAAATAAAAGGATCAAAAATGAATTAAAAGTTTTTTGTTTAAGAAAAAATGAAAAATGAAACTTACTTTAAATCAAATAAAAATGATTAAATATTTAATAAATAAGGCTGATAATCCATACAAAGTTGATGTCCAGGGCTTAAAACATGTAAATCTGTGATTACTCTGATCAATTTTTTAATTTTTTTTATCAATGTGCAAGGGAGAAAAAGGTTTAAAATTTCAGCAAACGCAAATATATTCCCTTCCCTCTCGATTTTTTATTTTTAGAATTGTTTTGTATGTAAGACAGTGTTTTAAGAAAAACAAAAAATGAAACAAAATGAACAACAAAATGATTTTTTCTTAAAATTCATTAAAAACGAAACAAAATGAAATGAAAAGCAAAATGAAATGCCATTTTCCCATTTCTTGCCCATCTCTATTAGCAGAAAGAAGTTAAAGAACCCATTGAGAAGACATGACTTACATACACAGTAAGATCAAGCTAAGATTCTCTAGGATCCTGGCTTTCAATACGTTGTCAATGCAGTTAGGTCTTTATATGGTCTCTTGCACTATTCTCAGTTTTTTAAAATACGTGTGACTCTTTTTAGCTGCACCTCAACCTGTCAGCCCCCTTAAGTATTGTATTGTGGCTCAAGATGGGTAGTCTGAAGGAGTGCAGTTTACAGTGACCTCCACAATTTTGGTGAGAAATGTATAATTCACTGGAAGGGACATAATATTTTGACCCATCAGGAACCCAGATAATTTATTAGTTGTCTTTGCATTCATAGTAAAAGGAGGGCACATGTAAAAAGATGAGAGGACCTAAACACCTTTTAAGATATTGCCAATATTGCATGTTGTACTATAAACTCTGAATAGCTTTCATAGGGCTTGCTGTTATAAATTATGTACTTAAGGAGCAACAGTATTTGCTGAGATTCCTAGACACAGAAGAGTCACATTACCCACTGTATCAAAAATGCTGATTAAAATTAATTCGTAGTAGACAACAGCAGTGTCACAAAGGAAGGCTCTGTTACAGCCAAGTCACTTTCCTAGCTAACCTCTGACTTATTTATTTGTCCAACATGCTGCAGTCTGCCTACTTTTTCTAGCTGTAATGAGCATTAATTGATTAGCTGGATCTATGTAGAGCTTGGGCACTAGTAAGTACTATCCCAATGGTCCACAGCTAAATAGTTTATGAGGTAATTAGTATTTTAATGCCTTTTCTAATGAGCCTTTTCAGTATTGAAACCTCAGGAGAGTGCTATTGGTTCATATATTTCTTCAAACACAACAGAAGCTGGGTTGCTAAGAGAGTTTTAAAGCTATTTTACTAGACACTTTCAGGAACTTATTTCTGAACACTTGGCTTATTCAGGTGTGTCTTACAAATAAAAAGCTAATTTTGATTTTCTTTTCACCTCTTTGCTGGCTGTTTTATACAATGCACAGGATATTTTTCGGAGGGTGCTACCTGATCTTTGCAATTCAACGATGAATAATTAATGCCATCGTATGTAAGAGGGTTGTTTCAGATGAAAAAAGAGAAACAACAACAACCGCCATTTTGTGCTTGACAATATTTTCCCATAGATTGATAACTGGTGTCAGGTTCAAAAGAACACAGAGAGAGATTATATGCAGCCTTTCAGTGTCAAGCCATAATCTATCGTCTACATTATTTAAAAAGCACAAACTCATTGGATACGAGATGGCTTTTCTGCCACATGTCCATAGTGTGTGTGATTGAGAAGTCATTTTCATATACGCTGTGTGCAGTCTGCAATATTTTGAGTACTGAACCCGTAGACATCTAGTGTCTAATTGAAATTTCAGTGGCAGAGAGAAATCCCTTGGCTACTTGAAATGAATCATTTTGGTGCCTGAACATTTTTCATTTTTGAGTGTGCTTTAGAAAATGTCTGCCCCACGTGTCAGTTCAGAAATGAAATAGTCCGCCAGTGTTTTGTTCCCGTATTTATTATATAACATTAAAGCTGTACCAAACAGGAAGTATGTTTAATGCGATGTGCCATCATATTTTGTCCTAATGTACAGCACAATTTTAAAGTCTCACTGAGTTCTATGGTCTTGACAGTCAGGAAAGTGGATATGGTAGGGATGGGGAATCTAAGGCCTCCAGATACTGAAGGACCACCAATATCATTGTACCTTGCTAAGGCTAATGGGAGTTGCAGTTCAACAACATCTGGAAGGCCATATGCTCACTACCTTTAGTTTATAGGATTACAGGCTCAATTCATGTCTCCGTACAAGTATATGTTTGACTTCATAATCAGTTCCACCTGTAAATATAAAGATAAATGTCACTGTTATTATTAATATTTCATTATTGGCACGATCATGGAACTCAGTGTTAATTTTACTGTCAGCTGCAAGTCTGTTTTTGTCTACTGTGAAGTAACTCTTATTGATTTAACTCAGTCTTGCCGAGTGTGGCAGTACTTAATCCCAGGCATGTGTGTGTAAGGAACAGAGGTGTAGCTAGAGTTTTCAGTGCCCAGGGACAGAGTCAGTTTTGGCGCCCCCCCAAGGGACCTTCTGGAAATGATGCACCCTGCCCACCAGCCATGCTCTTCCCCACCAAGCGGCTCTTAGGAAGAGAAGGTGAGGGCTTCTCAGCTTCCTTCAGATAGCCCTTTTCCCACCCTATCCAGCCTCTTCATGAAAATCAATTGCACTTCTGGAGGGCACAAAGGTGGGTGCTTCTTGCCTCCACTCTCCCCTCCACTCCCCCCCAAGTCAGCTGAAGAAAACTTTCAGAAGGTCTACACATGCCCTAAGCTCCTGGAGAAAGGGGGCCCACCCACTGGCCCAGGCTGCCCAGAAGGGTTGTAAGGAGGTACAAGCCTTCAGCGTCAGTCTGGCACTCCTGTGATGGCAAGTCCAGCAACGTGCAAGGATGCCAGGGCACACACGCAGCCCCAGCACCAACCCACATGAGTCTGCTAGGGAAGAAAGTAAAAGGCAGATTTTTTATGGATCCTCTTGATTAGAGATGGGCACGACTCAAAAAAATGGTGTTTCGTTTGTCGTTTGTCGTTTAGGGGTCTGTTTTGGTTCGTTTTTGTTTTTCGTGAATTTTTGTAAAAAAATTCATTTTTGTTTCGTTATGTTACCATTTATTACAGTTCAATGTATTTGCCATAACGAAAACGAAACGGGTGACAACATTTCTGGTGTTTCGGTTCATTTCGTTTCATTTTGGAGACAAAATTCATTTTTTGTTTCATTACGTAAAACGAAAACGAAAACAAAAAATTGCTCGTTTCGTGCCCATCTCTACTCTTGATGATTTCATATTATTTTGGCATGGGATCCTTTCCAAATTGCCATCAAAATATACATCTCACTAACGTCCAAATACTACACATTAATAATCATGGGTCCTCCAGTACATGGCTGTGCAGTGGCACAAAAACATGGATCAAAGGCACAGATCAACCTGATTTTATATGGTTTTTATATTGGATCATACTAAAACCACTGTTACATCATTGTCCCCATCTCTGTCCACAGATTGCACCAAAAAATAATAATATGAAAAATGACTAAAAGAACTAGGCATGTTTAGCCTGATGAAGAGAAGATGGAGAGGAAACATGATAGCATTCCTCCAATACCTGAAGGGTTGCCACAGGGAAGAGGGCATTGATTTATTCCCCATGGAGGGTATGATGGACCCATGATTTTTGGTGTGCAGTCTGTGGACAGAGATGGGGCCAGCAGTGGGAGAGTAGTTTGGGGGCAATCCTGTAGAAAAATTAGTTAGATCCCTGAGGATCCATGCCTTGGACCCATGCTTTTGTGCCACTGTAGAGCCATGCAGTGATGGACCCATGATTCCTGGTGTGCAATCTGTGTGCAAAGATGAGACCTATGATGTGAAAGTGGTTTTAGTATGATCCAATGTAAAATTCATAGGAAATCAAGTGGATCTATGCATTGGATCCATGTGTTTGCACCACTGTGGGGCCATGCGCTTATGGACCCCTGATTTTTGGTGTGCAGTCTGTGTGCAGAGATGGATAATAGGATGGGAGAGTGGCTTGGAGGTAATCCTGGATAAAAATCAGTTAGATCCTTGAGGATGCATTCCTTGGATCCATGTTATTGAAGCATTGTGGAGCCATGAGCTGATGGACCTATGATTTTGGTGTGTAGTCTGTTGGCAGAAATGAGGCCTATAATGGGAGACTGATTTGGAGCTGTTCCTGTAGAAAAATCAGGTAGATCCTGAGGATCCATGCCATGGGTCAATTTTTTGCACCACTGTGGAGCTTCGCAGGACAGAGCTCTGAGAACAGTCAGGAGGAGGAGGGAGGAGGAGGGCCCCCAAGCAGAGAGCAGAGGCTGAGAATGGGCTCAAGCATTACGGCAGCTGATGGCTCCCACCACCACCTTGGCCACACCTCTGCCATCCTGCTGCCCTCTCCTTCCCTTCCACACACACCCCAGGTTCCTGCAGCTGCAAGATGTGCCCCTCCTCTCCCCTCCCCCTGTGCTACAACACAACAAACAGTGTGCACCTGCCTCTGATGCCCAGGCACACTCAGTGCCCACAGCAAGGCTTCCCTGCCTCCCGGAGCAGCCCAGCCAAGGGACATGGGATGCTTACAGGTGGCGGGGCCAGGGAGCCCTCTGCACTGGCCTGCTGGGAGGTTGCTCAAGACACACCTTCCCATAGCTTCTGAGTGGGGAGCCATTTGGTGCCCCTAGATGCTGCACATGGGGGGCCAAATGCACCCTTTTGCCCCTCCCTAGTTACACGACTGGTAAGGAAACTTGTGTGCAAAGAATTTCAGTGTAAATTGTACTTATAAATGTTAATATATGAATACACATAGGGCAATTTCACAGATAAGTTTGCATTCAACAAGACTCAGATATCCTGTGGATTTCAAGTGTAATAGTGATCACACTGTACATAAAATTCACTTCTCGGAGTAAATTCAGGCAGTGATACACATCCCAATATAATGATCCAACAATGATCCCATTCATAGTTTTGCACAATTTCTTATACATGATAGTGCCAATTAGACACTTAAATTTGACAAATATTTAACAAATAGCAGTGTTGGGGGTTTTTAGAGCAAAAGTAGAGGGTGGACATTGTAGAACTCTCAACTTCACAAATTTATTCCAGTTATTGTTAAATTACAGACATCTATAGTTTTTTTTTAAAAAAAGCTGGATTTTTATATAATTGTAAACACACATAACTCAATTCTGATCTCTGTGTTTAGAAACCTAACCTAATTTGAAAGCTTCTTAAGCAATTTCTAAGGAGAAAAAAGGCCTTAATCGAATTTTAAAGAGGGAAAGGGAGATAAGCCAGTCTCAGATTTCATATACTATCAAAGGTAATATGTCCATTTAATCTGTCTATCAAGGTGAATTTAAACCAGAAACTTCAGCTACAAGTCTGACATTTCTCCCCTTTTTACCTTCTTTGAAACAAGCTAGGAAATCATTCCCCAATGTTTCTGAAAAGCATCCGTCAGTTCAGTATTTCTGAAATTTGACTGATTACATTTTTGAAATGCCATTATTTATGTCACTAATCACAAATCCAGAATGCACAACCCAGCTTCCAGGAATGCAGTATATCTGAAGAGAGTGCATTGCTTGTTAACTTTAGGAGTGCAAGGGCAAAAACATCCAGTAACATAAATTACCATCCCTGCCATGAAGTTGAGCGAGCCAGTCACTTGTGGTAGGAGATGTGGAGGGCTTGCCTAAAACCCTTTCAATCTAGATTTAGGCCAGGTTTTGGTAATGAAATCTGTAAACTGGTTATATAGCAAGGCACATAGCAAGACACAACCCCTGCTGATTTTCTTAGATGTCCCAATATTGTTTGATATCATAAATGTGGCATTTTCATGGCGGAAAGAATAGTTCTCATAGTTGCTCTTAGTTTATTGGGGAATTGGGAGTGGCTGCTTTAAGTTTTATGTCTCCCATGTGGCTCCCTATGATAATACATGCTTTTTAGTATCTGTAGGAAGCTGCCTGTTGTCATCATCAGAGAGTTTAGATCAAGGCGCTGTCAGCCATTTTGACGACATACAACTGAATCTAGTGGTCCAAGCCAGGAATGGATGTGGAAATGTCCAGCCAGTGTTAATGGACTGGATGGACAGTATTGGAGAGATCTGTGCTAAATATGGCTGTGGTCATATCGACAATTTGAATAAATTTCCATTCAGACTTTTTGTTACTACTCAGGTTCAAGTCACGTGACATTTAAACAGGTGGATATTTTTACATGCACTGGATAGAAGTCGATTCATTTCTGGGGATTTAAACCAGTTTTGGCACCTACACTGCTGAAATATGGTCATTTCCATTCTGTTTGAGGAGCATTCTGTTCTTAAAGGTTTTGATTTTATTTTTCCCTAAAATAAATAAAGAGATACATTGATAAATTGAGTGCCTAGGTGGTGCCACTTGGAGGTGTAATAGTTGTTAGAAGCTGCAAGGAAGAAATCCAATAAGTGACCGCAGACAATTGATGATGAAAAAATTAGAATGGGGGAGTTTTGTTTCATGGGTGATGCTACTGGTGTGTAGATCATTCTCTGTGTTAAGGTGCACCCATTCTGCACCTTCTCTGCACCCGTTGGTCTTTTGCTGTTCTGCCAGCCCCTTTAATCGGCCAAATGGAAAGAATGGGGTGATGGCTGTAATGCCAATCGGATTGGTGAAGTGATGCAGCAATAATTATTTTAAGAAAGAATTGAACGAATAGATTCAAAAGGGGAAATGGGGGGGGGTCTCCCTGCTGTGCAAAATCCACATAGGAACAAATTAATATGACAGTAGCACTCACATCCACAAAACAATATTGAATTGAATCAGTTTTAGAAGCAAGGTATTTTTAAGATGCCAGTAGCACTCACATCCACAAAACAACATTGAATTGAATCAGGTTTAGAAGCAAGATATTTTGGGGATGACAGTAACATCACAGCCATATGAATTGAATCAGGTTTAGAAGCAAGGTACCGGTATTTTTAAAAGCCCCTGCCAGCCAGTTGAAAACACACACACACACACACACACACACACACACACACACACACACACACACACACACAC
>JAHTLZ010003542.1:50892477-50904472 GCA_023846285.1 Phrynocephalus versicolor | reverse complement strand
CACACACACACACACACACACACACACACACACACACACACACACACCTCATTGTACAGTAAATCTATTTCAGCCTTGCACTGTGTGAATGGTAAAATATAAATCAATTCAAATGACATTTAAATGCCACTCTTATGTCCAGTGTGACTATAGCCTTAGCCTATGACAGCAATGGTGAACTTTTTAGAGACTGAGACTGCAATTCAAAACCCACTAATTTTTCACAAAGTGCCACTGCGGCAATTTAACCTGAATACAGGCGGCTGTGAAGGAGCAGTGTTGGGTGCGCACAGAAAGGGCTCCGAGTGCCACCTTTGTCACCCATGCCATAGGTTTGCCAACACTGGCCTATGACTAAGGCAGAATCCAACGCAAAATTAATGTTTTAAAGCTATACTTTTCAAGTTATCTTTAGCTAAGATAAAGAAAAACAGCTTATCTGGGCTTGTGTTTGTTTTCTCAGTGTTCAATAAACCCCAAGATATTACACCAGATATTACAAAGGAAGTGTCCGACTTGCTTCTGAGTTGTTAGTTTTTGAAACAAATGTATGCCACTAAATTCTTTCTTTGTAGTGTAGGGCAACATACTGTAATCACTGCACTTTGGAACTCTGAGGTCTGAGGAAAAGCAGCAGTTGAGGGTCATTAAAGTTAGTCTAAACTCGTTTGTTTGAAGCCACCTTAGGAATGTGCTACAAATCACACTCATCACCCAGCAGGTGGTACGTTGAAATGTTGAAATCCCGTTTGCTTGGTCTGGGGGAATTTAGATGTTTGGAATGAGATTCAAAAGTGCTCAGCCTTTCTCGTTAAAGTAAAGCATCACCTTTTCTCCTCTGGTCTGAATGGTATTAGATCAGCACTGGGAAGATTGAATATTAGGTAGTGCACAAGAGAAGGAAGGAAGGAAGGAAGGAAGAAAGAAAGAAAGAAAGAAAGAAAGAAAGAAAGAAAGAAAGAAAGAAAGAAAGAAAGAAAAGATGTGATTGTAAATTTCAACTCCTTGAACTAAAATGAAAATTATTTCTTCTTTTTCACTATGATGTTCCCATTCTATGAACGTCAAGTCTCAACCAAAATACCTTCTAATTTTCTTCCTCACTGCAAAGGGATGTTTATTGTGTGTGTGCTTGCTCAACTCCCCCCAACACACACAGGTTCCATCACAGCCCCAACAAAAATGGTTATGTGATGGTAGCTAAAACTAGACAAGCCAAGTTGATTCCTTAAACTATCTACTGTATCTGAAAATATATAAGATCTCAGCCTGCTTCGCTATTGCCTCACCATGATAATGATTGGGGATGATGGGAATTATGGTGGCTCAGAGGAAATTGCTCCAAAGGGTTATCAATATGGCACAGAAGATCATCGGATGCCCACTCCTCACATTGGAGGAATTACACAGCTCCCGCTGTCTTAAGAAAGCTCAGAATATTGTAGGAGATATTTCTCATCCTGGACACTCTCTGTTTGTACCATTACCATCAGGCAGAAGGTATAGATCTATTATAACAAGGACAGAAAGATTCAGAAATAGTTTTTACCCAATAGCAGTAACCATGCTAAATTCTGTTAAAAATTAAGTTGACGGGTAATATTATTGTTGAATGTGTTACATATATATTGTATGGGGGATTGCGGATGGCTGCTGGTTTTTTTAAATTGTAGTTTTTATGGATTGAGTATGAATGTTGTCAGGTGAAAGAGTGTAGGGCTGTGTGTGTATGTTTGGTTTTTATGTCAGTTTTAAATGAGTGTAAGTGATTTCGGCATGTGAATGTTGGAGTATGTGTATAGATGGTTTGTTCTTAAATTGTAGATTTTACGTCTTGGATTTTTATGCTGGGTTGTGTGAATGACTGACTGGATGGCACTTTTAATCTCGTATTTATACAATGACAATAAATTGCATTCCAATTCCAATTCCAATTCCAATTCATCTATGCCCAGACACTGGCTTCTTATATAAATGTCTGAACTTGGTAGAACGGGCAGATGGTTAATATCAAAATTTGTGGAATCCTACTGACAGAGGGTTTTCTTCATATCATGCAGATAATTTCTTTAGTTGGAGATTCATAATTCGTTTTTCTTTGCTTTGCAGTCTGAATATTGAGAGAGAGAGAGATTGGAAACGTTGTTCTTTTTCTTTCTTGTACTAGGCATGATGGCTAGGGGGTGGGTTCAGGGAGTTGTAATCCAAAGAAATAATATTTACAAGATATGATTAACAGGTCTGATCTTGTTTGTCATACCCTGATTACATTTACACGGATATCTTACTTTCTTGAACTGAAGAGCTTCGTAGATGAAATCTCATAGCAAAGTAAGTTTATTTTTTTAAAAGTAACTGGCACACTCCTTCAGCAAATCACGAGGAAGCCTTCACCACTGAGACCCTTTCGTTCTTCAGCAGTGAACTCATTCCTTGTGTTTTTGTAGCCTGGGGGAAAAAAGGAATCCAAATCTTAGAGAGTTGCTAGGAATGGCCAAGCGGAGGAGATTTCATGTTACCGAAGTGTGCCATTGATGTTTGGCACAAATGCCACCTCTGGGATGCAGCTTTAGAATAGCTTTTAGAAGTTGTCATCCAGTGCAGGTTGCTTCATTGCGTCAATAGTGTTTCCTTTTCTTTCTTTTCCCATTCCTCGGGTTGTCTAGGAAATGCTTGCAAAAATAAATATAACAACTGATATAACTGGTTTTAAAAAAACCTGAACGTTTTGTACATTGGCACAAGCAAATTGCTTTAGTTAATCAGAGCTCACAATGGATTCAATGTATAATGATAATCTTGAACTACAGAACTGGAAGGGACTAGTCTAGCCCCTATAAATGAGGTATGGAATTGAACTTCTGGCTCGGCATCATCAGGCTATGCAGTCAGATACCAGAACCCCTGAGATGCTTCTGAGATGTTTCTCCCAATATATACGTTCCCAACACCCATGATAAATGACAACCCATGATACACTGACACTGTCACCCGCTCTCCTGACACCAATGCCATCACCCCACTCCAAAGCCACTTCGGAAGCTGACAGTGAAGGGGGTGGCAGTGGCGAGGGGGTGGTGGCGGTCACAGTGTGAGAAAGAAACAACACTTTTTACCATATAAGCAAACACCCCAATTCTTACTGAAAGCCTCAGCAAATGGTAATCCAGATGAAAATACTGTCAAATATAATGAGGATAAGGATGGTATGCTATGGTGGTTAAGTTGACGAGAAATCAGGCTTGAATCCCTGCTTAGCTATGGAAAGTCATTGGCAAAACACTCCTTATATACAGCATTTTAATTAATTTAAAAACCCTATATAGTAGAATCTGTAAGCCACTGACAGCCAACAATGATGTTAAAAGATAGCCCTGCAAATAGCATAAAATACACCATAAAATGGATTGTGAGGATGTACTGGCATGTCTGTGAAGATTCTCAGTCATCCAGGTGAGGTTATCTGGAAGCTGAGTCATGGCAATTGGCCTTCTTTTCTCGTGAGATCAATACGTTTCCCTATACATCCAAGTAGCTCCATTAGTCTGAGGAAAGTGCTGTGAGGCTTCCAATTTATAGTTCACCTTGGCTTTTTGCCACCGTGGTTTGAAAAGGGTCATCAGGTGGACAGTGCCCTGAATAGACATATTAGATGAACAATGCCTGGGGGTTGTGAAAGTCCCACCTATCCAACCCTTCCCAACTCATTAGCCATGACCTTCCTGGTAGAGTGCCTCTGATTTGGCATGGACTTGATGTAGATACCTTAGCTGTGGCAGTACCTTTGGTATTCTTATTTACTTATTTATTTATTTTTACAACTTATATGCCGCCCACCACCGAAAGGTCTCTGGGTGGCTTACAATAAGGAATTAAAACAGTTAAAACATCAAATATCAATAAATAATTAAAACAACAAAAACCTTATACTAAAATCATCACACTAAAATTGCCACCAAAGGACCCACAGTCTATGTTGTATCAATTAAAAAACTTCTGGAACAGGAAGGTTTTTACCTGGCGCCGAAATGTCATCAATGTTGGCGCCAGGCGGATCTCACTTGGGAGGGCATTCCATAACTTGGGGGCAGCTGCCGAGAAGGCCCTATGTCTACAAGCCATCCCTCTCACCTCCTTGAGGGATGGCTCTTTCAAGAGGGCTCCCTGGCTCAATCTTAATTGCCGGGTAGGTTCATATGGAAGGAGGCAATCCTTCAGGTATCTAGGTCCTAAGCCATTTAGGGCTTTATATGTCAAGACAAGCACTTTGAATTGGGCTCGGGCAGCAACTGGTAACCAATGTAGGCTACGTAGAATCGGTGTGATGTGATCCCTAGTGGCCCCACTGCTTACCAGCCACTCCGCACGATTCTGAACCAGTTGCAATCGCCAGACCGTCTTCAAAGGCAGCCCCACGTAGAGAGCATTGCAGTAATCAATACGGGATGTTACCAGTGCATGCGTAACTGTCATGAGGCTATGCTCGTCTAGGTAGGGGCGGAGCTGGTATATTTTCCGCAGCTGAAGTAAGGCACCCCTGGCTACCGAGTCCACCTGGGCTTCCAGAGTTAGACCGGGGTCCAGGAGCACCCCCAAGCTGCGGACCCTGTCCCTTAGGGGGAGTGCAACCCCGTCCAAGACAGGAAAATGGCCCTCTAGCCTGTCCGGCGAAGCACCCATTAACAGCAGTTCCGTCTTGTCTGGATTGAGTTTCAATTTATTAACCCTCATCCAGTCCATTATCTGGCCCAGACACGAGTTCAGCACAGAAACCGCCTCACCTGGATTGGTGGAGAATGAGAGGTAGCGCTGAGTATCGTCAGCATATTGTTGACTCCTCGGCCCAAACCTCCTGATGACCGCTCCCAGTGGTTCCATGTAAATGTTGAACAGCATGGGAGACAGTATTGAGCCCTGACCCCATGACGTAAACGCCATGGGGCAGAGCAACTGTCCCCCAGCACCACCTTCTGGACACGGTCAGCCAGGAAGGAGCGGAACCACTGCAAAACAGTGCCTCCAACTCCCAATCTGGCCAGCCTATCCAGAAGGACACCATGGTCGATGGTGTCGAAAGCCGCTGAGAGGTCCAGGAGTATCAACAGGGTTGCACTCCCCCTGTCCCTCTCCGGGCAAAGGTCATCATACAGGGCAACCAAGGCAGTCTCTGTTCCAAAACCCGGCCTGAAACCAGATTGAATGCTGATCTTATAGAAAGCTCTCTAGGGCCTTTATTTTTTAGGGGAGTATTGATTAATTGATTGGTTGACTGATTGTCTGATTGAATGATTGGATTTTTATTTCACCCATCTGGCAGCGAGGCCACTCTGGGTGGTTAACAACAATTAACCAAGACAATACAATTCTTTTAGAGTACTTTGTTCCAGTTGTAGCTTCTGCTTCATGTTGTTGCCTCACTGTTGAGTCAAGGGTGAGATGCGCAGGAAGAGTGTGTGCTTGGTACCATGAGTTAATATCTTGTACTGCTTAAATAGATTGTTCATATTGCATTTAACTCATCTAATTACTTTTGGGAAACAAGGATGTAACAAGTTAATTTTAAAATGTAACTATAAGAACAGTTGGGTTGACTTGGAACTTTAACTAACTATATTAACATATTGAAGTGGTTGTTCAATGTCTGATGCCTCTAGGGCTTTATGGAATTTCATTGTTTATGAAATCATTGTTTATGTTTACTGGCTTGACTTAAAAATCTTGTACACCCATATTCAAATTGTTTTGTTTGTTATAAGTCACCCAGAGTGGCTGCCTTGCTAGACGGGCAGTATGTAAATTAAATAAATAAATAATAAATAGAGCAATTGAAGGTATGTAGGGGTGTGTGTGTGTGTGTGTGTGTGTGTGTGTGTGTGTGTGTGTGTGTAACTTCATTGTTAGGTGTGATATTTCTTTCAGTCCTAGATTTTGGTATATGAGATATGGAAGGTTTATCTGTTCTTCCATATGTAGCCTTGACTAAGATAGCCTTCATTTGCTGGAAGTTTGAAATAAACCATACTTGTCCCATATGCTCTCCTAATTAGCTTACATAATTCCAAACTTGTGTACTAGGAGAGTGTGTGAGATGCAATATTTATAAAACTTTGCAGCTTGGATACATTAAAAAAAAGAATGCAGAATTGCAGGGAGAGGTTCACATAAATTTTAGTCTGGATTTGAATTTGCTGAGGCTTTCAATAAGAACGGGAGTGTTTGCTTATGGTACAGGGTATCATTTCTTTCTTACACTTTCTTCATAGCCTATAATTGCTATTAATGTGGAAGAGGCTTTGGAAGAGAAAACACATGAGACTGTCAGATATAAAAACATTAGAAGATAATTTGAGCATCATGTTCGGAAATAAATTGCAAAAATGTTCTGAGATGTTGAATAGTTTAGCAACTACTGTAGTGTGGTCATCAGAGAAGATCAGCCATTTTCCAAAAACTGGGTTCATTCTTGACAGGGATGTGAATCTTCAGTTATTTCTTCCTCATAGAGGAAGATTAATATTTTCTTCCCTATCTGATAGTTAAAGGAAGTTTTGTGCGCCTTTTGCATTTTTCCACTCTTTTAGGAAACATGCTAAACATGCAAACAGCGCCCACCAGCTAGAATCTTTAAAGAGAATTGTAAATTATTCTATCTATATTATTAACAATAGTGTTACCATTATTGAGCACATCCTGTAAAAACTTATTGACAAAGAATGTACTGACTCTTTTAAGCAATAACTAAACAGCAAACTGTGTGTTTTGCTTATGTAAAATGAAAAAAAATCAGTTTGTTTTTGCTAAGCTGAAAGCTAATTGAAACAGTATTTCTAATTAAATCAATTCATTCTTTATTTAAGAAAACCTCCCTAGTTATTGTGTGTTTATTGGGTTGCTAGGGGTACCTCATGAAGTATGAACTGAAGTGTTTAATGTGAATGCCAGATTTTTGGAAGATAAATGGTTTTACATGTCTCGGATGTAGAATCCAATTGGTTGAAAACTTGGCAAACGACCTAAACTATGACCTCATTCTTGGCAATTGATAATGTTAAAAAATCTATCCTATATAAAAGTGTACTATGCATCTTGTAATCTCTGTGTTGGTTTCTTTGTTTCCCCCCCCCCTTTAAAGATGAAAAAAGCGGACATATAGAAAGATGTTATTTCATAGCTGAGATCTATTTGTACGCTATTTTATCCTCATTGTGAAGAAAAGTCTAGAAATTACTGTTCCCTTCTGCGGCTGGAAGGTCTATAATTGCTTCTCTTTTCCATGCATCCTCTGTACACATAGCTGGTATGTGCTGGCAAGCTTCAGGCTGTGTCACCAACATGTTAAAACATATTTGCAATGTGTTCCGATGTGTATAAGTATGCATATGGTCACATGAAGCTCTAGTAGGTCTATAAACATGTAAATACCAATACCTGTTGCAAATTTGCCTATGAACTTGATACTGAAGTTGGCAAACTGGAGGCTTCTCACATATGTTGCAAAAGGCTGCCGTCAGACCAGTCTTGTAGTTGTCAGATCCAGAGCTTGGAAAAAATATGTGTTTATGGCTACAACTCCCAGAATTCTACATCTACCATGGCTAAGATTTTAGTGAGTTGGAGCTATAGTTCGAATCTTCATTGAGAGCAAGAAAACCACATGGTGTCAACCAGAGGAACATTTCCCGATTCCGTAGGCGGGCTCTTCTTTCTCCCGTTCTCCTCTCAAACCTGTAATGACACACTGAGAGACTCAGGATTCAGTGCTTGCTCCTCTCCTTGATGATCTAGGGCAGCCATTTTGAACCTATTTTTGGCCATGGCCATAAACACAATATTAAAGAAATATAGGCCAAATCAAGATTGCATATGTTGCATAACAAACCTTATGAGATGGTATGTGAAGAGTTGTTTCTGCCCCCTCTTCAAATGTACCAGGACCCCCACTAAGATTTGATGATCTAGGGCAGTGATGGCGAACCTTTTAGAGACCGAGTGCCCAAACTGCGATTCAGAACCCACCAATTACTCGCAAAGTGCCAATACAGCAATTTAACCTGATTACAGGTGGCTGTGAAGGGCCAATGTTGGGTGCCCACAGAAAGGGCTCCGAGTGCCAGGTTTGGCACCTGTGCCATAGGTTCGCCAACACTGATCTAGGGGGACCAGTCTACTTTTCTTCCTTTTAAATGCTTAGCACATTCTTCTGTTTAAATGGGCCTGTCTCTTATTCTTTTTACATATGCTCTGAGCAGGTGGCCCATCAATCCTGTATGCAGTGTTGTTCTGAGGGTCAGGACATGTGGTTGTTTGATTAACGCATGGCCTGGCTAATCTACAATTTAGAAATACCCATTCTCTGGAAGAACAGTTTACCCTTGAGGGAAACAGTGACACATGTACCCCAAATTTAATGAGACCGCATCTCCAGCAGATTTCTTAAGCAAATTATAGCTTGGTTTAGATATATGACACAAAAAGCTGGCTTCTGGCTTGTGGAACTGCTGGATAACTTAAGTGGTTTAGTTTCAGAGGTTGGGAGTTCAGTTTTCCATTCTCCTTCCTTGACAGGAGCTGGACTTGATGATCCATGGGTTCTCTTCCAGCTTTGTTGATCTAAGATGATGATGGTGGTGGTGGTGGTGGTGGTGGTGGTGATGATGATGATGAAAAAGTCAAAAGTATAAAAACAAAAAAGCCAATCAAAAGTATAAAAACAATGACTAGTATTACGTAGCAAATACAAGTTTTAACTAAAAAACATCTGTTAAATATCTGTAAAATACCAGACACAGTCAATCAAAATAATAAAAACACTGACTACTAGTATTATGTAATAGATACAAGATTTAACTAAATACCTAAATATCTGGTTTAAATACTGATGCAGTATGTATGCTGTTCCTAATAATGCTATTTTAATAGCTCTGATGGTGTTATTTCTGAGATTTGCAACTGCGTATAATACTGTGTGAAGTTTCTTGAATTCCCCCCAATCCCCAAAGTCCCAATAACTATGGGGGGGGGCATGAAGTGTGTTTCATCCACAAGCAGAATGTTTTGATTGCCAGGTCAATGTATTTTGTTAGTTTTGCCATTTATTTAGCTTCAACTCTTGCATCCCCCAGATTTGCAATGTTAATGATCCATTTCTTTGTTCTATTACTACTGTGCCTGGTATGTTATGTTCAAGGTGTGTATCAGTTTGGATCCAGAAATTTTTCAAAGTCTTGACTTCATCATCATCATCATCATCATCATCATCATCATCATCATCTGAACCTAAGATTCTCCTACTTCCATTTTTACACTTATACTCTTTCTTGGAGGAATATTCTTTAATTTTAAACTAAGTAGAAACCCAGATTCCAAGAAAGGTGGTTTGCTTCAACAATAGTACGAGAATAACCATCACACTAACGATACTCTCAACAAATTACAGAGTTCAGTCGTCATCTGGAGTTATGTTTAGTTTCAAAAGAAAGCAGACACTTTCAGCATATTCTACAAAGTTATATCCCCTATTTAAAATACAGTAGCAGAGTAGCTTCTAATAAAGTACTAAGATACTGTAAAGTAATGAATGCAGTTGAAAGGCATAAGGCAATATAAATATTTTTAAAAGGTGATCACCTTACGTGTGGTTGCCTAACCGAAGAGATGAAAAGAGGAAGCAAAAGAGTTTGATACTCCAGGCGACTCAGTGAAAAACTGAACCAATAGCTATTTCCATTGTCTCATTGTCATGATGAGCAACTGTGTAATTTACAGGTATGTGTGGACCTGCATTTGTAGATTTTAGCGCAGGAGAGAAAGAGAGAGAGAGAGAGAAGATTTTGAAGGTCCCCATATGGAATTCTATACATGCTTTGTGGCCCAAAGTGCAATTTAAATGTATGGTTTTGCCCCATTATCCATTACAAACTTGCATAAATCTCTTAAATCCAGCTAGTCTAGGTGAATATATGTCAGCTATGGATTTAGGCTCTGGCTTTGATTTTAAAAAAATGGCATTATTAAATTCCTATAGACGTTGTATTAAAACAACACAAGCCAGATCACTGCATGTAAATGTACCATACACCCAAGAGCCAATGAATATTTGGTATGAAACTGAAATTTCAGTCAACATTGCATTCTGTTGCCATATGTCTGAAGAAGTGGACTTGATCCACGAAAGCTTACATTAAAATATAACAGTTAGTCATTAAAGTGCCACGTGCTTTTGTCTTTTGTTTTGTTTCTTTGCATTTTCCCTGGAATTCTTGCACGGGCCAACACAGCTAAAAAGGTAAAGGTAAAGGTTCCCCCTGCACATGTGTGCTAGTCATGTCCGACTCTAGGGGCGGTGCTCATCTCCGTATTCAAGCCGGTGTTGTGCAAGTCCATGGCCATGTGGCCGGAATGGCTGAAAGGAAACACATCTACCTCTTCTGAAATGACTCACAGTACTTTTCTAGTGACACCTCATGGCTTGTGTGCAAGTAGTTATATGAAGGAAGAGCTGTTGGTTGAAGCCTTTCTTGCCCCTCTAATATTAATGTGTTCTTTTAAAACAAAATTTAGAAAATTAATATGGCAGCGTTGCGCTTTCATTTTTAATCAAACTGGCTAAATATACTTGTTTATGTGACTAAAAGAAACTTTTGTGTGTGGTTTTTCCACCACATCTGCATGAATAGTAGCATTGTAACAAGATGAGGTCACTGCAAAAGGGAAAGTGAGGTAAGAACACAGCTGAATCTACAGGCATTTCTGCCGCATGCTGCACCAGCTCATTCTTAAAGCAACAGTCCCTCTGTTCTCAAGGCCAAGTCATGGCGGGCTGTCCATACTGTGCCTGAATGCCTCTCGCAGGACCCGACATACACATGCTATTGTACTCTATGGTCTGATAGAAAGTATACTATTTCCTCAGCTTGTGTAAACTGCACTAGGGAGACCTCTTTACACTTCTAATGTAAGCAAAGCCTCATCTAGTTTATATTTTCAAGCCTGTGTCGGAGTATTAATTTAATTGGGAAGGGGGGGGGAGGGAGAATAGCACTTCAGCCATATTCTGCTGCCCATTCTTGAGCAGCATTATAATGAGAAAAATGCACCTTTAAAAAGATATATGTGCCGAAGGGCCACTGGGACGGGCTTCTGGCTCATCCAACGTGGCACCCACCCCCACCCATTTTTCCTTTGGGAAAAGAAGTGACTCAGCTTCATAACAGGCCAATAGTTTCCTGCTGGTATCGTGTTTGTCTTTGCTGGGAACTTTTATATTTATACAGGGCGGCAAAACCAGAACAGAGGAAAGCAGTGAAAAACCAAAACCAAACGGAGGAGTTAAGTCAGATTTATGAAATGTATAGATCACTTCGTATATTATGTGAACTTTAAAAGACTCACAAGGAGCTGCCAAGACCACAGAGGCCAATAGGAGCTCCTCTGCCCACTGTCATAATTATCGCTGTGAGAACTTGGAAAATCCTGCCCATGAGAAAACTCGTTTTTCAGTACATTTTTCCACAGCCTTCTCCAAACTCGAAGAAAATATCAGTAGCTGCCTTTGAAACCCAAGCTACAGATACTTTCTCCTCATCACCTAAGTCTGGCACCATGCTTTTCACTTTATAGAACAGCACTGCTGAAGCTATCTGCTTACACGGTCAGTTCAAAAGGTACCTCTCATTGGCTTAGTATTCTGTTCCAATCATTTGTTGTACTCACATTTTATCACTTTGCAGCTGCAAAGGGGCCCAATGGAAAGCAACAGTAATAACAGCAGCCCTTACTTGTTATTTTAAGTCATCTTATGTTTATCAGCTATTCTCAGATGAGAGCACTTTGTTTTTTGTACTACCAGTATGTGCAAAATTCAAGAATTTTGTGGACTTTATGTGTGAAAAATACACATTTTTATACAACCCCCCTCAAAAAAGAACCTTCCATCAAACT
The DNA here is from genome assembly GCA_023846285.1 of Phrynocephalus versicolor. Taxonomy (NCBI): domain Eukaryota; kingdom Metazoa; phylum Chordata; class Lepidosauria; order Squamata; family Agamidae; genus Phrynocephalus; species Phrynocephalus versicolor. Next base: position 50,892,532 of record JAHTLZ010003542.1, on the reverse strand, counting down.
CATTGCTTTTATTATTATTATTATTATTATTATTATTATTATTATTATTATTATT
>JAHTLZ010003542.1:50824902-50883656 GCA_023846285.1 Phrynocephalus versicolor | reverse complement strand
GTGTGTGTGTGTGTGTGTGTGTGTGTGTGTGTGTGTGTGTGTGTGTGAATGTGAATGTGAATGTGAATGGCAGGGAAATGGCTTCTCCCATCACCCCTGAGACAATGATGTTATAGTTGTTCAGTTTTGTCCCCAATGGGGTGTGCATGTTTGTGTACACATGTGTTTGCATGTTTATAAGAAAGACAGGGTTTGGCATATTATCTCCTACAGTGTGATTCCATAGATGTAAATAGATCTCATCCAGTAAAAGCACTTTTATGACATCAATCTTTTATGACTCTCTCCTCTCTATTCTGTTCCTTGAAATACTGCAACGTCAAGGGGCAAAGTATAATACAGCACTTCAACTTGTAGTGTTGTACATTCCACAAGAGGGGTGGAATGTAGGGAAATAACCCAAAATTAATGGTGATAGTACTTAAATAGAAATGGGCCCAAACCTTGGTTTGGAAGTTCATGCACACGTGGTGCAGTGCGTTACTGCCCCCTGCCTCCCTGGCCAATTACCCACTTCCCTGTCAGAGCACATTCCTCTCCTCCTCCTCTTGGGCAGTTCCACCAGTGCCCAACAGGAGCACGTGTTTGCTTGTCCTATCTCCTTGTCTGAGTGCGTGGTCAGCCAAGGAGGTTTCATCTCTTATTGGGGAGGAGGAAATTCTGCATGCCTGTTAAAAATGATCCTCCGTGTTGGATTTTTGAGTTAGTTGGTTGGTGAATTAGCACTAACAGTTCTGACCCCCCCCCCCAAAGCCTTTGCTGCCACGACTTGACATTTTCATCTGAAGAACAAACTGGGAGTGGGGATGGAGAAAGAAACAAAAATTAGAAAGGGTTAAGAGCTGAACTTATTCTTCGAGATGGCAAAAAAACAACTCAAGTCTGCAAGGAAAGTCTTGTTGAGGTTCCTCCAAATGGCTAAATGTTGACTGGGCCATTTCAGAAGAAGTACAAGCTATCACATAACTTGTATTCAGAAACATTTTATTCAGCAGTTCTATAATCACATGGTTTGAGAACCCTGCAGAAGGTACCTTAAAACACCCTCAATGACAGTAAGAATGCTGGCTAAGACTCAGAAGTATCACTGCATTTGGTGAGATTTAATCTCAAATGAACAGAGATCTGCAGCCAAGGGACTGCAGAAATAGTCACCCCTGGCATAACTACAATTTACTTAATTATTAGGGATGGGTGTGAAACAACCCACGTGAGCCCAGGAATCCTTATTGTATTGTTTATTTACGGTCATAGACCAAAAAATACATGGTAATCTGAAATGCAAGCAGCCAATCATTTCCCTTCCTGCAGGGTCGCATCAGGCTAAACTCCAACCAGGAAGAAGTCTCCTGATGGCATCTGTCATTCTCCCTGACGCTGGCCAATCAGACAGGGAGGAGGGATGATACATTTCCTTGCACATCTCCTGATTGGCCAGCACCAGGGAGAAGGTCACTTCAGAATTAATTATCTCTCAAAAATGTTTAATTGATTTGTTGGTTTTCACATCACAAACAGGTTTGTTGCTAGATATGTGCATTTTTAAAAAACTCATAAGAACTAACTCATAAGATCTAGCCTCATGGCGCAGTGGTTAAATGCCTGTTGTCGTTGTTCAGTCGTTCAGTCATGTCCGACGCGTCAGGACCCCATGGACCAGAGCTCGCCAGGCCTTCCTATCTTCCACTGCCTCCTGGAGTTTTGTCAAATCCATATTGGTTGCATCGATGACACCGTCCAACCATCTCATTCTCTGCCGTCCTCTTTTCCTTTTGCCTTCAATCTTTCCCAACATCAGGGACTTTTCCAAGGAGTCCTCTCTCCTCATGAGGTGGCCAAAGTACTGGAGCCTCAGCTTCAAAATCTGTCCTTCCATTCGGGGTTGATTTATTTCAGGATGGATAGGTTTGATTTCCTTGCAGTCCAGGGGACTCTCAAGACTCTCCTCCAGCACCACAGCTCAAAAGCATCAATTCTGCAGCGATCAGCCTTCTTTATAGTCCAGCTTTCACTTCCATACATCACTGCTGGAAAAAAAACATAGCTTTGACTATCCTGACTGCAGGTAAAACTGTGCTCACGACCTGAAGTTAGATCCCAGGTAGTAGGCTCAAGGTTCACTCAGCCTTCCATCCTCCCGTGGTTGGTAAAATGAGTACCCAGCTTGCGGGGGGGGGGCAATGTGTAGCCTGCATACTGTAATGAAACTAAACCACCCAGAGAATACTTGAAGTGGTATGGGGCGGTATATAAGCAGAACACTTTTAATGTGATTTTTTTAGATGAAAAAATATTCTGTTTAAGGTTCTTTTGCATGGTTGACAGCAAGTAAAAGGATCTGCCTACGGAAGGGTGGAATACTAATCCCACGCTAAGCCATAAATGTGCATTGAAATCTGGCTGTCTATTAGTATTTATTCCATATACTTATAAAAACCTACAAAAGGCAGTTTGTAAGGTTCATAGCTCCCTTTCCATTAGGCTGTTGAAGAGAGAGAGCAAAAGGAGAGTAGCACAGGGAGTATTTGGAATTCATATTACCTGACTATACATTCTTCTTTCTGGTCATCTTTCACATGTCATGATGGCAGGGAGAACATACTGAAATGGTTTCTGCCTTAATATTTATAGATGCACAGGGCATATTAAAATAGTGGCAAAGAAGGAATGGGATTTCAAGCATTCTGTAATGTTGCATTGAAAAAACAATCTGCCAGCCCATCTGCAGATGTATTAAATCAAGAATGATGAGAGAACGATGAGACTGCAGGAATTCGTACAGAGAGCCGAAGGAAGCCAAGGCATCAAAATAGAGAAAAGTATGATAGAATCCTTAAAAGGAGATGGATGGGCAACAGTTCTGTGGTTCAGATGAAGGGCTTGGAAATACTTGTTTTGTTTTTGTTTCTCCTACACAGTCCCTTGGCTGCTGCTGCTGCTGCTGCTGTTGCTGTTGTTGTTGTTGTTTTGAGAACAAAGCTGTGTGTTCTCCACACCCTGGCCTGTATCCCTGAACTGGTGTGTTGCCTTCAGCTGCACTAGAGGATCTTATTCCCTTGCTAGTTGTGAAGTAAAATTCAGTCACCAAGCCAGTCAGCTTCTATGCCTGGAATGATGGGGAGGACAATCATGTCCTTTGTCTCAGGAGGAAAAATACCTCAGGCTGGCCCATGTGGAAGATATTGCTGCTAGGCAATAGAGGCTGCTAAGAGACGTCTTAGGGAACTAGTTATGAGTAGCACAGTTATCTGCAATTTACTACTTTTTTTTAAATGAGCAAAGTTACCCTTAGATACAGTGGATAATAAATGCATGGCTTTAGGTATAACAAGAAACAGCAAGTTACTTTCAGAAGTTACTTTTGAATGGCATCTTGACACATTTCTATAGTGCTCTGACAGGAGTTTTTTCAGGTTTTATGGTATTCGTTTATCAATCTTAAGTGGAATGTAAGTACAGTGGTAGCTTGTATAAAGGAATTAATTTGTTCCCAATGAAAGTATGTTAATCAAATTTTCCTTTATACAAATTTCCCATAGGAATATATTGAAAACAGAGTAATCCCTAATCACTACAATTTTTATGTTGTATGGATTCACCTCAAATTTCCCCTAACTCCGGAATTTTTTATGTTGTACAGAGTTTTTGTTATACACACCATTTGTTATACAACGGTCCACTGTACTTTGTTTCTTAATTTTGCTGTCTGCATTTTTATAAATATTTCTAAGGCAACAAGAGGGAACCAGAGAATATTGCCATGGATTTTTCAGACCTTTCGTTCAGGACTACACAGCATATTAGTCAAGTAATGCATAATGCAACAAATTACTTAGACTGTTGGAGCAGTGATGACATAAGGGCACCTGGCTACAAAGACGTTTTGGGTAATGCAGTAAGTTCCTTTATCAAGTAACATACTGGGCTTGGTTTTTAAATCACAAGCTGCCCTTTGGGGAACATCTGAACCTATCCACCAGAAGCCAGCGAGATCCACACAGTAGATGTGTGCTGGGTGCTGTTCTTGCCACTCTCAAAATCCCATGTTATGGAACTTGCCATGTGACTCCAGCTGTTCTACCATTAAGATGCAGCACAGTCTGGTCAATACGCAGGGCATCCATTGAGCAAAATGCTGGCTGTGCACTATGTGTGCAAAGTGACTGACTTGGAGCAGCCATCTGCTGGTCGCAAGAGCCCTACACATGGCATACACATTTTGTGAAGTGACTCTGAGTCACACATCTGGGAAGAGTCCAGCTGTAATTTCTTTTTCTTTCTTGACTGAAAGAAGCTCCCTGTGACAGAGTTTGAGAATGTGTGCGATGGAGTCATTAACGAATCCATTTTGAAAAGTCAGTGCCCTTCAATTAGCCTGAATAGAGGGAAGCAGATGCAATTCTTATCCTCCAGAGAGGGTATTGAAAGAGATCACAAGAAATACCACATTGGGTTGATTTATATGAGTAATTATAAGCTTCACTTGCACAGAACTATTCAGTATGGTTGCAGTCAGAAAACGAAGAATTCGTAAAACTATGTTGATAAGTGGCCTCAATAATAACAGAGTCATGTATCATATGGGCTCTTAATTCATAATAAATTGGAAGAGAAATCCCTTTTAAAAAAGAATGGGCACACAGAGAACAAGGAAGATCACAAGGGAGGTAAGCAAATCACCATCCCAGGATATTTTTGTGAAAATACTGTGATCAGATTTATAACAGAAATGTTCGCTGCTGCAAAGGCTTTAAAAAAAACAACAGTCATATAATGTTTGCTGTGAGATTTGTTTAAAGACATATTTTCATATAAAACACATGTGTTTAGGTAACACTGGAAAGCTAAAACGAATAAAGTTATACACATAGCTGTGGAGAGAAATTATTGTTCCTATCCCAGCTCATAAGAAATTCGGATATTTGCTTGTGTAATCCCATTTGAAAGTCTGGAATAAAACCATTATCTGTGTCAGGAAAGATGGTATCTCTTATAAATCCTAAATGAGAACATCATGGATATGTATGTGCCAATGAAATAGGACCTTGATCATTTCTTTATTTGAGCAGCAGCAGAAAAGAAAGAAAGAAAGAAAGAAAGAAAGAAAGAAAGAAAAAACTAAATGCTGCTTCTGTCAAATGTTAGAAATATATGTCTCTAATGCTCACAAGTCAGTTGCTATGTGCTTAACCTCCCCAAAGGTTTGAGTGGGTTTTCTTAACTGACCTAAATTAAAAACAGCTGAAATATGTTTAAAGAAATAGCCACAAGCATTGCTGTTTTTGTTTGTTTCTTATATTTGTTAATCACAGATGAAATGATATTAAGTTGGAGAAAGCCTCCTTACCTTGGTGTCAAAAAGACTAAGTGAGAACATTCCACAACCAGGAAATTACCTCAGTATTGAGAAGGTCTGGGGTAGCCACATTTCGTTTGTTGTGGCAAATAGAACAAGGAGTCTTGTTGCACCTTGATGACTAACAAGTTGTCTTATGGATAAACTTTCATGTAGGCACTTTTTTTAGATGCATCGAGTATAGCTTCAGGAAGCAGACACTTGTACAAATGTGGGGAGAATTAGAGGGGAGGAGATGAATAAGAAATGAAAAGGTCCAGAACAATGATGATCAATCAGTGATCATTAGAGGTAATTGAGAGTCCTTGGTAGTTGCAGAAATCTTAGTAGTGATCATTAAGAGTACGAGTAATTTAAAGGTTACAGTTGGGTGACTAGCACATCAAAATATAAATAATCAGATTAACACATTTATGGTGAGTGGAAGTGCTTGTTTAAGCCCGTATCATAAAATAGTAGATTGACTTGGGGTGAAGTCAGGAAGGGCGGAGAGAATGGAGTTTTGAAATGACAAGGATGAAATCTTATTCTCGAAGAGAAGGATGAAATCATCCATACAATTGCCATGAAATGTACTGCAGCAGGATAATAATATGGATAAATGTATATTAATCAGCTCACCTGTACCTGTAATGAGATATAAAGGCCACATCCCTGCTTCTGTTGAAGAATAAACTATTGAGCCTCTTGATATATTCCCTTTTCTGACATTCATCTTTGGAATCTGTCTCTGAAGTTATTTTGTTCAAAGATGGTCAGCTTGATTTCAAAGCCGGAGCACCCAGGGAAATTGAGAAAGTTTCCTCAATGGTTTTTGAGTCTTACTGTTCCTGATGTCAAAATTGTGCAAGTTATTTATTTTTTTTGCATAAAGATTCACCCATTTGTATAGAATGCTGTGGGCATTATGGGCAAAAGATGAAATAGATCACAGGCAGGTGTACGAATCGCAGATAGGGAGCTGTACGAATCCAGAATGTTGTGAATAATATTATTGGGTCTTTACACTCTGTTTCAGTGCAGTCACAAATGTAGACATGGGCATGTTGCTGGCATAGGGGTCTGCTACAACATCTAGTTCCAATGTCAACATTCCTGTCAGAAGGTCTATTGTTGCCGGTGAGGTAATTTATCAAGTTAGATTCATGTTCAAGTTTAGGCTGCCAGAAGACTCATTCCTCAAGGTTAGGTTGTAGGCCATATATTAAGCACTAGGTAATTTTAGTGCATTGAGCTATAAGTTACAAGTGGTGTTCCTTTTTTTATCTGTTATAGGTTTGTTGTGCAAATGATTGTTCCTAAGTGCCAGTCTATCCCTCTTGATCTGCTTCCCCTGAAACTCTGTTGGGAAGGTACTACAGACTGTGTAATATTATGTTTAGATTCTCAAAGTGAACATCTGGTTTTGTTGGTTCCAAGCAGATCTGGTTCCATGTAGGGGAATGACTGTAATATGTTCTGGGTAGAGATGGGCATGAATCGAAAAAATGGCATTTCAGTTTTTCATTTTTCATTGAGGGGGGTCCGTTTCGGTTTGTTTTCATTTTTCGCAAATTTTTGGGAAAAAAATCATTTTCATTTATTCATTTTTCATTTTTCGTTTTTACCCGCTTTTTGCACAATTTTTAAAGTATTTCCGTGCATGGGTGTCCCCCAAAGCCCCAGACCAGAGGGAAAACACACACAAAAAATGATGCTGGCAGAGACACAGTATAGACTAGGTACGCAGGGAGGCTGCAAAGGCAGTGGCGGGCATTGCCCAAGGTGCAAGGCAGCCACAGAGTGACTCCACTGTGGGGCAGGGGAGGGTACTCACTGAGAGGTATGCACGCACACACACAGGAAGCCTGCAGGACTGAAGCTAGAGAGAAATCTGTTCTTTCTCTCCCCTAAGAGCTAGGCTGCAGCCGGCAGGAACACAGAAACACACACCTGGCTGGCTGGCCTAAAGCGAAAATAACGAGTCGCAGAGACAGCAATCCCACCCTAACTCCCACCGGGGAGTGCAAGGAGGATGGGGGCTGCCAGAGCTTTTTATGCCCTCTGTGGCTGCCAGACCTGCCCAGTCTGCAACCTGGGCATGCTATTGGTTGAAGTTGTCCAAGAATTTACATGATCCCATCACATGGCTTGCCTCCATTTTGTGGCTGGCGATATCCATTTTGTCATCCTTAAAGGGAAAAGAAAAATACATCGCGATGGGAGAAGGCAAAAACAAACGTTTTAAAGACCCCAACCCCCCCTGTAGGTATTATCAGACAGTATAAATAATTATCGCTGCGTTTTTATAGATGTCCAGGGCGTTTTTTAACATTTAAAACAGCTCATTTCATTGCGTCGCCATTAACGAAAAATGAAACGTAATGAACCTAATTTTCATAGTTCTGTTTGGTTCGTTCCAATTTCATCACAATGTTCATTATTCGTTTCATTACATAAAGTAATGAATAATGAAAAACGGAAATGAAAAAAGTTCATTTCATGCCCATCTCTAGTTCTGGGTGTATTACTTTGTGGCCATCATGACATCAGACTGAACATGTACTTGGATGATTTTGTTGCAGTTGGGGTAGCCCTACCATTAGGCAGCCACTTTTTGCAGGAGATTTTGGGTATCATGAAAGGGCAGAAAAGTGGTGTGGGAAGAGTAGCATATAGTTGGAGGCAGGTTATTAGAGAAGATGAGGCCCTGGAAATGAATATAGCCTTTCTGAAGTGCCTGCTACCCTATAACAGCATTGTTTTGTTCCTTCCCAGCTTCCATAAATATTGTTTTCCATTCTAAAAATGGATACACCTTCCTTAACCATAATGTAGGTACTGACAGTAAGAACTTTAAGCAAAAACATGGCTATAGATTTATATTGTTAGTCCTGTCATTTTGGTCCTGCCCATCACTGGAATACAACTTCCATTTTTTTTTTCAGAACTTGAATTTTTCTCCTCAGACAATTTAGTAGTACGTTCATGGACTCAATTAATAATCACTCAAGTCCCAAATATAGTCAACTACACTCTGTGTCCTATAGCCATTAAGGCGTATTCACTGAAAACCAGTATAATTCATAAAGCAGTTAATATCTCCATGCTCAGACTTGGCAGAGCCTCTGTGAGAACAGAATTCATGTAAATTGATTTCCATTTGTATTTTGTATTTGATTCTTTTAAGGACTGTTTTCTGTACCTCTTCAGCAATGTAGGGCATTTATGTTTTTAAGTGGGACCAGGCTGCCTCATGATGGCAGTGGTTGGTGGAGCCCTTCTGTCCATTAGATATATCATAATAGATATACCATATATATTTTATATACCATAGCAACCTGCATGCCCAGTACCATAGAACTTTTAATGGTGAGAACCAGTCAAATAGGAAAACATTATTTTTGGTTGAGATGTTTTCAAAGGAAATATTAAGAGTGCAGCATTCACCAAGCTAATGCAGTATCTGGATCAAAATTAATCAATTGCTGGTGATTTCTATAGTTGGAACCAACTTAAATATAAGGTTAAACATTTTTGATGTTAATATGAAAAAAGCACCCTCATAAATATTAACTGTTTTGATAATTGGTTGGAAAAGCATAAGAAAATATCAAATTTCCTAAACATTTTATCATATTCTCTCCTTCTCCTCCACCTCCCAACTGCCCTTTTTCCGCACAAGATTTGTTTCCCTTTTGCATGTAGAATGCAGAAAGAGGACACTTTTTAAAAATTATGTTGTTAGGATCCCACCCCAAAAGCATAGAAACCACACCTGTTTTGCATATCATTCAACATCTAAGGTCCTCCTACAGTGAGGTTCTCCACATCAAAGGCATGTAGCAAAAGCATCCATGGATAAATCCTGGTCAGATCAGGAAGAATGTGAATACTCAGCTTCTGTTTTCTTTCAGGTCTAGTTGCAGAAACTGCCATAACATATGCCCTACAGTCACACCCATATAGCCCTCCATATAAATAAATAAATAAATAAATAAATAAATAAATAGACTAATCGAATTAATAAACAGATTGCTCTCCCTGCTGCCAACTTGAATAACATCAAAATATGTGATGAATTATACCTCAGGGCTTTAACCACAGGAGTGAAAATGACCAGAAAAAGGATTAGCTACATCAATGTCCCTTCACCTGAAATGCCTCCTCTCCTTCTTTTCTTTGGCTTGACCTTTCCCCTCCCTCCTTGTCTCCTACCTCTTCTTCATTATCGCTTTCTTCCAAGGAAAGGTAGCCCTATGAGAAAACTTAATTGGCCATTCTGGTAATAGGCTAATAAACTTCTACACTGTGTTAAGATCCTCTTCTGTGGGAAGAGGAGATTGCTTGTTCCACCAGCGAGGTGCCTTCAAATCCGCGGCTGCCACAGCTTAAGAACACAAGATGCTTGTTAAAAACGAATGGGTGTGTGTGATGTGGTTTCCCTGCTTAATTCTGCAGTGTCTGCTTTCTCTCGTTGCAGCCCACGCTTAATGCCAAACAGCTTCAGGGCTGATCCAGACAGCTTTTCTCCCGCAGTCCCACCTCCATACACACATCCAATGTGAACTGATCTGTATTTCTTCATGGCAGTGATTCCACACACACACACACACGCACACACACACACACACAAAATTTGAGCCCTCCAGGGAAAAGCTGATGCTAATTTTTCTAGCATTCAGCGTGAGACTATGAGATTTTTCCCTGATCCAAGAGCTAACCTGTAGTAACATATCATACCTGTTTCAAGTACAAGGTGGTTTTCCATGCTGATTTAACTCAGATTGGCTCCCGGTACTCCCAAATGTAGTTCCCGCTATTTTATTTTGTCATCTGGGATCACTGTTCTTCATTCATGATCTGTAGGCTGCTGTTTGTGTTTTTCCGTAGCTATAATACCTTCATTTGGGTGTGTGTATTGTTTCTCAGAAATGAATTACTAGGAGATCTGGATCCTTCGAGGGTCTTAAGAACTGGACCCTTAGGGATGGGCAGTTCTTTTCTAGCAGGCTGCATATGTGAACTCTGACTACTATATCTGAACATGTTGTCTTTTCTGGGGTCATTGGTCTTCATTCATGATCACTAGGCTGCTGTTTGTGTGTTTCCATAAGTAATTCCTGAAGCATGATTGCATGTTTCCATCGCTACAGTTCCTTGCAGCATGCTTTAAACCAAGAGCTTGAGCTGCTCGTCGCTTTGGCTGGTATGGTTGAGTTTCACCATTACTTTAAAATTTGTACTGGAGTTCTGCAAGAGCGTTAAATTCATGTTTCGAAAAAAATGTTGTGTGTACAGTTTCATGTGATTTTAGGAGCATCTCAGTGGACATCATGACAACTTAATGTAAGATCGGATAAACGAGAAACTGAGAAATAAAAATGATTTATTGATCTCTAAGAAAAATGTACTGTAGTTCTTTATCTTTAATGCTCTTCTGTGCTTGAAAAAAACTTTTTGGAGCTGGTTGAAATATTTGCAAAGTGGCATTTTCAGCAGAGATGTTAATATGGATTTCTGGAACATTTATCTTCCCCTTGAAATGACTACCCATTTTCTATTCAGAAGTAGTATGTTGCATTCATCCATTGGTTTTCTTTCATAAATAATGTTATACTTGTCACGAATAGCTGTTAAAATATTGCTTAAAACAATCATGAAATAGACAAAAGTCACAAAAGGGCAACAAATCAACAATAATATGTAAGAGCAGATAAAACATGAAAATAAAAGTCATAAAGCAAATGCCAGCCTAAATAAGAAAACATCCCCATGTAGCATGATGCTGGCAAAGTAGGTACAAACCTGACCTCTCTTCCCAGCACCTTACATCAAAAAGAACTCTAAAATATTGCTGTTAAAAAGCTTCAGTTCTGTAGCTGGATTGAGATAAATTATATTTTTTATGAATCTGCAGGGAGTCCCCATTTATACAAATCAGTTTCATGTGGACCGCCTTTAAAGAATTTGCTGAAGAACAGACTAAGATTTCTTCCTGTGCTCTTGAAAAGCACATCAATCTGGGTATTCATTAATTTTGTTGTTCTTGACACACTCATATCCAGCCTAAAAACCTTTGAAATTTCCTAGCAGTATTAAAATCCTGGACCAAGTACAAAACCAGCACCATAATCAAAGCAATCATATAAAAATCAACGAATGTCAATGACTTCATCAGACAATACTGGGAGTGTTAAATTTTATCTGCCTCAACTTTGTTGGATTACACCAACTCACACCCGCATGTTCTCCCTGTCTTTCTTTTGTACTGAGTTGCAGGACTCCATTATATTACTTTTACCTCCCGCGTAGCCCTTGCTCCAATTCCGTATTAAACATTGTCCAACCCACCATCCAACCCACTTTATCCAGCCTACCATCTGCTACATGCAGTTAAAAAGAGGGTGCCACTGGGGGTGTTTTCTTTTTCAGCTGCTTTGCCATGAGGAGAAACCCAGCCAAGAAGGTTTAAACATCCCCTAACCAGGTGCAGGTCAGACCAAAGAAGACTTACTTGTGAGGAATAATAAAATTACTTTTTGCTGCATGCTGCACACTTAACACAGCTTGCAAATTAACCTCACATCTGTCATTGCTCTTGTAATCATGTAATGTCATTTCCTTATTTAGCCAAAATGCACAATTTTACACAAAAAGGTTTTACACAAAAATTCCATCTTTGTGTAAGAGGAACATATCTCCTGTCTAGTGGGGAGACATTTTTTGAAAAATGTCTCAGGGAACCCCTAAGTTTCCCAAAGGAGTAAGTTTAGGGCACCAAAATTCAATCCCAAGCAAGTTCTTGAATGTTACATTTCAACAGTGGATTTGGCTCAAAGCAAAAGAGTGTGAATAAAAATCCCAGTGTTTTTTAACTTAAAACTCTTACTGATGGAAACCAAGATATACAACAGTAACCAACTCCCAGTTCAACCTTTGAAGTACAGTGGTACCTTGTATAAAGGAATTAATTCGTTCCAAATGAAATTATGTTAAGCATTTTTTCCTTTATACAAATTCCAATAGGAATGCATTGAAAATGGAGTAATCCCATTTTTATGTTGTATGGATTCGCCCCATAGACAATTATGTTAAGCAAATTTCCCCTATCTCTGGAATTTTTTATGTTGTACAGATTTTATGTTATACAAGTTGTTTGTTATACAAGGGTCCACTGGTAAAGAGAAAACACAAAAACAGGGAAACTGTGCAGAATGGTGTCATGCTATGTGGACATGGCAACCTGTTTTGGAACAAGACTGAGGAGTCCTGGAGGGCCATATTTGTGTTTCAGTGGTTCAGTGGCTACAGATTCCAGTATGCTTGTGGATAGTAGAGTGAAAACAGGATTGGGGGGGAGGGGGGAGAAAAATGGAATGGGGCATCTAAAAGAAAAAAATAAGTAGCAGGCAGCAACAGCAAACCAGAGAATTGTTGGAAGTCCAATGTGTAATAATGTTAACTAGGAACAATATTGCTTTTGTATTTTGTGGACTACTATTCATTTAATTTAATTCCCCACCTTTCTTCCAGCTTGCAAATGGCTTAAAAATAAATAGCTACAAAGGAAATAAGTTATAATGTACTGAATGTGTATCATATTACAACATAGTGAATAAAAACATTTTAACACAAATGTGAAAATGCCTCATAGAAAACCTAAAGATGAAATTGCACCATCCCACATGACACCCCTTTTGTAAAGTGGTCCGTTCAGCTGCCAATAGCGCTTTTGAAAGAAACAAGTCTTGGCCTGCTGACAGAGATACAACAGGGAAGTAACGGGCCCAGACTCCCTTGCCACAGAATTCAGGGAGCAGCAACCAAAAAGACCCTTTTTTTTTTTTTGCATCTTTACCAGATATGCTTGTAAAGGTAGCAGCACCAAGAAAAGGGACTCCCTTAGATGTGTTGAAATGCAGGCAAGCTTCGGTGGCAGTTGGCCAGAAAGCCTGTATCCAAGCTAGATAGGGCTGTACAACCAGCACTTTGAACTGTGCCTGTAAATGGATCAGTAAGCCACTGCTGCTGTCATTAACAAGGAATTTTTGTTCTCCCGGTAACTGGCTCTAATCAGCAGTCTGTTTGCTGCATTTTGGATCCACTGAAGCTTCTGAACACTTTCCAAAGGCAGACCCATGAACCACATTACAGGGGCCCTGGAGTAGAAACAGACTTTTCATGGAACAGAACCCACTGGTTCTCTAGTGTTGTTGTTTTTTCAGAGTGTAGATGCACGGCGCAGCCTCCAGGTAATCCTAGGTTGCCAACCTGAGTTGTCAGGGGATCTTTCACCCAGTCTTAAAAATGCATATAAAACAAGTCATCATTATTATGACACTTGAGGGGTTGCGGAAACAGATATAAAGCCAAATGTTTACATGGGAACATATGGAAAAATATATATAGTACTATAATTTCAAGCGAGGCTTTACATTCCTTTAAGGCTGCCGAAAATGGATCATCAAGTGAGTGATGGGGTGTTTTTGTCAAAGACTTCTCATTGAAGCAGAGGTGCAGCAGCATTGTCATGAATGATGTGGCTGAGCCGGCTTCTCTCATAACCAGTTTGTATCAATGCCCAGCTGATAATTAAGACAAATGTAAAGACAGGGTGGAGCTCTGCTGTTGCTCTTGCTGTATTGGGACAAGATGAGCTAGATAGCTGGTTCCTTACCAAAATTCAGATCTAGGGCAGCCGGCCCACCCTCCCACTGGGAGAAGTGAACAAGGAGTTGGCAAAGCACACAGAGCAGAAACGGCTCCTAGTGACCCAAAGCAGCTGCAGGTCAAACTCTTCACTGCCATTCCTCATTGACTGTGTCCACTAAAGAGATGTGGTGGAAGGGTCTACAGAAGTCAAGCGGAATAAGATGGTGATGCCTCCACTGAACCGTCCAAGTCACATCTTTTGTTGCAGTGTGTTTTTATGAGGATGTGGAACGGGAGGTGCCTTAAGACACATTCGGATCTTGCTCAGCTCGGACACTTTGGGAGAAGCAGCAGGAGGGGGGCTGAGGGACACAGCTCGAGAAATATGCCATTTATAATGGCAAATAGTGCAGTTCACCATCAAAGTAAGATCAAGTTAGACAAACAGTGTGTGGGCACATTTGCAGAGTAATAGTCACCATTTATAAAACTCCTGGCAAATAGTCGTTTGTGGGAGTTGAATGTTTGCTCTGGGTAAATACTCTTAATATAACATGTTACTGGCCTCTTCCCAAAATAATGGTTATTGCCCAACCCACTTCATTCAGCACATTCAATTTGAAAAAAGAATGCCTTATTTGAAAAGCCTTACATTGGTATATTTTCCTGTATATTTTCCTTGGTGTATTTCATCAGCAACCACCTTATGCACCAGGACAAAATATGCATTTATATATTTAAAAAGAAATAGTGTTACAGTATCTGGAAGTTGAGTCATGGCAACTAGACTTCTTTTCTTATGAGATCAAAATGTTTCGCTACTCATCCCAGCAGCTTCGCCAGTCTGACTGATGAAGCTGCTGGGATGAGTAGTGAAACATTTTGATTCCACAAGAAAAGAAGTCCAGTTGCCGTGACTCAACTTCCAGATAACCTCACCTGAATGACTGAGAATCTTCACAGACAAGAATCTTCACAGACAAGAAATAATGTTGTTTAAGAGATGTAACTTTTTGTGTCCAGCAGAAACACCATCAGCAAACCTGGATGCATTTTTGGTTTTTTTTAAATGGAGGTAAGGATGAGTAAAACTTTCTTGATAACCTTCTTTATTTTGCTTTTTGAATTGCTGTGATGTTCCCCCACCCCACCCCTTCAAACTGTACATTTAGGACAGATTGCCTAATTTGCCATCATACAAGATAGTAGGTGGTCAAGGTAAAAGCATCCTATTTTGTGTTTATTTATTTTTTTATGTTTGTTTTGTCGCAGCAAGTGGGCTGTCGACTCAGAGAGTTTATTCAGGACAGCATCATGAGCAGGCAAACTCAGCACATATTTTTTCTGAACAGAAGTATTTTTCTGAATACCCACTAGCTGTTATAATATTCCAGATTTCAATTAGTTAACGTACCTATCGGGACCATGAAGTCATTTATTAAAATGTCGGGTTCTCTGATCCGCTCTGTTTTCTCCTGCCTTCATCTGCATGTGTGTGTGTGTTGTTTTTTTCAATTACTTTTTTTCTGAACGAGAGGAGCGCATGCCACATTCTTGAATGAGACAAATGTTGTGCATTTCATCACTTTGACAAACCTGGCCGGAAAATTATGGGGATTGCAAGCCAACACATCTGGAGGGCATCAGGTTGGGAAAGGCTAAACCCATTCATTACGATCTGTTATCTACCCAACTTGTCGATCTTGTCCAAATGATCTGTTCCAAGCAGTTAAAGCAGAGGAAAATTGATAATGGTCTACATTTTTTTGTTAGTAAGAGTAAAATAGAAGTAGCTATAGTCTGTGGAAAAGACTTACTTGCCATCAAGTTGATTTCCACCCTACAGTGACTCTAATAATTTTTTCAAGGTATGTGAGATATTTATACTTAGCCTTTAAATCAAATGCTTTTATAAAATGTATACAGGAAAAAGGGGGTATCTGGAATCAACTGGCTGCATGAACTGAAAGAAAACAACACTGGATTCCTGAATGGTGCAGTGGGTTGGATTTAATGGCCTTATAGGACCCTTCCAACTCAATCATTCTGTTATTCTGTGAACATTATATCTGTAGATCATTGTCTCTAAAGGCATTATTTAGGTATGTGCCCATGACAATTTGGGCTTCATTCAGCAATGGTAGTCTCTCTGTAGCTAGAGCAGCGGTACTCAATCTTGGGTCCCCAGATGTTCTTGAACTACAACTCCATTAAAAAAAGTCCTGGCTAGCACAGCTACTGGTGAAGCCTTCTGGGAATTTTATTTCAAGAACCTTTGGGGACCAAAGGATGGGAATCTGTGGCTTAGTGGAAAAACATGTTTACCTCTATAGGGGTGTATGGGAATATATGGGGTTCTCCCAGTAAAATCAAAGCTGTGCTCAAGGAGGTTTTCCTGTATTACTCATGGCAAGGCTGGGGTCTGTAAGCTAAAGTGGACATGAGGACTTGAATTTATACCCCATGATCTACGTATCTGTCTATTGGGAAGCACTTCAGTCTTCTGTCCGTTGTTCTTCCTCAAATCCTTCATGTGAACAAAGGTGCGGCTTAAAAGGAAGGTACTTCCAAATGCTATGTCTTATGTGCCCCCAGAGGCATCTGGTGGGGTCAATGTGAGATACAGGAAGCTGGAATGAATGGGCCTTTGGCCTGATCCAGTAGGACTCTTCTTCTGTTCTAATTAATATTTTAGTCCTATGGAAAATGCTAACAGAATTTATTTTATGCTTATTAAATGTGATTCTTAGTCACAACTAGAATAGACCCATTGAATCCGAATAAACAGAAGTCCCATTTGTGGGTCTACTCCATTTAGAACTAACAATTGGATTTAATGCTATATCTTATTAGGTTCCATGTTATAGACTGTGAAACTGGAAAAAGGTACCGCTTTGTCTACTGCCCACTCTGTGACATCATTAAATAAAGAGCTACCCCAGATATTTGAAGAAAGCAGGATGGATGATTTGTGCTTTCTCCCTCATCATGCTTCCCAGCTTTGTCCAAGGGGACCTACGTACATCAACAAACACAGGCAGCCTTGAGAAATGGAGTAGAAAATGCCAGGGTTCTAAAAATTTATTTACAGAAGCACTTCAAATTACCTAATGCTTTTTCATGGTCTGCATGAGAGGTAATTAAACATAAATGCAATGAACAATTCAACATACAGTTTGAAACATTGGGATTTGATGTAACCACATCCTGCTACTTTTGAAAAAGAAATATATGGCAATGCTTTGCATTTTGAGACTTCAGTATAAACAGAGAAGCCAAAAATAGAAAGAAGGGGAGAGCGTGTAACAGAAAGCATAATTTTATCAGGATTTTTTTTTTAATAATCTCTGTGAGGGGAAGGTTCTGAGGTGTGTGTTTTAATTTCTATTTGTTTTCTAATTGTGCCCAGCATGATTAACTGAAGCAAAAGTTCATGAAAACCTCCCTTTCCACATAGGATTCTTTGAACTGAAGCATAGGGGCACATCAAAGGTTAATTGTTTTGGGGGCTGGGGCGGGGGGGGTTTCAACAGAAAAAGATGTTTCAGTGACATAGTACAGTTTTATAAAAACACCCAAATATGTTGATGCTGTTTGGTTGCTATTTTTATTGAATTTGTGCTGCTGTCACCTTTCGGTTGTCTTTGAAAGACTTTAGGCAATTTTGCATGACTTCCTGTGCATTAATGGATTGGCCAGTTTTTCAAGAAAAAAAATTAGTTTGCTAGTAATTATCTGCCGATCCTGCTATCGATGTGGCGATTTGTCCCTGACTCCTGAGTTTCTGGAATATGTGTACCTCTCCTCTTGGCTAATAGCCAGAAGTATGGCAAGAAATAGAGCAAGTCATTCGTAAAGCAGTCGAATGACTGCTTCGTTTCATTTCCTTCAGTTATCCAAAGAAGTTAAAAGGTTGCAGTAAGTGATAGTAATTTTGTGAATATGATAATTTTGTTTCCTAAAATCATGCCTGTAAATAAACTATGATGCACTGGATGTATGTTGGGTATGAAAATGATGGTTCCTTTCTGCTGTTGTTATGTGCTATCTAGTCAATTTTATTTATATTGAATTAGGGCAACCTTAATTGGGATTTTGAGGTAGGCAAAATATTAGAGGGACAGTTACCCACTCTCAGTGAATTTCACAGCCAAGCAGGGATTTGAACCCAGATTTTAGGAGCACTGGTGTGACACTTAATCCACTACATTGCATTGGCTTTTAGTTTTCCCTTTAGTAGGGTCAGACCTAGCTCAGAATCTCAAAGTCAGATAATATGGGTCCTTCTTCCCAAGGAATAGACTCACATTTGCCTGAAAACCAGAGGAACTGTCCAGTCAAAATTAAGTAGAGTGGTACCTCGGCTTAAGAATGCCTCATTTAAAGAAAAACTTGGTTTAAGAAAATAAATTCTTGGAAACGAAGATGCCTTGGTTTAAGAAAAAATTTCAGTGGAGTGCCCTGGTGTGCCTTTTTTCTGACCTCCAGAATGGATTAATTTGTTTTTCAATGCATTCCTATGGGAAACCGCATTTTGGTTGAAGAATTTTTCACAATACAAAATGGCCTGGAGAATGAATTAATTACTTAAACCGAGGTACCACTGTACTTCAAAGTCCCAGCAGGGGACAGTGACAGAAGTTTATATATGTGTGTGTGTATAGTTAACTTCTGTCATATATGGTGGAATGGGTGAGGTGTAGGTTTTAAAGAAAATAATAAACTTAATGGGATTAGAAATTGTTTTGGATTGCGCCTCATATTTCTTTTCTAGTAACAAAATTGACAACAACTGGCACAAATTGAGCAGCATGTACAGACTGTCACAGCTGGTGTACTTATTTTCGATTCTTTTTTTCCTTTTGTTGCAGAGGTTGAAGGCAGCGTTGACTCATCATCCTGCAGGCATGTCAAACGGAAACATGAACACCATGGGTCATATGATGGAAATGATGAGCTCCCGACAGGACCAGACAGCCCACCATCATATGCACTCACATCCACATCAGCACCAGACGCTTCCACCTCATCACCCCTACCCTCACCAGCATCAACATCCAGCCCACCATTCTCATCCTCAAGCGCATCACCAGCAGAACCACCCACACCACCACTCTCACTCACACTTGCATGCACACCCAGCGCATCATCAGACCTCGCCACATCCTCCACTGCACACAGGCGGGCAAGCACAGGTAGAGTTTTCTCAGTGTTGCTTATGTGAGAATGCAGATGTACAAGGACATTATCTCCTTGGCTTTTGTTGTTTCGTGACATCTCAAAAAGTAACATGTTTCATTTCTCATAAGCTTTCATGGACTAAAGCCTCTTCATCAGATGCAAAGGTTCCTAACTGAAAAAGGGGGTGTTGATTTTTAAAAATAAATAAATAAATATTGTTTGTTTCAATATTGTAACCCACCTTGAGTTCTCTTGAAGAGAAAGACAAGGTGTAAATATTTTTAAGATGCCAAATCATTCGGTTACCCTCTTGGAAAGTGCCTTTTATGTGGATTCTAATTCTGTCAAATCCTTCATGGATTGTTGCCATCACTTCATTTAGTACCATTAGGGAAAATGCTTTGTGGGCATTATGCAGGATGAGACCTTTCCCCACAGTCTGTAAAGTGGCTCAAATGGTGGGCGATTTGCTTGGTAGGTTGTGTTTTGCAGTGTGTGTGGGAACATGCCTTCAACCACATTGTTGGTCATGTAAACAGATTTGTATCTTATTTTCAAGTTTAAAGGCATGCATATATGTCAGAGTTAGAGAAGACTAAGAACGTTTTTACACGACCCCTAAAATCCGAGGCATAGGGCTCCCAGATGCGGAGCTTAAAATTGTTTTCCCACCAGCTGTGCATTTTTTAAAAAATTAAGTACGACCACGCCCACCTAAGCGCGTCCCAGCACATTTTAAAAGTACCTGGTCTCCGGAGGTAAAGATGTTTCTGATGCAGATTGTAAAGCAGTGAGTGCTGGGCTCTCCTGCCTTCTGTTTGGGTTTTTTGCCCCCTGCCCCTTTAAGAGACTGGAATGCTTCCGGGGCTGCTCCCGACTGGCAGATGGAGGTGAGCCTGCATTCTTTTCTCCCTTTTTTATCCCTCCCCTCACTCAGACAGGAGCAAGGGAGTGCGGAGGGGTGGGAACACAGCAAGAGGAGCAAACTCCCAAGATCTCTGGTCCGAATTTAAGTTTGCCACCGGGTTTTAGAGGTCGTGTAAAAGCGCCCTAAGGAGTCAATACACACTGAGAGTGTTTGGCACTATTTGGAGTCTACAAGACATCTGTCCAGTTTCCCACCATCAAGCAGAAACTTCAAGCATGGGATTCTTTGTTCTCCAAAATTACATACCAAGTAATCTGCACTAACACAGAGGTGTGCATTTTGGCAACCTATGCACAACCATATTTAACTGATGGGGAAAATGCATGAAAATGCAACTTTAAGGGAAATGCCCTAGAAACTGCCTACATTAGAAAAATAACATATTCAAATGCATACAGATTTCTGTCCAAATCCAATAAAAATGAAAACAGAAGGATTTTCACATTTATGCTCAGGATGACTCCATGCTTTTTTGCAACAGAAATCATGATTGGAATTGAACGTGGTTTTCCCACTGGGTATTCACTGGTAGTGCAAATGGCAAGAGTGTCTGCTTCACATGTTGTAGAGCTGCTCAAGTGTATGGCTGCGAAATTTCACAAAACACGTCGTCTTCCACAGATGTTTCAGAGCAGAATTTGACCAGGCCTTTGGTTTGTTTTTATATACCATAGCAACCTGCATGCCCAGTACCATAAAACTTTTAATGGTGGGAACCAGTCAAATAGGAAAACATTATTTTTGGTTGAGATGTTTTCAACGGAAATATTAAGAGTGCAGCATTCACCAAGCTAATGCAGTATCTGGATCAAAATTAATCAATTGCTGGTGATTTCTATACTTGGAACCATGCGGATCTGTCTTGCTCTGTTAGTGATGTGGAAGAAAATCCCAAATGTATTTCTTTCCATATTTTCCATTTATTTCAAATCAGTTCTGATGTATGGCAAACCTTTTCAGGGTTCTCCAAGTAGACAATACTCAGAAGTGATTTTCCAGTCCCTTGTTCTTGGGGTGCCCTGGAACTATGAAGTTTGCTCAAGGCCACACAAGTTGGTTTTACTTGCAGGAGGTACAGTGGAGGATCGAACTCCCAAAGTCTACCTAGACCAGTGGTGGCGAACCTTTGGCACTCCAGATGTTTTGGACCACAACTCCCACAGCCCTTTGTCATTGGCAATACAGGCTTGGAATTCTGGGAGTTGTGGTCCAAAACATCTGGAGTGCCAAAGGTTCACCACCACTGACCTAGACCATTAATCTATCCAGCCAGCAATCAAAAATCAGAGACAGACCAATATTCATTAAACCAGAATGTATAATAAAAGATGCTGACTTTTGTCAAGGCCTTCCTACAACATGAAAGTAAGCCCATCGGTTTTAGTAGAATTGTTCTAATTTTATCTGGCATTTAAAAGAGATGTCTATTCAAACACAGTGTATAGGCCTGCTCAGAAGATAAATGGAAATTTTAAAGATCTATAGGTCAGGTAGTTCCCTGGACAACAGAACAGACTGGGTTCCTCATGGGAACACGAAAGCAATGACACTTTTTGAAGAGGGCAAGGGGCTGGGATAAAAGATGGTTGGAGTGAGTAATAAACATAAGGTTATTACTTTCCAGGCCCATCTATAATTCCCCTCAGTACTGGCCTCTTTGGGGGTCAGACTGCTTCAGCAGACACATTAATCTTGTGATACACTTTACTAATTATTAACCAACTCTTTTTATTGAACCAAATCCTTAAGTTTCAAGGTTCACGTCAAAACCAAAGCATGATCTGAATTGCTAAGAGCCATGTCCAGTTTTTTTTTTGCCACAGTTCTGATTATTTTATGCCGTGCCCTTGTATTAAATTTCAAACTTTTCAACAACCATGCAAAGGCTAATGAATTATCAGTTCCTAAAACGAATGACTAAACATGTAGCACTACATTATAAAGAACAGAAGGAATATACTGGATCAGGGATCAAAGCAAAACCCACTTAATTTTGTACTCTCTCTTTTTTTGGCTGACAAATGTTCTGCTTTGTTGGCAGCACTAATTCAGCTATTAAACACGGGTGTTTTTTTTAAATATTGAAAAATCTTTTAGGTGAATTTCCAGTCAGAACTTTGATTCAACAAGGTTATTTTATGATACATTGCATCCATTATTTATTATCACACACTTCTTAACGTTAGTCTTGCAAGCAAATGGACGATGCTACATGTTACGCCACCTGTTGTGATTTTTCATTTTACCCAATATATATTGTATATTAATTGATCCACTAGCAACATCTGCACAATCAAAACACATTAGCCTGTTTCAAATAGGGCAGGGGCACCACATGTCTTTATTCTGGTCCAATGCTAGATGAGGCCATTTTGCATTCTGGAAGTTGTAGTTCAAAAATATCTTGGCACCCAAGGTTGGGAACCCCTAATCTAAAATGTAATGCATACAAAAGTCATTTGCATAATAGATCCAGTATGTATTGACTCCAGCTGGTTTAGGCATACTCAGAAACAATATCTTGTCATTAGGAGGATGGACCTCAGGCTGTGAGAACAGCCAGTTGAAAAGTTCTACTCTTCCCTGTGTATAATAAACAACACTTGCTCTTTATGCCCAAATTCGAGGAACACTTTTTTCTGCTCAATATGTAATTCATGAACAAACCAGGATTTCAAGTTTAAGGGTTTTTTAATTATTATTTATCCTGTGCTTTCAGTAGCCACAATGAAGCCTGTAATATAGTAAAATATTGTGCTCTGTTGCTTTAAATGTGTTTTAGTATTGGTCTTGTTTTAATATAATAGTACTTGTTTAATACTTTTAAAAGATTCACATTCTTGCTGATTTTAGGTTTTTAATGATTTTTAAAACAATATGTGTTGCCTTGGATTCTTTTTAAGGAGAAATGCAGGATAAAAATATTTTAAATAAATAATAAAATAAAATATACTAGAACGTCTTCACATTAAACATCAGTGATGCCGATATATGCATCTCATATTCCCATTCATCTTTACCCCAAGATTGAAAACTGTTGCAAAATGGCTGCAAATTATTTCTTCATGTAGGCATGTAATAGACTTCAGACTTCATGTTTCCTGAAATGATTTGACCAGCTAACAATCCGATTTGACTTGGGGCTTCATTACTCCAAAATAAATAAATAAATAAATAAATAAATAAATAAATCAGATGATCATATCCAGTTGTTTTCCATTTCAGCACTTTGAAGGAACTGGCCTGCTTTACTTAAGAGGAACTTCATTAGATGCCTCTAGCTTTCTAATTAACATCTCTCTGACAGCCACCACATTTTTAAAGCATAGCATTCCTACTCCATTCATTTAAGGCAAAGCAACCTACCCAATGGGGTTGGTTGTTCTGTATGTACAAGAGAAAGCTAACCTGCAAAGCGAAACTTAAAGACAGGATTTATAGCTTAAATAAAAAAGGAGAGAGCAGAAGGCGGGCTGAAAAGATGCTGATGACCAGAAATGTAAACAACAACCCTTTGATGACTCATCAGGTGTTGCCTGTGGCCTTTGAAGCTAGACTGACAGTTTAAAAGAGACCTTTGAAGCCTAAACATTTTGTGTGTTGCTGTGGAGTCAGCAGATATATAGCTCCTATAGAGAGAAGGCATCTGGCATTACTCAACATAACTTTCTCAAGCCAATATGGGGGTGATAGGTGTTGAGGGCCAATTCATACAACTCTGAAAAGAAGTGAGAAAAAGGTGGGATCAAGCGTACTTGGGTTGAAGTTGAACATTCATCAAATTAGACATGTGGTGGTTGTTTATTCAGGTCCTGACATCAGTATGCAAGCAGTCTACACTTGGTCACCCATGTTCACAAGCTAGTGTTGCTATACTTGCCAACATTCAGCTTTACTGTTTGCCACTAGTTGGAAACTAATGAGCTTTTGAAAGCAACAGGCAGTTGTGAGCCAATAAGCAGTGGAAAGCTTTTGTGGTGTCCTAGTAAAAGGTTGCTTCAAGGTGCACCCATAGTGTTGGTATTTCCAGTGTTTGGAGCTGTCTCATATTAAACACAGATAATGGCATCATAGTTTCCATTTATTTCCCATATGGAAGCCCACATTCCAATTAATTACAGACAACGCCTATGCTGTTTTCACCTGATTTTTGTGTATGTTTATAGTATAGAGAATTACAGGGATGATGTTAGGAAGACAAACGCTGTAAAGCAGCTGATGTTAGCAAGAGGCACTAAAAGTAATTAAAAAACATTCTTCAGGTATGTGCATAGGAAAAGACAGAGCAAAATGGCTCAGCTGCTCAGTGTGGGATAGAAAAATGATAACAGATGACAAAGAGAAGGCAGAAGTGTTTGATTCCTACTTCTGCTTGGTCTTTCCCTAAAGATAGTCTTTGACTTTCCAAGCAAATATAACACGCAAACAGAAGGGACATGAATGCAGCTTGAGGTTGATAGACAAATAATCAATGAACATCTTTAGTGCTTTGAAAGAGTTCAAATCCCCAGGGCTGGATGAACAGCATCCAAGAATATTGAAGGAACTTCCTGAAGAGAGACCAGAACCACAGTCTATTATTTTCTTGAAATCATTGTGACATGTCAAATGATTGGAGAAGGGCTAATGTCCCTATCTTCAAAATCCCATGGAAATTTCTGGAGCAGATCATAAAGTGACCATTCTGCAAGTGTCTTAAAAACAATGCGGTAAAAATTAGAAGCCTACAAATCCTGTCAGACTAATCTTATTTCATTTTTTGATCTGGTAACCTCCCTGGTCAATAGTGGGAAAGATAGAGATCATATATCTTGACTTCAGCAAAGTCTTTGGCAAAAGTGCCCCTTGATATTCTGATTAGCAAGTTAACTAGGTGAGCACTGGATAGCACAAGTGTCAGATGGATACACAGTTAGTTACAGAATAGTACTCTGAGAGTACTATCAGTGGCTCCTTCTCAAACTGGGAAGAGATAACAAGTGGAACATTACAAGGCTAAGTCCTGGGCCAAGTGCTCTTCAATATTTTTATTAATGAAGGAATTTAGGTAATGCTTATCAAATTTGCAAATAACATAAAACTTTATGTAATAGCTTATACCATGGAATATAGAAACAAATTTCCAAAATATCTTGATAAGCTTGTAATAGAAGCCTATAGATAGAATGAAATTTAATAGAGACACATGCAAACTTCTATGCTTGGGGGGGAGGACACCAAATGCACAGTTACAAAATAGGGGACACTTGACTACAAGTGAGAAGGGTTTTTGGAATGGTTGTAGATCACAAGCTGAATATGAGCCAACAGTGTGATGTTGTTGCAAAGAAGGCAAATGCTATTTTAGGTTCCATTAAGAAAAGTATAGTCTCCAAATCCTATGAAATACTACCCCCCTCTTTTAGGCAGTTAAGCCTCATTTAATGAGTCCAGTTTTGGTCACTGCACTTTAAGAAGGATGCCAGCAAGCTAGAATACATTCTGAGGAGGGGAACAAGATATGATCACAAAGTCATCCCAGAATGTAGGACATGTAATAATGGTCTCAAGTTAAAAGAAGACAGACTTTGGCTGAAGATCAGGAAAATCTTCTTAAATATTAGAGCAGTGTGACAACAGAACTAATGACTAGAGATGGGCACGAATCAAAAAAATGGCATTTCGTTTGTCGTTTGTCGTTTGGAGGGTCCGTTTCGGTTCGTTTCCGTTTTTCGTGAATTTTTGCAAAAATTCATTTTCATTTTCGTTCGTTTTGTTACCATTTCATTACCATTGATTTCAATTTTTTGTGATTCTTTTTAGGATTTTAAGCAATTCACTCATATTGCAGTAATGGAAACGAAACGCATGACAAAATTTCCGGTGTTTCTGTTCGTTTCGTTTCATTTTAGAGACAAAATTCATTTGTTGTTTCATTATGTAACGAAATGAAAAAACGGAAACGGAAACAAAAAATTGTTCATTTCGTGCCCATCTCTACTAATGACCTTAGGAGGATGTGAGTGCTTCAACACTGGAGGCATTCAAGAGAAAATTGGACAACCATTTGTCAGATATACGATAGTTTGATTTGGATTTCCTGCAATGAGCAGGGGTGCAACTAGTTGGCCTTATACAGTAGTTCCATTCCAACTCAAGGATTATATAATTCTGTGTTAGCAGATTTTTGGAAAATTGCTTGCTTGTGAGAATTTAGTTTACCAACATGATTCAGAGAAGTTCTAGGTTTCTATATCCCTATATCCTATTGATTGTTCTCAAATTTGAATGTTCTCTTAGTTTACATCATATTTAAGTAACCACCAAATTGAGTGCTTTCATTTTTAATGTGTATAAACTCAGTATTTCCCTAAGATGAGGGAAGGGGGAGAAAGAGTATAAGGGAATCCTTAATTATCTCTATTATATTTTCAGCTTTTAAAATTGTGTCAGTCTTATATTTATTTCTTGCTCATGTATCCAGGCCAAAGCAAATTAATGGGTTGTTCCCTCAGAATAACTGTCCATACAAACAAGACCGTTGTTTCGGGCAAAGATAGAAATGCATTTTAAAATTATGAATTATGAACACAATTATGAGCACAATTAATGTTTGCAAGCCTCCTTCTGCTTTGTCATTAATACTGATCACTGGAGTGATATAGATAGTTCACACTTTAATTGAGTACTGTTTTTACTACCACTAAGAAGATAGCGGAGGGGGGGGGAGAACTTTCCATTCCCTTTGCTCTAGCAGCAAAATGGCCATTCAAAAACAATCTGCTGGTCTACACAAACTGCTAGTCAAAGAGTAATTTAAGGGCATGTGGTAAATTATTTGGATTTCTGCCATTGACATTATTCCAAGAACAGTCTGGTTATATTTTAATTTTTAGTTGCAGGACATTTTCTCTCAGTATCCCACTCTCAACTACATCTTGTAACTACATCCAGTGTACATCCTTCACCAGTTAATTCATTAAAATAAGTGAGGGTGTTTCTGTTTTTGGTTTTTTGCCTCTTTAGGTATCAACAGCAGCCCAACAAATGCAGCCCACGCAAACAATACAGCCTCCTCAGCCCACTGGGGGTCGCCGAAGGAGAGTGGTGGACGAAGACCCAGATGAGAGGCGGCGGAAATTTCTGGAACGAAACCGAGCAGCTGCCACACGCTGCCGGCAGAAGAGGAAGGTCTGGGTGATGTCACTGGAAAAGAAAGCAGAAGAACTCACCCAAACAAACATGCAGCTTCAGGTGTGATGAACTGTCTACCTGCTTAGGACACAGAGGCTCTGTTTGCATGCAGATCTTTGCAGCCCCACCATGATCTTCTTGACTTTAACTGATGCTCCTGCACATTGGAGCACTGGGACAAACACAGAGAACCAGCATGTGTTAAAATATGCCAAATTATTATTTATGACTGACATCTACTTTGGGAAACATTGTCAGAGAACATAAGTAAAACTAGTCATGTTGGCCACGAAATACATTCCCAGAGCTTGACACATTTTGAAGTTCAATTCCCAGTCCAAAGAAGGAACTTGTCCAAGCTTTGCACATTCTGAAACCCATAAGTGAACCAGAAATACACATGAAAGTATGCATGTTTCGAAGTCACGTCTCTTTTTCGGGCAAGGTGTCACATAGCAGGGGACAAAGGAAAAAATAGTAGCATGGAGCCATAGGTTGGGAGGTTGATACCCCACTGGGAAAAGAGACAGCCTATGTGGCCATTAGTACAATAAATAATGTGTAGATATCTGGAAGCCTGGCTGTAACAGCAAAGGGTTTCCCCTGCTTCATTAATGTCTCTCTATGGTAGTGGTTATACAATATTCAATTATATGAAACGGCGTAAAACCTTAGATTTATGAATGTGGAATATTGTGCTTCTGTACTCACAACTCAGGAAATGCCCTGATATTGCTGCACAATATCGCCCTGATTGAAGCCAGAAGGAAAAAGAATGCCAAAGTTTACATAGCAAAGGGCAGCCCAAATGTTGACAACTATGTCAGAAGTCAAGATGGTTTACAAGATACCCTCTTGTGCTTACAACCATTTCTTCTAAGAATTTTAACTGTTTATTGGTTCTAGGCAATAGATACATAGAGAACCTACAGAAAACAGCTCTGACAATTGATTTGTGTTTGAATGAGAAGTGGTTTACTGATTTAAAAAAAGAGTGCGTTTTTGGGAGTTCCCCCTGCTTGGCATCTCTTTGTGAATGGGTTGAATTCCCAGCTGTTAGTTTGCAAGATATCAGTAGAACTTACTGGAAGAAACAAAATGGCTGGAAAGAGGCAGAAGTAGGAAGAGGAAACAACCTTACATGAGATGTTGTTGGCTTGCAAGATCTAAGAAGACCTATCAGTAATAGGACATTTTGAGGTCATTAACTCTTACAGTCACCACGCGTCAGAAATCACTTGGTAGTACAGAACATATTTGGAGGTTGTTGTTGTTTTAATTACCAATCAAATATATAGTGACTAGAGATGGGCACGACTCAGCGAAATTTTTGTTTTCGTTTTCATTTTTTCGTTTCGTTTCGCAATGAAAACGAAAACGAAAAATTTTGCCGTGTTTTTCATTTTCGTTATGGCAGACACATTGCATTGAAAAGAATGCTAACGAAACGAAAAAAATTCATTTTTGTTTTGTTTTTTATTTCATTTCATAAAGAAAACAAAAACGAAAAATGCACAAAAATCCCCAAAAAATGAAAACGAACCAAAACAGACCCCTAAACGACAAACGAAAAACGAAAAAATTATTTTTTTGAGTCGTGCCCATCTCTAATAGTGACAAGATGAGTGGAATGGAGACTCTGACAGGATATAGGCACCCAAGCCCTGCTAGTATCAGGTAAGATGATCCCTAAGCCACAAAGCAAATTACAGTAATTTCAAGTTTAAATTAGTGAGCTTTAGAATATTTGTTCCATATTCTTTTTTAAATATATATTTTAAATATTTTAAATATTTATTATTTTAAAAGAATTAATATTTTTAGTGTCTCCATTTTTAGTATACAAAATCTCCTCACAAGTGTGATTCTAAAAAAAAAGTAAAGTGTTAGCTAAGGGTTACCTAATTGGTGCTTAATGAAAACCTGTGTTTTCAATCTGTTTCTATGGCCTTTCTCTCAAAATATCTCCCTACAAATATATTTAATATTTCATTCCATGAAGCTCTTGCTGGCTTTCCCATACCACACATACTGTTTTTCCCTTTTGAAAGTCTTTTTGTTTGTTTTGTTTTGTTTTTTCTTGTTTCGTGAATCAATATTTCATCCCCATGCATCCTGGAGCCTTCCAAATAAAAGAATACCTGGTGGGTGGGGCCAATCATTCTTGTTCAGGAGAAGGAACATTGGTGTTTATTATAAGTGAACTGTTTTAAATCTGAGAAAATATATTTTTGAATAGGGAGTCCCCTATTTCTGGGAAGATACAGCTTCACTTTTTAAAAATCATAACACAAAACCCCATTGCCTAAACGTTCACACTTTTGGCACAGTGCAAGAGCAGACTATCTGCTATACATGTGCCAAATTTGACGCTGACCTGAAGTCAAGTTTAAAAGTTACAAGTACAAGTGACAAAGTTTTGCTCATGTCTTACAAACTAAAGCTGTGGATTTCTTTGTTGAGTGAACACATTTATAAAGAAGCCTAGTTTAGAAGTTACAATTTTTTATGCAGTAATAATTCTACAATTTAATCAGTACATATCAATGTGCTATTGACCTTTAGGTAAAGAAGAATTAAAAGTCTATAGATTTCCCTTTATTACAGGATTCCTTAAACTTCCTGGCTAATGAAGATTAATATCATAGGCAAAGATTGGAAATCCTTAGTTTAATTTTAAATAAAACAGAACAAAAACAGTGAACCAGAGAAATTGGCCATCCAATTTATTCAAGACAAATAGGCATGAGAAAACCAAATATGGCAAACCAGCATAACAAAAAACTTCAAATATCTATATATCTATCTCTCTATGTATTGATCGTTTCTACCAGTGATTTTTTTTTCCTGTTGGCCATCTGGTATGATATCACATGACGGATGAATTAAAGTTCAGCTGTAAATCTGTATTTAATTCTGCACTAAATATATGCATGTGCAAGCAGAGGACAGGCAGGCCTGATTCACAACAGTTTTTTGTGAAGGAATGGATGGATCTAATCTGTGATGTATAGCAAACTGAAATTAGTTTTTGAGATTATAAGGACGATATTAGTCAAAGTAGTCATTTCTGTTAGCAATCGTTCCATGTCTTAGTTCTCTCATTGATTAATTCTGTCTGACTTTATTAACCTAGCCCATTCTGATGAAGAAATATATTTTCAGGCACACTAATGCATCCACTTTTTAAAAGCATGGGCATAGCTCTTAAATTTTTGCTAACTGAGCAGAAGGTCCTCTTCTTTGTATGGAAGTATCTCCTATTCATTGGCTGAAAAGTTAGGATCAGAGCCATGTGGTTTTCTTTTTAATTAAAAATCTTTTGCAATATTCTACCTTGGTTCCTCAGAATATCTGTCTCACTCTTGAGCCATTTGGAAAATACTGTATAAAATATGCATAGTATTAATACAACTGATAGGGGGATATACTGCCCAAGGAGGAAGAGGAGGAGACCATATATATAATACCACGTTGCTAGTGAACTGCATTTGCATTCCCAGTGAGAGACACACGAGGAACTTTCTACTGGGATTTTCTCAGATGCCACACTAACTTGTACAGCTTAGGTATACAGTAACCCCCCACCGATCGCGGGGGTTAGGAACCCACACCACCTGCAATGCAAGAAAATCTGTGATATGCAGAAGCGAGTGGGGGGGCATCTTACCTCCCACCGCTGCCCGCCCGCGCAGCCTGAGGCTTCTCAGGGGAGCCTGGTTGAGCGGCGCGGAGCAACCCGATCGCTCTGCGCCACCCCTCCTGGCTGCTCTGAGCCTTCCTGGGGGAGCCTGGTTGAGCGGCGTGGAGCGACCCGATCGCTCTGTGCCGCCCCTCACGGATGCCCCAAGGCTTCTTGGGGTTGCGTGGGAGAGTGGCACGGAATGACCCGTTTGCCCCCCTGCGCTGCCACGAAGCTTCGCGGGGGTGCGGGGGAGGGTGGCGCGAAGCAACCCAATCACCTCGCACTGCCCTCCCACGTACCCCCGAGGCTTCTCAGGGGTGCGGGGGTGGCAGGAGCGACCCGGCCACCCCCACCCCACCCCCCATGGTGCAGGTACTGTGATCCCGCGATGTAGCGGGGCTGCGGTACCTGAACCACAAAATGGTGGGGGGGGGTCACTGTACCTTAGGCGTTCACTCAGGAAGGGGACGTCAAAATGTGTTTGCTCCTCCTGACTCTTTTGTTCCATGTATTCTACACACAACAGTTTATATTCTGCACACAACACTCTTCTCCCTCTCACAAAATACCAGAACTAGGGGACATACACTCAAATTGAGGTCTGGGAGAGTAAGAACAGACAAAATATTTTTTCACCCTGTCTGTGGAACTCCCTGTCATAGGATGTGGTGATGGCATCTGGCCTGGATGCCTTCAAAAGGGGATTGGACAGATCCCTGGAGGAAAAGTCCATCACAAGTTACAAACCATTATGGAGATGTGTAATCTCCAGGCTTAAAACCGGGGTACTGCAAGAACGAGATACAGGGGAGTGGAATCAGGAGACAGGTATCTAGTCTCATGCGCTCCCAGACGCATCTGGTGGGGCCACTCTGAGATACAGGAAGCTGGACTAGATGGGCCCTTGGCCTGATCCAGCATGGCTCTTCTTATGTTCTTATGTTAATACTGTACTGTGAATTTTAAAAAGAGAATGAAACAAATATGACCGTAGTTCATCGCAGCTGTTGCCTACTGATTCTGCAGCAATCGGTTGGTTCTGATGCTCAGCTCCTGAAAGGGTGTCCTGAAGAAGGTTCCACTAAGCCACTTCTAAGTTCTTGATACATAGAAAATGAGGCTTCCCATGAGCTGGAATTGACTTGACGGCAGGCAGCTATTATTTTAAGTTCCATGCCTGTGCTTTTGTTGTTCATGAAACAGCAGGTCATATAATTACGTTTTTTAATTCAGTTACCAAGTAAATATTTTCCTTCAAAATATTTGTGGAGGTTTGCTTGGTGGAAATTGGAAATTATCCTAATGGCACTAATCCAGCTGATCGTCTCAGCTAGAGTTGGCCCGTTGAATCAGTGGGATTGACGTAGGAAGCCACTCGCCTTTGAGGAACGGATTCAGTGTCTTCACTCTTGTTAGGTCTAGCTGTTAGATTCAGTCTATTAAGCTGCATAAAAAGGAGAGGAGTAAAAATGCTGCCTTGAAAGTTTATGTCAGAACATGGATTTGTCCCATTATGAAAACAATGAACTACTTTAAGAATCAAACCTGATGCAATTTGCTACAATGGGGAATATGTAAACTAACACTGTAAAAGGGCAATGTTTTATTAAAATAAAATTATCTGTTTTCTTCTAGAATGAAGTATCCATGTTGAAAAACGAAGTCGCACAGCTAAAACAGTTGTTGCTAACGCATAAAGACTGCCCAATAACAGCAATGCAGAAAGAATCGCAAGGATACCTAAGTAAGTAGGTAACATATTTATATACTCTGCCTTTCCTTTCTTTACCTGACCTCTCAGTCAATGCAAACATACTTGAGACAGACATTGAATTAATGTTTCTTTGTTTGTTGATATGTATATTATTTATATTATTTATTTATATGAAGACTTTCATATAAATGCACCCAAGGCATCCCACAACAGATAAAACAACAGATTTAAAAATAGTATAAATGTCATAATAATCAAGCTTTAAAACAATTTTAAAACATTTACAAATCTGTATTTTAAAAACCAGCACACCTAAGACTACTTACTGCTTAAAATCCTGCCTGATGACAAAAGACAGAAGGAAGCCAACCTAACATCTCAAGGCGGCACATCCCAAAGCCAATGAGAAGTTCCCCTCTAATAATAGATAGTACACAGTACACACCTGTAATAAAGGATAAGTGACCAGCTCTTTAGCATGACAGTTCAATTTACCAGACATAGACCAGCCATTGACTTGCAAGATGGTTAGTAGAGACATCTCAATGAGTTTGATATTTTCACTGGCATCTAGTAGTGCAATCTAATTTCAAAAAAGAGTGCCAGCTGTATGAAGTTTGGAATCCACAGACTCTATTGACAGAAGTTCCCTTGTGCCAGTAGAATTCCTTACTGATGGCCAACCTCAATCATCTGCCAGCAGAAGGAGGTGCCAGTACCAATGGAGCACTAGCTAAGATGATCTGGCAAAAGAGCCAGTAAAGGGGCAGAGAAGGGAGAGGTAAGAAAGCCTCTGAATTGCACCAGATCTAAACTTCCTCCATGTTTGGGTCAGACATTAATGACTTGTTCTCAGGACCAAATTCTCAACATTTATTTCAGATACATCTTAAAAATTATTAATGTCAACTTGAATGATTAACGTCTCCTCACATAACAGGGTGAGGAATGAATTATAATCCTGAGGTTAATAAGAAAGTCCACTTGTCCATACCTGGAATCTGGGTTCTAATCCACTATTATTATGTATCAAACAGTTTGGAAATTATGTATCAAACCAGTTTTCTGGTCCCTGCTTCCTAGATCTCCCAGGGTTTGGGGTCTTCTATCTCTCCATCCCAGATGGACTCCACCATCTGGATCTCTCCTGTTTCTCATTTGCTATCCTGGCTCATTCTCCCATATCCTTCTTCTTTCCCCAATAAGATAGTTTCAGGGTCACTTCATGTCTGCTTCATTCTGCTTCTTCCCTTGGCACCCTATGTCATACCCATTTGTTGGTCCAGAGAGTCTCCAACCTCATTTACTCGCACCCTGGGGGAAGTATCTTATGTCTTTTTTCTATGTCTACTTGTCTGGCTTCCATCACACTTCTCCTTGACCCTTCCTCCTTAAATATCCCTTTGTCCTCCCCACCCTTTATTCCCACTTTTTCTAACTGTCCTGTTGCTATCTTTACTGATTCTTCTGCTTTGTCTTTTGCTATCCAGTTTTTCCTTTCACCAGCAGGGGTTTTGACCCTCCTTTCTACCCTAGCCTTCCCAATTTGAAAGTTGGAGGGCTTCTCCCTTTTTTCCCCATTGGCACAGCAATTGGTCAGGCAGGATGTCCGTGGCAATGGAACGACCTGCAAACCTTCTCACACTCCAGTGTGAAGTTGTTCTGCCATTCTGCTAGTACAAATATGGGCTAAGATGAGACTGATCCCAGGGGAATTTCCAGCATCTCTAGGCAAGGTAGCAGCGTACAATGGGTGGTGGGCACAGTTCAGCACAGCTCCAACTGGCCTAGTGACAACAGTTCAGCTAGTCTTCAGTCATGGTTAGTCTGGATTTGTGCAATATTATGGTCCCAAAAGGCTACCCCAGGGATCAAAAGATGTAAAAGCCAAGTGGTCCTACCCATCCACCCCATCAGTCCCTGGGAAAATCTCTGCATCACTTACCTCCCTGGTGCAAGAGCTGTGATGTTGTCATTGACTTGGTTCTCATTTGCATTGGAAACTGGTGCCTGGCTGTACTAGTTCTGGTGCCTATCAGTGACTCACTGTACATTTTAAAAGCAACAACTGCCACATAGAAAATTAGTTCAGCCAATTCTCCTGATGTCTTATTATTGATGTAGAGTAGAGGGATTCCCCACCACCACTGCTGCCACCGCCCAGGAATCCAAAGTGGAACAGCACAGATACTAGGTGTATTCTTTCAGTTGCATACCTAAAAACCTTCAGTGGGAATGGGGTAGGCATGTATTTGCAAACTTATATTTCACTACTTAAGTCTGGGGGCTTGACTGGATCTGTGTTCCAAACAACGATGCCTTTTTAGCTTGTAGACTTGGTGCTTTATTATAAGTGACATGCTCTTCGGTTATAGTTTAAAAGATCATTGAATAAAATTGGTTGCTCAATTTCCGCCGCAGAAAAGCAAGTGGCTGGGGTGGCTGGAGGATTCTGAGTGCACCTTACAATCATGGTGGGGACCAAAGAGGATCCCTATGTGTGACAAAATCAGTGCTTTCAGATCTCCATGCATTTCTACAGTGGTAGAGGAATCCGAAACTAGCACTGTATTTCTCTCCCAGCTTAACATCACTCACTGATCCCTGTTGCAGTGCCTGAAAAGGAGTTATATCAAGCGAGACTACCGAAACAATGCCTTCATGATTTTGCTGGCATAGTTCTGACTTCACAGTACTTGCAACCCAAAGAGAAGATGATACGATAATAACTGCAGATGCTGATTTTTATTGCTTAAGGTGAGGTGCAGCAACCTTAATTTGAAGGGCTAGGCACAGACATATAGTAACCTGGAGGCATCCCTAAGGCTCTTTTCCCATGTCTTATATTTTATAGTCGAGTATATTGTTCTGATGTAATATTGGGATTCAAGATTGCCTGTTGTTAGATATCATATGTTAATTTATAGTTTGTTGCCTGGTTAACTGTAATGTGCTCTTCCAGAACTTGGAAAGGTTACTTTTTCAAAGCAACCCCCCCCCCCCCCGGAGATTTGGGAAACTGTCTTCCAAACCAGGAACTCACCCAAGAAATCTGGGTCTTTTGAGAAGGAATACAGGAGGCGGTCTTTTCTAACTACAGATAGACACAAGACTTTGTTTGTTCTCCTTCCAGGTCCGGAGAGTAGCCCTCCTGCCAGTCCTGCCCCAGCCTGTTCCCAGCAGCAAGTCATCCAGCACAACACCATCACAACTTCCTCAACCGTCAGCGATGTTGTAGGAAGCTCCACCCTCAACCAGCTTGCAAGTCACCGAACAGATATGAATCCAATCCTTTAAAATATATCTGTCAGGAACTGCCATGGAAAAACAAAAAGTGATAGAACATCAGATTTCTTTTCTGTCCAAGACAGTCTCTCTCTTTCTCTCTCTCTCTCTTTTTCTTTAAAAAACAAGGTATCTCATTTCTAAAGGATTCTCTCCACCTGCCCATGGCAAAGACTATGAGCTCCATTTTTATAGTTACTAAAATGTCTTTTATATTTAGTAATAATAAAGGGAGTTATGCAACGACTGTGCTGTCAGCTTGGGAGATACTTTGGCATTTTCTCCAGTTTCCTGGTACCAGCTACTTGCTTGCTTGTTTTAACCAAATAGTTCCTGTAGACAGCCATGCTCTTCCACAGAAACAGATAAGAGCTGTCACGATGATGTTCATGGTATATTCAGCATCCACCCATAGTCCACTAGAAACAATTGGGCTATAAATCTGCGCAGAAAAGGAGATTGACAATGTAAGGATGACATTTGTTTTGCAAAAGAAGAAGAAGAAGTGGGCTACCATACATGCATCAACTTTTGTATGTTTAAAAAAATGTTTTAGGAATGCACCCATGTTCTGCACAGCTAATGTGTGAAGAAGAAGAAGAAGAAGAAGAAGAAAGATAATGGTAGCAGAATACCCTGTTGGTCTGGATGGCCCCTTCATTTGAGCTCTTCGTCTGTAGTTCTGCATTTGTAAAATTACATTCGGAATTGAGTACATTGTGACATGGGGTTCAAGTTATTGAGAATGCTGGGTTTCTCCTTCCTATGTCCCCCCCCCACCCTTGTTTTGGTATATGTAGATTTCCTTATGCATCTTATTTTCAGAGAAATTTTATAAAACATGCAGGCCCTCAATGTACAATATACTGCAGGGGGGGGGGGTAAAGAACTGTGGGTAGCCGTCTGTCACTCTGATATTCTTTTTTTACTAGCCTTTCACATATCTGCCTTTTTCTTTTCTTTTCTTTTCTTTTACCTAGCCACCATGGTGCCCTTGTCCACATGGGGCATAACTACAAAATATGCAACTTGTAAAATGGCATGAATTTTCAGCTCTCTTGTCTTTTACATATCATTAGTCCTTTTCTCTACTCTCTTTGCCATTTCCCTCTGCAAAAAAAGAGTGAAAAGAAGTATGTCCTTCCCCTCAAAAATATCTTTATTGTCCCTCACACTTCCTCTCCCTGGCTGCTTGCCCAATTTCTCTGGATTTTTGAGGAACGCTAGCATTAAAGAATAGCCTTCAGACCTAAGAGCTGTTTGCCCTGAAACAGCTGGCTTGGTCACTGTTTTCAAACAGCACTTATTCGCAGCTGTGCTGGCTTTGGCTTTTTCCACAAACAGCATCTCAACATGAATAATCTGTGTGATCCTGATTTAGTGTTTTTAATGAATAGTAGTTGACAGCAGCTAACCACAGGTGAAGCTTCTTCTAATCAGCAGTGCTAGGCAGAAGGAGGCTTGTAAGATATCTTTTGGAAGAAGGAAAAAACTAGCACTGAAGAACGGAAGTTATCATTATGTCAGGAGCACAGTTCCATTGCCAGTAAGAAAAGAGGGAAGCATAAACCCCAATTAAAGGTTTGGGAGCAGAATAAGGCCAGGGTACTCCATATGTATTCAGTTACTTGGTGATTAACAGCAGTAATGTCTGCTGGTTTTGCGTCCCTGTTCTGAGATGCCTCAGAACAAGGATATAAAACCATCAGAACCACCTCAAAGGCATCTAGTAAGATGTTAGATGAGGCCGGCCTCCATTTTGTGCTATCAACACTTGTATTAATGTTTTTTTTAGATATGTGTTTAAACTAGGATCAGATCTGTGTTTAAACCAGGATCAAACTTCAAATCCAGGTTTATAGTCAAACCATCAAATCAGAGTTCCCTGAATCCAGACATTACGAGATGTGGCCAGCTGAAAAATCAAAAGCAAATGTGTTTCATTTTGTTCTGTTGTGTGCAAAAAGAGAAAAAGGTGAAAGGGAAACACAATATTTAGGCTACTCTGGACAAAGACATGTAACAGGAGATGGTGATTTCACTTCAAGTATTAACCTGGCCACAGAAAATGAATCCAACATTTTGATTCAACATGATCCTGTTTAATATTGTGTTAAAAACCCACATAGTTTTTCAATGCACAACAGAACAACATTCATTTTAATGTGAAGTTAAGGGAAAGGATTTAGAGGTGTTACTTTATTTTCTAATAGATTGACTCTGTTGCTGAACTCACTTTGATTTTTGGAAAAACTAAACTGTCACCTTCTAATTTTCCATGAGACAGTATCAAAATCCAATTCTCCTTTGCTTCAGTGAGAATTCAACCGTTTTTAAATGGCAATATAGCAATAATAGCTAAACTGTTTTTCTTAATAAATGTTCTCTGAAGCTGATTGATATTTTCAATTTTAAAACTCCTATTAATATTTGACCTGATAGGTTATCCTACATAAAGTATCCATCTATCGCCTCCATATTATTATTATAGCAGGACCAATACTTTTGGAAGGGTAGGATCTTTCTCATTTCTGGAATGAGAGGGAAATGTATAATCTGGGATAATGGAGATAGGGTCATGGAAACCAACAGAATAACTTGATAGTGGCTAACTTAATTCCCGCTGTTTTCAATGGGATTGCAACATTTTCCTTTGCTTATTGAACTGAAGTAAGTCCAAATCTTGGAAGATAGTTACAAGATTACTGGAATCCTGCAAAAAACATGGTTGGAAGGTTTTGAGAGTGGTGGCCCCAGAAAAAGTAACCAGTTGTGAGAAAGTCCCATAATTGGCCTTATTCTCAAGTAAGTTTCTACAGGATTGCAGGCAGACAGAAATGAATCAGATTTACAAATCTGCTTAGCAGAATATTTTAAGTGGGGGATCTGGGCCCTTTCTAAGGCCAAGAGTTGTTCTGGTTACTGGAGCTGTCAGAGCTGTTCGGGTGTCAGTCTACCACTGCCAATGCTTTCCTCAGATGTAAAACCAAAACAAGGCCATTAGGGAAGTCACCTCAAAACTAAATTCTCTTCATTCCAATGAAGGCTTCCATGACCAGAACCTCTACAACTCCAGCCTGGACCTCGTGCAATCAACTTATTCAGCTCTGAAACTAATGAAGGATTTGTTTAAAAACTAAAAAAAAAAAAAAAGATATTTTCGTGATCTTCAGGCAAACTTTATCCCAGGTCTCAACTTGGTAATTGCTAGAACTTGGAAAAAATGCATTAAAATGTAACATGTAGCTTCCAATGAGTTATTTTTTGGCAGTGACTGCCAAATGCTGACAAACCACCCGCCCCTGCCCCAGTACCATAATAAAGCATAGATGTTCATCTAGAACAGGGGTTCCCCATCTGTCATCACACACACACAAAAAACCTCACCTCTTTTTCAATTGTTTTTGTTAAACCAGACTTTTTGAAACATAAATCCAGGCTTCATAGGACACAGCACAGCCACTCCAAAGGTCTGCTAGGCAGCATTCCCGAAGAATTAAGGTTGTAATTTTCAAAGAGCTATATAGAACTAAAATGCCTGAGGTGATAGCTTTATAGAGCACTGTGTAAATCATGCTCATAGTTGTTTTGGGAAAGTTCCCAGAACACAATCAGGATTTAAAAAAAAAAAAGAAGAAGTTGCACAAGCCATGAGTAACCTGTATTTTGGTTTGAAGAAAGATATTAGATGGGGAACAGGGGTCAGTTTTGGAGAGGTGTCATTTGCACCTCCCACCCAATGTATTACAAAAAATATTCCATCAATGAGAGCACTTATCTAGAAATGTAAACATGTCACCAAGCATTGTTAACATGTTGTCTGTTTATAATCCAAGTCACCTATGTGGAACAAAAAAGAACGACTTGGGTTCTGAATTGCGTAATAAGTAATATATTGGAATTGGAATTGTGAGGTAGTGTTCTAAGTGCAAGTTATTCCAGATCTCAACATCACTTTTCCGTTTCCCCACTTTGAATATTTCTCTTAGACTGCAAGGCTATAGATATTTTTCATTTATGGCCAGAATCCTGTCAGTAGTAAGCTGTAATAAACCAGAAATCTTACGGGGAATGTGCACAATTATGCTAGCTCTCTATTGCATTGCCAGGTTGCAGACTTAGGTATGCATCTTTTGGTGCCTGACAGATGGACAACAAGATGCAAAAATCTCTTCTGTGATTGTCTTTGGGCACTCAGTGTTTCACAGTGCATTTTTGACTAAACATTTAGTTGCTAAATAGTCTAGGAACAGCAAAGATGCAAATAGGTGCTCTACAACTATGTGTGATTTAAAAGCAACAAAGATAACACTGGAGCTGAAAGAAAGAATGGAGAATCCCTGGCCATCTCTATGTTGACATCGAGTTTCCATTACCTCTAATCATTGGCCATAATGTTTAAGGCTGATGAAGGTTGGGGTGACCAACCCTGATCTAAGCTACCCTGATCTAAGCCAATTCATTCTATGTCAGCAAACAGAAAGAATGCAAGTAACTTCCTTACCTTCCTATTACATTGATTCCCCCCCCCCCCCCAAATCATCCAGGAAATGGTACTTCACATCTCATGATATTCTGATGGTGACAGAAATGCATGAAGAAGCCATACTAAGTGCTAGGTGATGACTGCTAATTACAGCTCACAATACTCAGGTGTGTTGAAATACAAATGCAGTTAGCAGCATTTCTGTCTTACTTGATCCTCGTGCTTGTAAAATATTATTGCATGTAAAGTAGGCAATAACTCTTAGCTTCCAGGCTTCAGATCATTACTTATAAGGTGAATTCCCCCCTCCCCCATTCACAATCCTGCTTGAGATTCTCACAAGGAACAGCAAAAAGAAAGGGTCATTTTTGGACCATAACACTTCTGCATGTTGACAAGTGTTGTCTGCCATTATGGGAGGCAGATTAATTTACAGGCCTTTCCCTGCTATCTGCAAGTTTGGGGTTTAAGAACTGCTTAAATACAGTGGTCAGTTCCAGCACCTGGACCGCTTTCAAATTATTGGGACTCATCCACCCCCATTTGACCAATAATTAAGAAGGTGCAAATTGAATCGGAATCACCTTGGCTGATTTGTGGACCGTGGTGCTGGTGGTGATTTTTGAGGGAGAAAAAGCAGAGCTGAAAAAGAACGCCCTGCTGATTGCAATACATTTCCAAAAGGGCTGCATTGCAATACACAAAGTCTTTGTTGTTTGTTTGTGTGTGTGTGTGTGTGTGTGTGTGTGTTGGAAAGCCATATTGCTTTAATGCAACCTAGAAAAACAAGTAGCGTAGGTCCTATTTCGTTGTGAGAGTAGTGAGCTGCACGCTCGTTTGCAC
Organism: Phrynocephalus versicolor; assembly: GCA_023846285.1. Classification (NCBI taxonomy): domain Eukaryota; kingdom Metazoa; phylum Chordata; class Lepidosauria; order Squamata; family Agamidae; genus Phrynocephalus; species Phrynocephalus versicolor. The sequence continues at coordinate 50,842,371 of JAHTLZ010003542.1, read as the reverse complement.
CGTTTTAATAAAAGCATGCTACTCATTGCTGCCTTTGAATAGCTGAAAGTGAATGGTGGTATTAACATTGCTGTAGGCTTCAACTTACCTGCTTTTTGCTCCAGGAACAAAGTAGCTACAATCTCTAAGTTGAGTCAGGGCAACTGGACTTTTTTTTTTTTTCTTAAGAGATCGGAACGTTTCACTGCTTGGGTGACTAGCGAAACGTTTCAGCCTCTCAATAAGAAGTCCTGTTGCCACGTCTCCACTTCCAGATAGATTCCCCTGGGTGATTGTGAATCTTCACAGACAACGTAGCTACAACTACTTTTTAAAAAGCCCGTCCTTTAGGGCAATTTATATTTTTTAAAGCAACAATATTGTGCGTGCGTGCACAGGTGTTTTATGGGGGGGGGAGCCTTTCAGTTAGAATCTGCTTTTTTTTTAGCCAACAAGACTTTTTTTCTACAAAAAAAGGGGAAAAAGTATATAGTAGATTTATGGAAATTCATGAGGACCAAAGTGTAATCTAAAAACAAAACAGGAATCTATTAATTTAGTGTTCACATAGAATTTTATAAAGTATTTATTACTAAATGTTATTTTTAACATTCCATTTAAGCAGCATTCTTATACAGAATCTGTTTGTATTTTTCTTAGTTACCCTGGGAGCAATCCACCCAGCAATGGCTGCTGTACAACTTCATTCATGGTTCTTAACATCATGCAAGCCTCAGTGGAAGAAAAACAACAACAGTTGTCAGTGGTGTATCTGGGTGGATTGCCCCATTAGTTTTGCAATGCACAACTCTCCGTGTATGTATATGTAAATAGATATGTATATTAAAATATATAAATAGAGGGAGAGAGAGATCTTGGTAGATTTCAAGTGAGAGTCATCCATCCTAGATGGAACCACTGCTGGGATCTACTACCTGGACATGTCCAGAATTCAGTATTTTCTTTAAAGCAGCATCTGCTTTTTTTTGTAACAACAGCAATGATACGTACAAGCATACAGTTGTTTTGTGTGCATGCGTCTTTTGTTGTTGCTGTTGAAAATGTGTACAGGCCTACTAAAGGGGAATAAATAACACATATAACTGGAAAGCTGCCTTGATGAATAGGCTCTGTATAAGCAACCCCAGTGGAGACCTTGCTCGACGCTTGCTTCTTTTACTAGTATGACATTGTGAGTTGCACTAAACTGCTTTATTGTTTCTTCTCTTGTCCCTTACTAAACAGTGTTCAGTAGCTTTGAAAGCATTGGCATCCCCTGGTAGGTCCCATAACAATTGTCTGAGATGTGACTAGAGTGCTTGAAGAGGGAAAGAAAGGTTTTAATTTGTACAAAAGCTAAAAAAAAAAAAATGGCCCGAGAATGGAAACAATTGCAAATAACTAGGACCTGACTGGATTTCAATTATTTATATTATTTGAAGATTGCACTTTACCTGTCTCTCCCACCTTCTTTTCCTTCACAAAATGGCAGCCCAATGATATAATTAGATGTTCTATCTGGTGGCATATCTGCTCTTGTCACTTAGGCTAGCTCAAAGCAGAGCTGCATGGAGAGATGAGTTAGGGAAAGGCCTGTCGGTGGTATAATTTGTGCCATATATTGTGTTTATCAAATCATTTCAAGTTTTCTGCTGTCCCGTGACATTTTTTCAAAAAAAATAAAATCTATGTTCAAATGTATCTCACTTTTACCATTTTACCTGAGAAAGATACCCACCAGGAAGCCAAGAAACTGACATTTGCTACAACACAAAAAGAAATCTGGACTATAAGAGGCTTACAACTACAATTCCCAGAATTGTTCCTAGTGTGACTATACAACCAGATTAAATCTATAGTTTGTAGAGTGAGGATGGCCTTATTTTTACTATTACAGTTCCCAGGATGTTCTATTTTGTTAACCTGGCTGATGTGACTAATGGCTGTTGTGCTTTGGTGGTTGTAGTGGGGAAAATAAAACACTTCCCATCTCTCATATATCTTATATGTATGTCCTGGTACGTCGCAGGACGGGAGATGCCCTGTTTTAAAAAGGGAGCCATCTTAGTGGCCAGTCATCCATTTACATATGCAGGAATAAACTCTCTTGAAATTAGTCTTGTTACATCTGAATATGCATTCATAAAATTGTGCAATAATATCATGCTGCCATGTAAATTAACTGGAGGGAACACTGTCTTAGCTGTTTTAATTGAAGTCTCATCAGGGTGAAGACATTTCAAGTAAAAAAGTATTGGATTTTTTAAAAATCTGATCTAATGAAACCTAAGGATGAAAAAGGTCTTACTGTTTTGTTTCTATGCCTGTTAATGTGGTTTTGTTAACCAGTGAAAACTGACTTTGTAGAAAATTGTACGCCAGTGCTGTTTCTTGTTTTTTGTTTTTCCTTTTCCAGCCCCCAGCCACAAACACAAGTAATACCAGTTTACAGTTGAGTGATACCAAAAGAAGATTACTCATATGGTCATGAAGCCGAATCCAGATTTAATCATGTTTAGAACAGACCCATTGAAATTAGTGAGACTTAAGCTTCTGGGGCCTGTTTTATCCCATTGATTTCAGCAATCTCCTACATCTGCTCAGGATGTGTGCTCAGGACTGAAGTGCTAGGTGGCCCACCAGATATCGGCCTACAGCTCTCATCATCTTTGGCTGTACTAGCTAGGGTTGATGCGAGCTGCTGTCCAACATATGGAAGGTCCCAGACTAGCCAGGCCAGCCGTGGACATTTCCTGTCGGAAGTTCTCATACCTGCATCTTCGGCGCCTATATTGTAAGAAGTAACATGTGGGGAAGATCTTCTAGCATGTCTTCTGTCTTTGTAAACCACTTCCAGGGACAGGGGTTGGAGAGGAGTGTTAACCCCAGATGTTAGTTTTTAGCTGAGAGATGAATTCTCCTGAGTTAAAAAATCTGGTCACTTTCCAAGATTTCTCTGGATAACAACTGAGTACTATACTCAGGTCTGTTTATGCAGAATGCATATAATCCGTGTAATACACCATCTGTGGATGCTTGTTTTATTGGAACAGCCATTTCACATTTTGTTTCACAAAGCACTTCCCTTTGAGCACGTTTTATTGCTCTCCCAATGTCAAATGGTAGTTTCCTCATGTTGCATCTCAGGTCTGCATCACTGCAGATTATTTCTTTGTGGTTTGAGAATTAGGTGTGTGTGTGTGTGGGGGGGGAGGAATTCCTTTCTGATTGCAACCAATAGTCCTGTTTTGAATCTGATGAAAGCCAAAATAAAGACTTCTTCTGGATTCCCCAAAGACCCCGGTGCATTTCATCTCTCCGCTGAATCACTAGCTGTGAACAACATTGTGCTTCCCAGTTTGCCGCCAAACACCTTGTTTGTGCTCTGAAAATCTTCAGGTTTAAAGGCATTGATTTTTGTTAAAACCCTAAAAATAGCAGTGATCACAGTGAATGTAGCCTGAGAGTTTGTAGAATCCCTTAGTAAAATTGATCCGTCACCACCATGGGATTTTATTAAGTAGATATCTAACCAGAGCTGGGATGGCTTGTGTGGTGTTGATTTTAGACTCTACTTGGGCCATACTTGCTCCCAACCTGATGAACATTCTTTTATTAAGACAACTGACCTTGTCCGAGACAAATCTGTGGGATTTAAGAATGGAAGGACTGCCAACACTATACAGTGGTGCCTCTTACGATGAATTTAATTCGTTCTATGGGTAAATTCACTTAACAAAAAAATTATCATATGAAACACGGTTTAACGCAGTTCCCATAGGAATGCAATGAATTCATCTTGTGAGGCATCCCATAGGAAAAATTCATCTTACAAGGTTTTCCTATTCCCAGAAATTTCATTGGTCTTACAAGTTTTTCATATTAAGGGGCATTCATCTTACGAGGTACTACTGTAATAGCCATTTCATTGTCTCTCTAGAGACTTCTTTTATTTTTTCCTATTGCCACTGCTGCCCCTTCGAATTCTTCCATTTTAAGCTTTGGTTGACCAAATTGTTATTATGAATTATTACTACTCAACTCTATTGATTTTAAAAAGAAACACTTAACACTGGGAAGAGGCAGTGAGCACTATGGAATTTTACAGGGGATTAAAAATGCTGTTCACTAGGACTGGGGCTTGATCCTCATTTTTTGTATTGTATGCAAAAGCTTCGTGTTTGTTGTATTCTGGTTTGTTTGCTTTTTTAAAAAAAAAAGAAAAGAAAAACACCAACCACCTCCCTGGCTGGGAGGAGAAGGACAGATCTGGTACATACTTGTAAATATGTGCTGCTGCTGTTGCTTTTAATATGTTTAATTTTATGTTATGCTTTTTTTTGTTCTTGTTGCCTTGTGACCACACTTATTACCAACGGACAATGAGCTCAGTGAGATTATGCAACTCGATCAAATTTCTACATCTCTTTCTAACTAGGAGAGACTTTGTGCATTTGTACAAATGTTAATAATATCACTGCAATTCTGATATAATAAAGCACTCAAATGCAAAGTAATGCTTTCATATTTTTTCTTCTTTAATTTTGTGTTTCATCTGAGGGCAATACCATACAACTGACCTGTGGGTTCCTTCCATCTTGCACCAATTCGCTCAGTCATTACAAGCAATCCAGATAATGGTGATATTGTTACAGTGCTTGCTGCATTGACTTATTTTTTTAAGCGCATGGTTTGTGATGAGTCTGTTTTAATTTGGAAGGCAATGCAGCCGTTGTGTCTCCATCTAGAGAAGGAGCACCCCTAAACCATGCAGGCAGCACCCCTTTCAGCTCTGCGGCTCTAAGATGATGATGATGATTTAATAACAAGGCCAGCCACCTAGTGAATATTCCAATTCAAGAACCCTAATGCAGATAAAGCCTCATTCAAAAGCAAGTAAACCTATGTGGATGGATCTACAGCATCCAATCCTAAAGAGTAGCATTGTTCCATTCACTTTCCTCAATTCAGCTTCAAAAGAAGCAGTCCCTGAGTGGTAGAAATAAGAAGATGACTCAAATAAACAAAGAGGTATCACCAAACACAATCTATAACAGAGATGGAAAACTTGTGTTTGTTAGACTACAACTCCCAGAATTCTGGCCATGCTGCCCACACTGGCTAAGGGATTTAGGAAGTTGTTTTCCATCTCTGACTTGTTGGTTAGGGTTTCCTCAGCTGCGTGAGTAGATGAGCGCTAAAGGGCAGCAGACTAGCAGTATATCTTTCCTGTCCTGTTATGGCTGTTACTAAAGACAAACTAGATACCTGGGGAGTGTGTTCTTCATAATAAACTAGCATGAATTGAAAGGAATCAGAACGGAGAAGGTTGGATGAGGGAACAGCCCTTGAGTGGTTGAATAAGATGGCTGTCACAGAAGCTGTTTCTTGAAAAGACAATCTGGCTGGCCTGTGTGCCAGTTTCCACAGAGGAAAACAACGGTAAATACTTTTGCTAAAATCAGTGAAGATTTTGAAGGGGGAACCAGCGCAGGAACAAATAATGAGACAGCTGTTGAGATCACCTAGAGATATGCTACGGAGCAGCCCTGCAAAAAAAAAAAAACCCTTACTGGACATATTTGCAAAGTCTGCTGGGGGATGTTAGAGAAGGAGGGAAAGAAATGTGTCTTTAATAGGCTGTCAAGGCTGTAAGTCTTACAGGTTACATGCCTGAAGCTATTGTTTTTCCTGCAGGGTATTGGAGGCCATCTCTGCTCCAACTTAATCTCTCATCTCCAGTGCAACACAATGCCTTGTTATGAAAACGACCCTTTAAAGCTGATAAAATATTTAAGACATGTGTTCTGATAGTGTTATGTAAGCAAATACCGAGCGAGTGGAGTCTGACCATTAGTGAACCTGATCAGCCCAATCTCCAAGGATTTGTTCGGAGCACAGTCAAGAGGGGCCCTTGATACCGGCAAGTGGAGAAGTGGCCTCTTGCATTCAGAAAGGAGCACGGGAGGAGAACTGGCCAGAGATGTGTGGTATTGATCTCTCACTCTCTGGTATCCCACTGGAAAACAAAGCATCCCTAAAAAGTGTGTGTGCGGGGGTAGGTGGGTGAAGAGCTCAGTCAACATTTTGCAGGCCATGGTAATTGGTCATAAATGCAAAGAATGTCAAGAAGGCTGAGACAAAGAACGTAGAAGCAAGAGAGAGGACTTAGGCAAACCAGCTGAATGATTTTAAAATCATGCTTTGTGGGCTTATTGATAAGCAGCCCCCACCCTTTTAATAATAAACACTTTTCACACACTAACTGGGCTAAAATCACCATAACTTCATTAAGTGATAACAGCAACAGTTCCCTGGCTAAGCACTGGGGTTGGGTTTGGTTCTATCGGGAGACATGAGTGCCCTCCAATGTGGCAGTGGCTTCCCAGATTCACGTGGCCCACTTCTTCGGCTGGCAGATCTTCAGAGACCATGCAGCGATATGCCACTCCATGGATCCCTGCCACCCAAGGGGCAAAGCCATGGTCTTGGCCTCTTGAGCTACGGCTGCCCCCAGTCCTCGTCCTCTGCCCCCCACAATGGATGTGTGCATTCCCCATTAGCAGTGAGCAGATCCCTGACCACCACCTATCATCCACCAGATCCATAGCCAACACTCCCAAACCGCCCAACAAGTTGTGACATGAAAAACAGTTGCAGGGTCTCAAAAACCAATCAGCATGCAACCTTTATTAACTTGACATCTATATAAACTGTAGCAAATTGGGTCAGTGGGAAGGGAGATTGCTTCCAAGGCCCCCTAAGCTCTGCCCCACCAGTATCCTCTTATATGTTGTGGAGGGCAGGTCCTGTCTGCAGACACCTCCAACAAGGCCCTCCCATTGGCCAGGCCTAGACTACTAGTCATGCCAGCCAATCCCTGGCTGCCAGCACAAACCAGCAATGGATCCCAGGCTCCTGTGCAGCCTGCACGTGGTTGCCACCATCATCAGCACACGAGGGCTACCACTCTGGCCAAAATGGAAATTCCAGGTGAGTCTGGGTCGTCTTTGCTATAAAAGCATTTAATTTTGTACAGTGCTCTGATATTCATATTACTGTGTGGACATGTGCCTAACGATGTTTTGCAAGTTGCAACCACTACAACCCATGCCACACCTAACCAAATATCATTAATATCCAGCACAGCCATACACAGTTGGACATACACCACTGTATCTATCAGTTCCTCACTTGATACCTGCAAAGAAAAAAATGGGGCCATGTGGATGTCTCAAGAGAGGATCCTTCAGAAATAAGGCCTGGGCTAGAGATGGGCACAAAACAAAAAAACAACACACTGTTTAGTAATGTTGTACGGTTACAAAAAGTTTTGTGATGAAATGAAACGGCAGACAGTGTTTTGTTAAGAAATGAAACAAAATGAAACAATTTTTCCTGTTCTAGAGGAAATGGCAGGGGAGCTTCCTCAAGCTCTTCCCTGTAAGCTCCCAAAATTTGGAGGGGTTTGGGGGTCAGAAAGTTGAGTTATGAAGCTCCAAAGGGAGTCCAGGTAGTTAATTGAGAGAATGTGCAGGGCGCGTGCCAGCAATTTAGGAGTCAATTTAACAACCAGCTTAACTCCAATTGAAATTCTGTGCTCTAACTCAGAGAAAGGCACTGAAGGTTCCAGGAGAAAATGACATTAAAGGGACAACTTTACTAGATAAATACAACAGGCAATGGGTATTTTGTTCTCTCAGAAGTTTCTAAAGTCCTATCTCTTCTCTCTCTCAGTTCCTTATCTAATCCCTCTCTCTGTAAGTCATCTGTTTCTCTCTCAGTCCCTGTTTCTCTTTCAGTCCCTATCTGACTAATTCAGTGATGGGCTGAGCCTCAAAGCCACTCAGGCTCCTCCCCCAAACTCTCCCATTGGTCAACAAACAACAAATCAACACAGACACATATCTCATAAATTGTTCATGACAAAGGGGCAAATGCCACAGCTCCCTCCTACGGAATACAGGGGTTTTGTAGTTTGGTGAGGCACTTGAAATCCTCTGCTCTAGCCAGGAGAAAGGGGCTGGACTGGAGCTTTCCAGGAGAAAATGACATTAATTAATGTGCACAGTGAGTTTTGGCTCCAGGCATTCCATCACAACCTGGTTTGATGCCCCGAGAGTGCAAAAAGAGACAACTTTGCTAGGTAAATACAATGGGCAATGGGTATTTTGGTTTCCATACAAGGGAAAGATGGAAAGGAAAATCAGGGAATATAAGGTCATTTTCTCCCTTGGCAGTCCCCAAACTTGGGGCACATTCTGATCCCATACTAGTATAATGGAAACTGAAATGTAGAAAATTCTAGCGGACAAAAAATCCCTTTCTGTTTCCTAACTCATACTGGGCCATATTTTCTCCAGAAACGAATGAATCTTCTACATGAATAGTCCAATAAAATAGGAGTGTATATGCACCCCTCCTTCTGAAACAGATTTTTGAGGCTACCACTCATAACCTAATTATTAGTGCTAAGCAAACCCCTATACTTATGGGGACAATTCCATTATTGAGATTTGTATTTACATATTATATAAGCATTTTGGATTTCTCCATATCTAGTCTCCACCAAACCATCCATGATATTATGCTATGGTGCTGGACCATTGGTTCTTTACACTAGTGCTATCAAAATAGTTTGATTAATTATTCTTTAAAATGCTTTTTAAAAGATTAAAAGCCTCTGTGTGTGCGCGTCATCCTTCTCTTCTCATTTGTTATTGTTACATTGTCTGTATTATTGGTTTGGTTGTTCACCGCCCAGAGTTCCTTTGGGAAAGTTGGATGGTATATAAATGGAAATAAATAAATAAATGAATAAAGATTCAGTGACCATTTTGAAAAGGAGAAACTACATGTGACTGCCTTCAACTTGTTGCTGTTTTCTTTAAACAAGGATATAATGAAGTGATTTTAAAAAGTAATGCAACAAAAAGGAACAACATCATTTTTGGGGGGGGGGTAACAAACAACATTTTCAGTTCTATATGCACATTTTTAGGAATGTTTGGAGGCATTCTGAAGGAACCTGACCAAGTTTCAGACGTTCTTATACCTACCATTTTCAAAGTAACAAAACAGCTGTTAACGTTACTTAAAAATTACATTCCAAGTAACGTTAACAGCTCTCAATGGCATTTTGATCTTTGCAACCAGTTGGTTACAAAAGAAAAGAAAAAACATTTTAAAAATAAACTCCTCGTGCCTCCCTTGAGGATAATTCTGCAGCTTTTTATAAAAGCCGAATCGGTTTCTCACAGGAGCAGAAGTGACATAAATAAATGTATGCCCACCTGGGGGGCTGCTCACATTCCACAAGGTTCACAAATCCAGGCATCCAGCGATTATCCCCCCCCCCTTCCCACTGCATCCTATATTTAGCAGCCATGTACTGTTTACTTTCAAACTCAGAGAGGGGCTGGATTCCACACACACACCCCACTATATCTTTCTACAGTTCATAACTCAAACCTTCAAACCAGGATGCCTATTTAGGTATCCCTTTATCACCATGGGAAGAAAAAATTCCTTGGATTAAAGATACCCTTTGGTGTTGCCTCGCACCCCCACACACACTACAAACCCTTTTGTAAGGATTGTTTATGTGGAATATTTTCTTGTACGATTGAAAACATTGCCTGTTTCTGGTAGCCAGTTTCTGGTCTGGGGACATAAATATTACAAGGAGTTCCATACACGGTACTTTGCTAATGGAAAGTCTAGCAAGCAAAATGTGTGTGTGTATGTGTTTAAAAAATCCCAACAACCCACAATAAATTCTATATCTGTTACTGTAGCATTCTCATTAAATATATTAATTACTAAAACATTTAATGAAGCAAAAGAAACATTATGTATAGAGCACTGTTAAAAACCAGCATTTAGCAATGTGTACTCTTGTATATTTTAATAGAGGACCTTACCTTTGGGTAAAAATCTCATAAACTATAACCTAATGGGCTGTGGGACTTATGGTTGATTTACACTACAATTAGCCTTTTACTAGCAACTTGTATACCAAGCAACTTGTATACCAAGACTAATTTTTAAAAGCAGGAGAAGGAGATGGATGTAGAAAGAGAGAGGGGAAAATTGGGAATTGTTGCATATGCATTTTGTATACTTTTGTAAGAATAGCAGCAAATATATTAGTTTATACATATTATACATAATAGCCCTAAAATAGCCTCAGAATGAACTATGTTGAATAGACCAATGATGGAGGGAGGTCCATTACTGGACATCAAATACTGGACATTTAGGATTACACAGTGGATGTAAAAATGCAAGTTTTTTTCCTTGATCTGTCTTCATGTATTGTGTAAATGGTGTCCACAATGAGTTTATGCTCTAGATTTCTGATCAAATTTCTGGTCAAATACAGTTGAAAACAAAATTCCAACCCATTTTTGTTGGTTTTTAATTTAATGATGGGCATACAGTTTCAACTGCCTTTTTTGTTTTCACACATTTTTCAGTGGCATTTTCCACTCCTTAATATTCTGTTGTATTTACAATAAAGTGAACAGAAATATATATATTCTTTCTAGGTTATTGGTAACACAGCATTTTCACAGAAATGAGGAATTTCCCTGGAAGGAAGGAAGGAAGGAAGGAAGGCTGGGTCCCCCCCCCCCCCAATATAATCAGATGTTCCATGCAACCCAATCCATGCCCAAATAAAGAGCACGCAGATCAGTGGTGACCTGCGGTGTGGCCTTTGAACTGTACCCTTGGCCAAATGCATGAAAATATCTGTACATTTTTGGTTTCTTGGGAACCCCATTTGTGTTCCCCATAAACGAGGACATGGCAAGACCAGGTCATAAGACTGAATTGTGCAGCCAAGGCAGAAGGGTATGAGTGGCTGTCTACAGAGCTGGGTGCTCTGTTTTGTTCTGTTTCATTTCCCCCTTCCGTTCCCCTCTCTTCAACAAATAAAAAGATATCTCTGACCAGCCTCCTAAGCCAGTCATTAGGAAGGGAGTGAGTGAAGGAGTTTAAAGAGGCAACAGGGATGATCCTATTTAATCCCTTCTTAAAAGGGTAATGGAGGAAGCCTATTCTTCTTTGCTCTCTGTCTGGTTCCTTCCCTATTTGTTTTCCTCTGGATGTGAAATGAGCAATACTGCTGCCACCAAATTGCAATGATTTAATCAACGACTTACCTTTTCATTCTTCCTGTAAAAAGGATGGTTCATTTCTAAGGTAAGGACTATGCTTCCCATTATCTTTAATATTTCTCCCCCTCCCCCCCCCCCCGTTTCTAACAATGAAGTACAAACTAACACAAGGCAGCAAACCCACTTCCTGGCTATTTATTTGACCCATTTGGAAAAACACGGGTAATTTGGTTCATTTTTACACATTTGTGCCCCTCCTAAAGTTTATTCAGGGCTAAAGCCACAGTGGGATTTATGACTTAACAAGCACATTTACTATTATGTTATCAGATTAAGGCTGCTATCTCACCTGGGGTTCGAGCCTGATCTTCTGAAGGTCCGGCTTTTCCTCTTCGTCCCATCACGTGATTGAATATGCGGGACAAGAGTTCCCACGTCCAAAACTGTTTTTTATTATTATTATTATTATTTTAAAGTGCAGTTCAGCCCCCTTGACCAGCAGGTGGCGCTAGGATTTGAAAAAAATGGACGACTTGGCTGGGGGAAATTAAAACCCAGGGTACTGCATGGAGCTTCCTCTTGCTCTGATGCTGCAGAGAAATTTAAAAAGACAGTGCCGATCGGCCCCAGGAACAGCCGGTCGGTGCTATGAGAAAAAAAGAGAAAGAAACCCAGATCATCTGTGTGCTCCCACAGCATCTGCTTCCTTAAAAGGTGGATTATCAAAGAGAGGCAAAAAATTCCCTACCTCTTGGGTAAGTAAAAAAAAAACTCGCTTAAAGGGGCATTACCGGGTTTTCTTTTCTTTTCTTTTTTTCAAAAAGCCCAGTGGCCGTGGGGACGGCATTTTTAGACACAGTTTATCTAATAATTTAAACTGCTTTTAAAGGGACATGGGACCGAGCCCTAAGGCAACCCACTTTAAAGGGATGTTGAATGTTCGTTTGGTGGCTTAGAGCAAAAGAGGCCCAGAACTGTAAGTTGACTGTGATATATTCTGCAACTTCAGACATCCTGGGGCACCAACAACTTGAGCAGCTGATTGCACAGAATAATACTGACCCTGCAGCATATAAATGGGAAATAAGTTCAGAACTGACTGTAGGACAACATTGGTCCATGGACTAAGCAAGATAATGAGCAAATAGAGATAGGCCAAACCACTTTGTAGGTACTGAGTATTAATAAGTAATAATATATCACATCGGATACAACTATAGAAACCTGGAAGCAAATGAATTCAGGACCAAACAAAATGTGTACTCTGAAAAACTAGGAAGACTACATCATAACCACTTCTAATTGCTTTATGTATTTAAAAACCATGGGGGTGGGGGTGGGGAGAGAAAATTGGGAAAACAACATCTATAAAGCAGAACTAAGACACCCAATGTATTTGCCTTTTAAAGTTCACTTGCTCTTACACTTAAGTTTACCTAAACAATAGACGGAGTATTGAGCAGCTGTACAGTACATTGTTCACATAGCCCACAGTGCCCTCTAGTGGAAGACATGAGAAAATTCACAACTTGCCTGAAGCAACGCAGCCCTGTGTCTTGCCGAGTGGTGTCTTTCAGTTGGTCTGGGAGACAGGAGACTAGATATAAAACCAAATGCAGAGAATGCTGGAATTATATATGCAACCCTGTGAGCATGAAAAATTGCATACCCAGAAATGAGGCCTTTTTTAGCCAAGAAAATTAAAATTGCCATTAGTTAAACAAGTAAACAAAATAAAAAAGGCTCCATTATTCTAATACATCCATCACAAGTCCTTGCTCATGTTTCAAGATACTTTCAGAAGCAGTGGTGATACTGTAATATTTCATTTTATGAACACCCTGTGTAACAACGTCGGGTATTCTTGCAAAAACATTGTTGTAAAAAAGTTCCAACAATCTCAGAAGACGACTGCAACAAGTGTGTGTGTTTATGTGATGTCAAACTGGAATCTACTTAGGCAGACACTAATAGAAATTGAAGGAGTAATTTTACCATTCTCTCTCTCTCTCTCTCTCTCTCTCTCTCACACACACACACACACACACACACACAAGAGATTTGATCTTTTGTTCACTTTGCGACTGATATTGGAAAGGTAACCACAGCCTTAATATGCAAGTACTGTATCTCTGATTGAATAATATTGTTACAGTGGCGGCTTAATTGGAGGAAATCCATATTCCTATTAATGTCTAATTTGACCTCACATGGCCTTTCTGGACAACTAACTCCCTCAATCCTTGTTTCCAATGTATTTGTTTTATTCTTCTACACCCATCACTGTCCATATGTTTCCTGCTTCTGGTTTTTTAAACCTCTTCTTAACTGAAGAAAGTGCAATCAATCGGCGCTTTTACATGATCCCTAAGATCCACTCGCAACTTAAATTCGGACCAGAGATCTTGGGGGTTTGTCGCTCTTCCTGTGTTTCCACCCCTCCGCACTTCCTTGCTCCTGTCTGCGTGAGGGGAGGGAGAAAAAAAGGGAGAAAAGAATGCAGGCTCACCTCCGCTCTGCTGTCAGGAGCTGCCCTGGGGACCATTCCAGTCTCTTTCAGTCTCTTAAAGGGGCGGGGGCAAAAAAAAAACAAGGCAAGGAGAGCCCGGCACTCACTGCTTTACATCTGCATCAGAAATTTTTCACCTTCGGAGACCAGGTACTTGGAAAATGCGCTGGGACGCACTTAGGTGGGCTTGGTCGTACTTTATTTTGTTTAAAGTCCGGAGCTGGTGGAAAAACAATTTTAAGCTCCGCATCTGGGAGCCCTTTGCCTCGGATTTTAGGGGTTGTGTAAAGGCGCCCAATAATGAATATTAAAAGTCCTATTTTTTTAATTGGACATCTGAGGTGATGTCCTATATGACTTTTTAAAAATGAATTTTCCTCCTCCGCACCAGCATTCTTTTGACCTCTTTTGAAAGTGTGTGTCGGCAGAGTTTATTAAATCCAAAGTCATCTCAGCTGAGTTGCATTAAAGATGTTCGTTATGCCTCCTATGTTTGTACTCCTTCCTTCCTTCCTTCCTTCCTTCCTTCCTTCCTTCCTTTCTTTCTTACATACAGTATTACTATGTTACATTTTGCATGTAACATATCACCTTAATGAAGTCTGCAGCAGGACTTTACCACTTTCTTTTACTAAAGCTCCATCCAGAATGTGATCCCTTTGGACTTTCTTCAGAGATGGGACCATAGAAGCAAAAGAATCACTAGTGCTGCAAGAGCATCTCAGGCTGTGAAGAAGTCCTTCCAAAAGCATTGGCTTGCAGGGACACTGTATGACTGTTGAGGGAGGGTTTGGGGAAGAAAATATTCTACAATCCATGTCATTCTGCTATTTACAGCAGACACATCAGTACTACATTATGCCTCTCCGTACAAGGACAGGGATTTGCTGGGAGGGGGGCGCTTCCCAATATGTTGAGCAAACAGACTTTAGAGCGTTACATTTGGAATGGCAAATTGATCTCCCAAGGGCCAACAATGGCTTCAGATCTTCACATCTGGCCTTCATTGAACAACAAAGATAAGATTAGTGGTTTGGCATGCTGTGTTTAGGTGAGTTATCTCATGTGTCTATTCACTTTCACCTTGACATGTCTGGAAAATTAGTTCTTTCTGTGGGCGTTGCTTTGTTTTGGTTTAAAGAGAAGCCTCGGGAATGTTGGGAAAGGGACCTCACAGATACAGTGGACATGTGCTCCAACAGTGACAGCAATAGGGAATCGGGGCATTTATCAAAGAGACCACCCACGGCTCCCTAATCCCAGGACTTACAAAACTGCACCATTTAAGAGGGAGCCTGTTTGTATTGAAAAGAGGACTTCAAAGCTGAACGTGGTTCTGAAAACACAGAACTCCACCATCAATGGCACAAGATGTCTACAATAATATAGGCCAGAAATCATTAAAGACCTCCAAAGTTTTCTCTCCTTTTCTCTCTCGTGGCATCTCCCGCGGGCTCTAGAGAGAGACTAATCAAACAAGATTTATTAAAAGAGATTCTAAGAACGTAATCGTGAACACATTGGGGTGGTAAAGAGATGTTACAGAGAGCCCGTAATCAGAGCTGTAAGCATGTTAATATGGCCAAGAGTTAATTGACCATCTTTCCATGTTTGTGAAATCAAACTTCAAAGGAGGTTAATCCAGAAGGTAATCCCAGACAAGGAAGGCTAATTTGCGTCAGGCTGGAGTTGGAGATTGTCATGCTAGGAAACTCAGACACTCACTTGAAGAAGTTCCTTCTTCCATTCAGGAGATAGCTCTAATGTCTATTTCTGATTTCACTTAGGACCAAATGCTGCTGAATATAGTCCCCTTACCTTCTAATAAAAACATGTGTAGGAACATATTTTGCAGTGCCGTTTCATGCATATCTACTCAGAAATACCTCTGAATCCAGCAGGACTTACTTCCAGGAATATATGCACAGGCCCTCGGCCATACAGCCAAGCTACACATTACAGATTACTGGAGCTGAAATCAAGTTAGTGTTCAAGAGCTGTGATTTAAGCAGTCTTTCATGTCTGAGAAATCAGACTGCAAAGGAAGACCATGCTTGTCTCCTGAAGGCTGAGCACAAAGCAAAGTCACAATTTCTGCAAATTATCAGAAGGAAGCAGAGCTCTGGCTGTGACAGAATTAGTATTTAAGGAATTCCCACTTGTAATGGAGGGTCACCTATAACATAGGGCGCTTTTACACGACCTCTGAAATCCGGTGTCAACTTAAATTCGGACCAGAGATCATGGGGGGTTGTCGCTCTTCCTGTGTTCCCACCCCTCCGCACGCCATTATTCCTGTCCATGTGAGGGGAGGGAGAAAAAAAGGGAGAAAAAATGCAGGCTCACCTCCCTCTGCCAGTCGGAGCAGCCCCAGCAGCCCCATCATCATGATTCCTGTCTCTTAAAGGGGCGGCGGGGACAGAAAAACAAACAGAAGGCGAGGGAGCTCCGCATTCACAGCTTTTACAATGTGCATCAGAAGATTTTTTACTTCCTGGAGGCCAGGTACTTGAAAAGTGCGCTGGGGTGTGCTTAGGTGGGCGTGGTCGTACTTAATTTTTTTTAAAGTCCGGAGCTGGTGGGAAAACTTTTTAAAGCTCCAGATCTGGGAGCCCTTTGCCTCAGATTTTAGGGGTCGTGTGAAAGCGCCTATAGAGGTTCACCTTGGTGGGACAGAAGTTTTTGGGATATATATTTTCTGTGCTGAAAACAAAATGCCTTGGGATGCAGCAAATGTGAATAGAAGCTATCTTAGAGACAATTGAGTAGGATCAAAAATACATCTGGGCTGTTTTTAATTCTCTTCCTTTCAATATTGTGTTCTTCATTGAGTCTCCTGATCAGGAGAACGGTGGCATATGAAACAAACAAACACAAGATGAGGCCACACAGGTAGCAGCAGTGAAACATGCTCTTGGTGATCTCAGCTGGTCCCTCTCCTGGGAGGTACAGTCAAAATTTGAACTCCCAACCTCAGGCTTTTAAGCCAGGCTGGTAAATCCACTGAGCATTGCCAGTTCCATACATATAATAAATAGAGAAGGGCACGAAACGAACGTTTTCATTTTTTCGTTTCATTATGCAACGAAACGACAAATTTTGTCATCTGTTTCGTTTTTGTTACGGCAATACATTGAACTGCTTTAAAAGCTAAAAAAATCACAAAAAATTGAAATAAATGGTAAGAAAATGGTAATGAAACGAACAAAAACAAAAATGAATTTTTTGCAAAAATTCGCAAAAAATTGAAACGAACCAAAACGGACCCCCTAAACGACAAACGACAAACGCCATTTTTTTTATTCGTGCCCATCTCTAATAATAAATAATAAAAGCCAGTCATCTCTGATGGTAGGAAAGCTCCATCTGTGATATTTGATCTCTCTAAGTGTTTTTTGAAATGTGTAAGCCATTACTTGATCTGCCAGTAGCTCAAGAATGGCTGTTCACCTGTAAGCTCACCCTAAAAGCCTTGGAATAGGAGAACAATTAGGCCATTAGTCTTCTCTGCTTGTAGCGATTGTTTGATAACTGTGGAAGCTGGTAATACCCACCTCCATTCTGCTGCCTTATGACAGAGCATTCGGTCTAATCCTAAATATTCGAGCAGTCTACGAAGAGCCAAACAGCACACGGTAACATTTTGAAAGCTTGCCATCTTTCAATAGCATAGATTTATTTTACAACAAGAAGGAAGACAAGAGAAAATCCAGAACCCAGGCAAATGCTCCTGTCAATTAAAAGCAAAGTGTGCTGCATATATACGCCCACATAGTACTTAACACTCTCTCTGGGTTGTTTACATTTTAATAATGCAGGCTAGACACACAGACAAAGACACAGACAGACAGACAGACA